>CM076093.1:56567824-57167824 GCA_038088585.1 Chrysina gloriosa
TATGCAAACTGCATATTATCCGGCCTTTAATTATTAGTTAATATTAATGAAAAAGTAATGGAGTTACGAAATGAATG
Source organism: Chrysina gloriosa (assembly GCA_038088585.1). NCBI lineage: Eukaryota > Metazoa > Arthropoda > Insecta > Coleoptera > Scarabaeidae > Chrysina > Chrysina gloriosa. The sequence continues at coordinate 56,567,902 of CM076093.1, forward strand.
AATTAAAGAAAGTTAAACTAATCACTGTCATCGAAGTATAGTTCATCATCACTAATCTAAATTAATAATAAGCTGTCCACAGCGTTGGTCAACCAGGATCTCATTCTGTAAATATTCTTCTTTTACTTTCATGACATGCTCACAGCTTGTCTGCCAGTCCTATTTGTTTTGATATTTTTGAAAACTCTTTCTCTGTTAATTTCTTTACATCTTCTAATTATGAATGTGACGTTTCTTGCTCCCACATTATTCTTAATCTGTGCCCATACCATCTCAATAGGATTGAGGTCTGGGTGATATGGAGGCAACCTTAAAACAGTATGCCCCTTCTGTTCAAAATATTCATCAAATTTATAAGTAACATAGCGCTCTTTATGTGACTTGATTATATGATATAATTGTGGTTTCAACATATTGGTGTAAAAGGGAATCAATCCTCTTAGCTGTCAACCATTGAACCATTTCTATTTTCCTACTAACAGATGTAGGTGCTTTGTTTGCTTGAACATTATGGTAGGGAGCATTATCTATGACAACCATAGATTTGTCAGGCAGATTTGGAATTAGTTTCTCATTTCCCCACTTTCCGTAATTTCCGGCGTTCATATCGTCGTGGTAATTACCACTTTTGTGAGCCAGATTTAAATATTAGTAAGCACTCCCGAAGAAAACCCTTACTACCGCCCGCGTGTATTATAATTAGTCTTTGCCCTTTAGATATATTTTTAAAAGACCTTTTGCACTTCTATCGCTCCTATTTTTCGATGAAGTGTGACCACTATGAATATGTTTCGTCAATATACACTATGGGATTTTTGTTTTGTCTAAAAAATTTTATTTTCTGTAAATAATCTATTCTTCGTGACCTAATATCTATTCGTTCGATTAATATTTTTCTATTATTTTGTGTACACCTAAATTTGAATCCCATATCTTTCACAATTTTTCGCAGCGCAGTTTCTGCGCGCTCCCATCCTAGTTCTTTACTCACCTTCTTATGTAAAGCTCCTATAGTAACACGACAGTCTTCTGTACGGTGAAAATTGTATAAATTATGTGTCGCAGCTTTCTAATTTTGTATTCGGCCAACTGTGTAACAGAGCAACGCCGCTGTCGCTTTTTTTCTGGGTTGCGAAATTTATTTTCTCCGGGAGTACTTTCGGCTTTGCCTTCCTGAACAATTCGCTCGATACTTTTTATAGATATACCGGTTGCATTCGAAACACATTCTTTTATATCTGATAAGGACTCTTGTGCCGTTTTAAACCAAAAAAATAATTATACACATTAAAAACTATTTCCCGCGCTTGACTATTTATCACTTTTCCTTCACCTACGGAACTCATATTGATTCGACAATGGTAATTCCTGTGCACTATCTGAATCAGACAGATGGGAGGTACGTGTCCTAAATATGTTTACGGCGCATTCCCACCGCTCGCCAACTTATATTGCGAGAGCTGTATCTATTAAAATACCATTTAAGTAGCTGACGATTCTCTAGCACTATTGAAAGAGGTAATATTTATTACCGTAATGGGATTATAGCAAGAAATCATCCGTATTCAGATGGGGAAGTGTTGCGTTTCATTTTCACAATACTAGTTATCTTACTATTATTAGCATGTTTCACATAAATCTTATCCGAACAACCCACTGGACTGAATGTTCATATGTATATCATGTGCCTAAATATACACGTGTCCTGTTTAATCAAGGGTGGAACGGGGGTGAATTGGTGGGTTATACGCCAACATGGTATTTCCAGTAAACCGCCGTAAATATGCCATTTTTATTGCTTCACTCAATCCCCTTTTGGGTAGAAGTGGAGAGTGGTGTTAACGAGATGAAGAAGAAAATAATTTGGGACAACTGCAAAAGGAAAGTTTCATGATATATAATTTAATTTTTGTTCGGTCATAACGGTGTAAATCGCAAATAACTCAAAATTGTCCAAATTTTTACCCCCAAAATGTAGTACTTCGCAGGGACAGAAAGTGGCGATTTACAACACTCGATGGGGTCTACAAACTGACCAAGTTTGATTCAAATTGGGGGCTGACACTTAGGAATGTTCCCTGTCTGTATTACTTTTCAAAACAAAAAGTCATTAGATAATAAATTAAGAAAATATGCATTACTTCAAGTGCATTTCACATTTTTACATTTCACAATGTTAAATGTAGAGAAGATATAGGTATTATGTGGCGTACAGTTTATAATTTGTGCCTATCTGACTTGCTGTCTGGAATTATCAATTTTGACATAATTTACCACAAAGAAAGGCTGATAAGTCACCATGTATATTTTTATACTCCTCTGCGTATGGGAAGTATTGCTTCGAAATTGTTGTATTATTTATTGGTTACTTAAGTTTGGTTAACTATTGCTGCAAGGAAAAGTAGAAATAATGATAAAATAGTGATTAAACGCGTTTTACCATATCTGCAGGGGAAGGTATGTATATGCATAATACGTAAATCCAGTAAACCACTCTAACACAGCACCATTTCCAGCAGCGTCTCCATCGGTTTCAATCATGAAGCGTACAGCATAACCTTTATAGCACAAATCGCTGCGAGGATGATTTTAAAGGCTCGAACTTGCATGCGTGATTGACTACACGCTTCGAGTGGCTATACACCGTTTTTCACACGTTCAACCAAAATTTGAAAGAGAAAATATTTTCCTGCTATCACAGGAAAGCCGTAGTTAATTTTGTTAAAGACTTAAAGACATTTGTTTTAGACTTAAAATATTTTTATATATAATATTGTATGAATACTTTGCTATATATCAAGATTTCTAATTTTTTAACTTCAATAACTGTTCTTTTTATTTTTTACTAGTATATTTTAAAAACTATATTCAATTTTCGTGTTATATATGTTATATGTATCGTATGTGTACCACATTTAAGATTATCTCCTGTTTTGACTGTTGTAAGTGCTTATATTATGTGTCAAACGCTAGCGACAATGCGTGCGTATATTCTAACATACGTTCAGACGTACGAGTATACTCGGTCGGTTAACCGCACGAAGATCGAAGGTATCGAATGTCACCGTCGGTGAAAGCAAGTCATTCGGCTGCAGTCCCCTTTTAGCAAGATCGAGCGACGAGTGAAACATTGTAACCCATTGTGTTGGGCCGTTGTTCGAAGGAATCGTCCAATCATCCAGATAAACATTCTATAGCTTCGTCGGTATTATAGGAAGGCAAGCACACAGAGATGCATACAAGCAAGCTATAAGGGACTGCGAGCTAAGTATAACATCACTCGACGTCGGTTTGAACTGACCCGCCTTCCAGCGACGTTTTAGCATGCGGTTCAGCGTACTTAAAGTACGTGAAAGAACTTGTAGGTACAAGTCTTCTAACGAGACCGAAGAAGATCAGCCCGTCTTATTTCGTACGGTAAACTACCGCATACGTACAGGTGACCGCCCTCCGGCTTAAGGCTGCATACACATTTAGGGGCAAACGTGCTTTGAAACAATACGAACTTACGTTCTTTCATTTAACGTCCAAGAGACCACGACAACCGTCCCGCCGCATCAAATTTTTGTATAGACCTTTCGGTCTTCAGTGAATTTAAACGTTTAAGATAAACGTGCGTTAACGTCTCCGACCTAAGAGACATATATGTTACGGTGTCGCCGTTTTTACCGCGCTTAGGCGCAAAACGTTTGTGACTAGCGTATTTAGAACGTTTAGAACAAACGCAAAGACAAAATATTTGAACTGTTTTGGACAAAACGTATTATAAAACGCTTAGCCACAAACGTATTTTAATTTTCTCCGAAGCGAGAACCATCCGATTCTTCGGATTCAAGTAACCGACCGTCGTTCACAGCCCGACTTAAATGCAAGATGTAAGCGTTAAGTCAAATGGGCTAACATACAGTACACGCTAGACGTGATACACATTATAAGCATAAGTTGCGATACATTTTTTATCTAAAAATTTCCTCCTTTGAATTCGATCGAAGGTCTCGTCATGCATGCCGTAACTCATAACACTGTGGACATGTGATTGAAAAGGAAAGCCAAATGTTTACAATTTTGTTAAAGAAATGTATACTTCTACGGGCCTATATCTAATGTGGAGTTCTATTACGATACATAATTCAGTACATCTAAAACAATACTTTTATTTACCCACTTTTTTTTCCTTACACTCATTAACTTGCTTCTACCTCATATAATCTTTTAAATAAATTTGACAAATTAGTTGTGACAAACGCTGTATATTTCATGCTAGAGCAACTATGAGTTCGGCTCCAAAAATGGTCGGTAAATGAGGGTACCCCTTTTATTAGTTCAATTTCAGGCGGTACCAGTACCGGCTCCTGACATTTCAAAGTGGGACGAACCACAACCAGTTTAAAGTAATAATAATAATAATAATAATAACCGGATAATAGATATGTATATATATATATATATATATTTATAACCAAAAAAATATCAGTAACAAAATGTATAATAATATGGAAAATTTCAAAGTCAATTGAACTTACCCTATTTTATTTACTTAAACTGAAGTTCAATATGGCTGTGTTTTTTGGAGGCAAACTTTTTAATTACTTTCTCGTTGAAATTCGGGACTGAGGCGACGAATTTTTTCCTATTGAAAGCAACGATAAAGCAAATAAAACGATCTTCACACATTGAATTTCTAAGAAAAATTTTTATATATTTCAAGGTGATGAAATTATGTTCGGCTTCAGCAGTGGTCATGGGAATAGTCGTCAGAATTTCCAACAACTTTTTGTTTCTGCCATTCTTTCTTCCAAATTGTTAGAAATTATAAATTTTAAGAAATTTGAATACAAAAGTGACAGCTCTGTTCGCAGACGTTGTTTTTCTAAAAAATTTTAAGCTGCACATGTTAAGTCCAGCTTATATTCAGGAAATGAATGGTTATGATTTTCAAAATTGTCTGAATTCAAGAGCGATGCGGCAATCTAGTGATTGATAAAAGCAATACGTTCTTTTGCATTATTTATAATAACAGCACAAACTTTTATACATACAATACGGTGGTCTTCTTTGCTATTATTTAAACATTTCCTTTCTGCATCGCAGGGGACTGTACTAAAATTGGGAGTTTGCTGTAGGATAGAATCTATTTTATTTCCAAAGTTATTAATGCTTTTCTCAAAGTTATTTACGATGTTTTGTGCATTTATTGGATTCATGTCCTTTTTGGCAGTTGATTTTATAAAACTTCAACATGTGGCATAATATAATGAAAAGCAGTCAGCCAAAAAGTAAAATTTTCGTCTTCCAGAATACGTCGAATACCTCTGGCTTCTTTGCACGTCTCTGCACCTGAATCTTCTTCCAGATGTTTCCTACATTCTATAATAGAATCTCTGTAAATCATATTAGCCGTACGAATATTAAAATTCCAACGCACAGTCATGTAAATCTCCAAAAAGACACGTCCCTGAGAATTAATTGAACATGATCATGACCTCAAATTTAATTGATGAGCATAGCAGTGTACGAAATATGCATTTTCGTATTTTTCTTTGATTATTGCCTGAACTCCGCCATGTATTCCACCCATTACGGCTGCCCCGTCATAGCTTTGAGCAATGAACTTTTTTATAATTTTTTAAAAGAGGGTCAATAACATTAAAATATTTTTAGCTAATGACACAGCGTTATGATTTTCGGGAAGCAAAAAGTCCAGAACCTTTCTACCGGGTTTCCCTCCTTGGTAACGTAACGAAGAACAATCACCATTTGAAAGTTAGAGGAAACTCTGTAATTTCATCAGCCATCACTGCTAAAAACGGGGCTTTATTTATTTCGCAACGAATTTCCTCACGATACACTTCCAGCATGCAAACTAAGATCTCATTTTCTATCATTTTTGAGGTGCCTTTGAAAACCGTTACATTTTTCAAATGTTCACTAAAGGTTTCATCAAGTTCTGATGTAAAAATCACCAAACCCCGCAAAATACCGCAATTTTCTGACGATTAATTTTCATAATGTGCTCTTACGGCTAGCTTGAAAGCTCTACAAAATTTTACGCACGGTTTGTTTCATGTTTTTTCATTTTTCGCTTAAATGTATTAAATCACGTACGCCTTTTTCCCGACAATTTTTTTGCGTAATCAGTTCCGAACAATGCACACGGAAAACAAATAAGCGTTTTTTCGCCACAAATTCCATTAGTACAAAGATATATGTCTTTATTAAATTGTCTTTTATAAGTTTTTCGACGACTTACCGGTCACTATCAGTTGTTAAAATGTCAGTTACGCATGATGAAATTATGGAAATTTAATATTTTTAACCTTCCTATACCCACGCATACGGTCTGTGAGACCGACTTATATAGTATAGTATACGTCTTTCATTTTGACGTGAGTATAGGAAGGTTAATGAAATACTCAGTAAATGTTAAATGTTAATATTTAATGCTTAATGCATAAATTGAGGATTTATTCTGGTGGATTTGCAGTTCCGCAGCATTAATGGCGGAGCCGCACCTGAGCGGTAGTATAACAAAAACTAAAAGTAAAAACAAACTAGAAAGACGAGTCTGAGTAAAAAATGCATTGTTTGGATTCAGCGAAAATTGGTATTTTCATCTGTATAAGAATATCTTGTAATGTATGCCGTTTTACGCGGTTCTGGTATTCCGGCAAGTCAAATTTTTATAAATAAAAACGAGATTAATATAAATGAAACAATGCGTTCGGGCTTCACGCATGGTGTAAATGAGTTTTTATGCAATTTATCATTGAAGCTTTAACGAGTTTGAATTCTAGAAATCTGTTATAAATCGTGGCAAGGAAGGGTGCTTATTACCTGTCAGGTACGATATTCTGGTTTGTAGAAAGCACCGATCGTTTTTTCACTTAATGAGGATATAAAAATAAGACTTTTCTTTTTATGACGGTTTATTAAAATAGATTTAAAAAATAACACAATAGAACAGTAATGTAAAGAATAAAATAAAAATTCTTTCATTTTCAGGGTGCAAAATATGGTAAAATATTTATACATGTAGGTACACGCGATTTTTGCGGATCCAGATATCCAGATATATAAAAAATATTGTCGTTTCGCTTATATTGTATACAGATATTACAATAACTGCACTTGCCCCTTATATTGACTAACATACTTCAACGTAGTTTTTATTAGGCGACAATCTACCGAATCTTTCGCTTTTATTGGCCTAAAGCCGGTCAAATAATTGACTACGTGCTTAAAGTATGCCTAGGATATGGGTAGTGTGCTTAGGATCGGTAAAATATCTCGCTACCGTCGCAGCGTGTGTCTTCTAAGAGAGATGGCGTTCGATGTAATGAACCAGCTCGCACGTCCATTGCTTCCTTCAACACTGCTCCCTCATACACAAGTGCATCGGTCCAGGAATATCTGTGGTGGTCGAAAGGCAGACTGTAGCGTCAACTACAGCAACGTAGTTTCCGCACATACGGCATTGATGCAGTTGCCGTCGATTTCCCTGACACAGCTTACAGCTTGTCGCCTTTGCACAGTTGCAATTACTGCTTTGAAAGATTTTGCTGTTTAAAAATACAACATCGAATCCAGTGCAAATACATGGTTTAACATGTTAAATTTGTATACTTATGAAAATTAAAAATTCCAAGAACTAATAAAAAAACATGTGTTCTTAAGAATCACCAAAAGCTGAATTAGATCGATATTATTGAACAGTATATATATATATATTTCGTGACCTTTTTATACTTATCTTATATGATAGATCTCCACCACTAATAGTCAATAAAACAAGGCTGGTTTGAACGATAGTTATATTTTCACTGAAGAAGGTATTCCGAAAACGTTTGTAAACGTTCTGAAAATATAACTATCGTTCAAACCAGCCTTGTTTTATTGACCTATTAGTGGTAGAGATCTATCATATAAGATTATTGAACAGGTAACCTAAAGTCATAAAAAATCATCCAAAAAGATTCATGAAAAAATTTCATGATTTTCTCAAAACTACTTTCCTTAACAAACTGTACAAATAAGACTTGCTCGGTACTGTTTGAAATTTCGATGATTCTTACAATTAAATGTGTATATAATCAGTATTTATCAGCTCCTTCATCCTCCGTAACGGTGTGCCTATTCAGGCGTCAGATACTGCCAGCTTCTAACATAAAATACGTAATTTTCTTCTTCATAAATAAGCTTTCTTTTTGCACTTCCTTGTAGTACTTTCGAGATTTTACAATGCAAAGAGACAAAGTTAAAAAAGATTAAGGGGTGACACCACTGCAACAGTCTATAAAAACGTTTTCTTTTCGACAATTTCATTTGGATGAATATATATATATATATATATATATATATATATATAACGGTATAAAAGTAACGGTTTAGCAACTCGTCTCAGCTCCTCATAAATCGGTTTGATGGCTTCGAAATCTTCCTCAGAAAACAGCAGCTTTTGATGGAAGGTGTCTAAGGAATCCGCTGCTTAAGCCTTCTTCACACCAAGACTCAGCACTTCTCGTGCTGAGGATTTTCGTAGGTTGATAACTTATGAAATAAGGTCGCTAAACTTGAATTTTTGTATTTTCCAAATTGTACTTTGTGTACATGTACTGACGTTACATTAACGTACTTTTCACTTCTGAACTAAACGATAGTGTATTAGAGGAGTAAGAAATCAAAAGGTAAGACATTAGGTTGTGCCTTCCCAGTCGGTATTTGACGCAGGTAGTCGTTTCGGAAATGTTCGACAGGCTTGGGAAGGAGATCGAAATTTCAAGGAAAAACAATTCTTTCAGGTAATAAGTATCTATTAAGCCAATAAAAAAATCGATTTTTGGAAAAATTTACAGTGGTGTTCTCCCAACTAAAATGTAAAAATACATAAAATACAATGCGTTATATACGAAAATATACCGTCATCTGCTGCTCCTAAAATTCTGTTTTCAGAAGTTTCAAAATTCTGAAGAAAATACAAATACACAAATCACACATTCTAGCCAGTTTTATTATTTTACAACATTAAATGTTGAGACTTAAGTAAGCGTGTAATAATCGTATAATTAAATTCTTGCATATGTACTTATGTATACATAAGAATAATTTCACTCCAAAAAGATAAAAACATTTTTCTTGTTGAGAAGAAAACCGTAGTGTTGGAAAAAGACATTGAACCCCTTAAGTTTACCACAACATTTTAAATAAATCTTTGATATATATAGGTTTTAATAGTTTGCAGTTTATCGAAGATTTAAAATAGTTTCAGTACAGATATAAATGACACTAAAGTTTTAAGCATTATAATAATCTACTCAAAAATTTCAATGTATTATTAATCAAACAGGTTATTGTTTGTACTAGTTTAGAAATACTTTGATGGGTAAATTATTATAACGTCACGGATTGAAAATGAATTTCTTAAATTATGTTCTTCTCGGGTGATCCATTAGCTTTAGCACGCTGCAGTCAATACGGTGTACTTAAACTATACCACATTCGGAATTTTTCTAAGTTAAAATATTGAAAATTGTCAAAAATGTTTGCGTAACATAAATTTGACTTCTTTTATCTGAAGTAAATATATAACAAATGTCACTATTATATATGCATAAATTAAACAAAAATGACAACAGACGGAATAGCCTAAATCTAGAGATAATACCAGCAATTGAATTATTGTAATAGATCGCTTTTGAAAATTATTTACCTATCTTGCAAATCCATTATAATATATAAATATACATAGATTTCAAAATTATTTACTTTGTACATAAAAAAATATCACAATATACATACATATATGAAGTCTTAAATAAAATGACTGCAGAAAATCAAGAAATATATACAATAATTATATATAATATTTATATATGAAGATATCGAAAGTACGTATAGTAATGATGCAAAATCACGATTGTAATAAATAGCAGTTGCCACATGGAGCACTAATAATTTAAACAAAAGTGTCGGTTACATAAGGTAAAAAGATCTATATGGTATCTAACGAATACCTGTGTATAAACTTAAAACAGATCTTGTTTCCTTCTGTGATCTGGCTTTACTGAAAACATTCCAAAACCTTAATGTTTCATCCCCAGCTCCTGTGACGATAGCTTCTCCATCCGGTGAAAGCGCAAGGTACAATACTCTATATGAATGTCCTGTAAGCTTCGCCACTTGAGTTAGACTAGGATATTTCCAAACAAGAATTTGATTTTGAGAATAGCCGTGCGTTGACACAAGTTCAGAGCTATGTTTCGACCATGCTAAGTTGCATACTTGGGAACCTGTAAATTGATTATAAAAGATTGTTAATAAATTGTCAGGCAAGTATGGAAGATTATGGCCAACCACCTTTGAAATGATGAGCTCCTGCTCCAATTGTTATTTAGAAAATATTTCAAATTAAGGAATTTACAAAACAATTTATATTATCTTACTTCTCAAACTACGCAACATTTACGACATAAATTAGCTATAAAACTCTGTGATTAATTGAAATTGACTTTTAGATTTAATTAATCTATTAATTCGAAAGAATTGAATTGAATTGAATTGAATTGAATTGAATTGAAATTAATGAAACAAAAATACTTCAGTTTTCTATCAATCCAGTCAAAATTCTAAATATCCATGGTAGGAAAGCCTCTGATTAGTATAGCTTGCTCAAATATAAATACGAGAAATAATTCAAATCAAATGTTGGTAAACTTCCAACTCTCATGTAAGTGTAAGTAATTTGTAAGCACGTGAACTCTTACGTTAATAGTAATGAAGAACTTCATTGTTAAAATTAGTGATTCCATTGAAAGTGTTACTAAATTTAAGTTGTAGCATATTATACCGGTGTGAAGCCGTTAATTTCAACCTCAACATTTTTATTTCCATTTCAACCACAAATCACAATATATTGCAAACAACCTTAATAAATAATTATATTATGTTAAAAGTTAAATCGAATCGGATCACTACGAAATTACACAGAATAGGGATCACAATCCCTAACATCGAAAAAAGGTACCTTCTGGCTGTAACCGCCGATAATTTTGACGAAGTGCGTCGAAAGACATTTGAAATCAGACTGTGCAGACTTATTCAACGTTATCTCTACCCTTCCACTATTAAAAGCACAGTTGTTTCATCGGAAAAGTTGAGATTTTGACAAAATGTGGCAGCAGATATTTGAACTATGACTTTACAGGCTTATTCCACACCATCTCTTCTACCAGAAACCGAAAAAGCAATAACTGCACCTCAATCGGTAATAATTTTTTGAGCATCCAAATACCTTCTACTACATATACGTAAAGTTGAGACTTTGGAAAAATGTGGCAGCAGATATTTTTACTCTGATCTTACAGGTTTTGTTCTACATCATCTTTATCAGCAACCCGAAAACATTAAGTTCAACACAATGACTAATATTCTTTTGAGCCCAGAAATGGCTTCCGTTATCTATAACTATACTATACAGCTTTGGATTCGTAACAGAGAAAACGTATTTTTAAGTTTGTTTTTTCAAATTCAATTCCGAGGGTTGCTTTATTGTTTAGTGGTATAAGTAAACAAGAATACTGATTCAGATTTTCTATAAACTTGGATTCTATTTCTATTTTTATTATTTAAAAAGAAAGTCAAAAATTCATGTACTTATTGGAATAGGTACCAGTAACTTATTAAGGAGTAGCACCACAGAAAATCGATTTTCTTTATTAGGTTAATAGATGCTTTGAACCCTTCTAGAATATAAGGCAAAAAGTTTATTACATGAAAAAATGTTTTCCTTGAAATTTCGAGCTCTTTCCCAAGCGCGTCGAACATCTCCGAAACAACTACCTGCGTGAGATAAATTCATGCCGGGAACCTAATGTCTTACCTTTTGATTTCTAACTCCTTTAATACACTATCGTTAGAAAGTGTTTATGTTCAGTTAGAAGCATTTCCGTGTTTAGTTCCATGAAATTACGGCTTTTTTGTGTAGTGTTGATTTTTAACAGTTTATTTGTAATCTCAGAGTATTTAGAAGTTAAAATTTGCGACGCCAAAGTGTACCCGTGCCGAAAAGGTATGAAAAATAGTATCCAATGCGGTGTCGGATCAGTGCCTCATCGATACGAAAAGATTTGTGGCTGAGACCGATTCGAAAAAGTCGCTTCTGTCCATTTATAAGGAGCTCAGTCGGAACAGTTGCTAAATCGTTGCTTAGGAGGCTACACGCAAAATAGCAAGGTAAGGCTCAATGCTACTACAGTCGAGTCTCGTTTATCTTCAGTCCTCCGAAACGAACGAGTTTCGTTTATCTAAGTCGGCAGGGGTCCCCACTACCGCCACCGTTGCCATGCCAACTGGAATTACGTCACCTACACCCCTCCCATTTCTTCCAAGCTCACTCTAGATTCTAGGGTGACGGTGAAAATGTGGAACATGGAGGGGGCGTGGAACTTAAAATAAACGGGACTCCCAAGTTAAGATAAATGAAGCTCAAAATACATGAGCCTCAAGATAAACGAGACTCGACTGTATTTGGAATTTGGCTCAAAAATCTTACTAAAGTGGCAAAAAAGTCTTAAATATAGCAACTAAGATTGCTGTGTGCAATTTTAATGATGGTCTGATAAATATTCTGCGAACTACGAAAGTATTGGAAGCGGTTACTGGTGCTCAATCATACAATTTTTGTCTTGAAGCCGGATACTAAGCGAATCAAGCACGCCGAGCTATCTTTGACAGATGCGCGCTCTATCATACAATCTTTGAGGAAAGAGAATGAGGAAGAATATTTGAACATGGAAGGGCAGAGTCCTGGGAAACAATTCTTTTATTATTAGTTCGGATTCAAATTTGTACCAGCTACACTACGTGCCGCGTAGCGCCTCAAAATCAACATGCGTCGCTAGAATGGCTTTTTTAATATTTATCGATATATATCGATAATATTTTGTTTAATACTTAAATATATGCTTAATAACTTCCTCGAATATTATTATCCTATCACCTTTTTTCCATCCAACGCTTTTTTAGGCTGCTACAGTCGTATAGTGTATTAGGCCTAATTAATAATTCTTTTTGCTATAATTTGGCGTTACTGTGATAGATTTCCTTTACAATTCTTGTCTTAAGACCCTCCCAAAGGTGTTCAATTAGGTTAAGATCAGGTAATTGACTTGGCCATTCCATTACTTGAATTACATTGCTCCAAAACCAATCACTTACCAGCTTTGAAGAATGTTTGGGAGCGTTATTTTGCTGAAAAAGCCACCGCAGTGGTATATTATCTTCAGCATAGGATACCATAACATCCTGTAGTTACCTTTGTACACCTATTCAGTCATAGCATCGCTAATCAAATGGTTTGGTGTAACTCCATTTCAGGAGAGAGAATCCCATACCATTTTCCGCTATCATGTTTAATGTTTTTTTTTGTATAGCGCTTATATTCCTTCCAGCATAATTTCCAACTAAATTGATTTTACTCTCATCACTCACATGACATTACGCCACTTTCTTGCAGCTTCTTGTCCACTCTACGTTCTATGCATAAGTGCAAAGGGTTTCCTCTTCTGTAAGTTCATTTTCCTAACTACGGAAACTTACCAACTATTCGAGGGTAGTTTCATATTGGTAAGTTATCATTGTACAGTTCTAGCTGGTATTTCATTGTTCATTTTCGCTACAATCACTTTAAACGACTTAAAGAGATCTCGTTTGGTTACAATGTAGTGGTCTGTGATACGAGATATTTTTCTTGCACCTCCACATTTTTCGAGCGAGTTTGTGGTTTCAAAACGTTTATTCTTGCGATTTCTGCTTGAAATCGAAAGAAACATTTTATCGATGGAATATATGTTTTTTAAATTTACACCAATATATATTATTAGTAGAGTTTGTTAAAAAGGCGGACGACGTGTTATCATTAAGCAGTGTAAATCAGACTGACGCTGTCAGTCCTCCGAATTTTACTATCCAATGATAAGTTGTTAATGACAAGTTATCATTGACAGCGTCGTTCCGATTTACACTACTGAATTATAACACGCCATCCACCTTTTTAAGAACCTCTAATTATTAGTAAAGTTTTCGAAAAACAAAAGCTACACTACTATGGAATGAACAACGCAAGCAATGTAGTGATAGGCTACCTAACAATTTATAATTACATATTAATCATTACACTGAATTTGATCTAAATGCTTTTCAAGTTTATATAATACTATTGTTACATCATTACACAGTAAGAAGTAAAGCCATGAGGCAAGGTGGTAACTACCATTTTATTCAAAAACTCCGGCTGTACTAATTGACTTAATTATTTATTTAGTTATAAATTCAAGTAACATCAAGAGGGAATGAGTTTATAAATAAACAATATACCGACAAATACAAATTTCACCTTTCGTATACTACGAATTATATACTATTGTGCAGACGAAAGGAATATAGTATTTGCGTGTAATATAGAAAGAAGGAAGCCTCGTGTTCGACCGCTTTAACACATTTGGCGCCACGTGGTGCGCCGTCGACCATGCGCTCGCCATAAATGAATATTAGCAGACAGACGGTTGATGGCATTAAGAAACGTTATTTGCCATTATTGGGATTACTAGCACCTTAAACTTTTCGTGAAATATTTTAATTGATGAGTCACCAGTTGTTATATCTTCCGCAAATTTGTACAATCCAATTGGATTAACATTTAGAATTCTTTTAATATTTAGAAGGAAATAAAAATGCGAAATACCTTGAATTGTTTCGTTAAAATTACGTTTGAAGTAAAACTATGAATTTACTTCAAAATTCAATTAACTCATCGACGATCTTTTTATTTGAACAAGAATGAGGTACAGTAAGTTTGTTATATCAAAATTCTCACCCATTTGAGTTCGTGTACACAAATTGTTTTACTGTTTCTTGTAGCAAAATTGATGCGGGACAAGCCGGTCATATAAAAACTTAAATATCTGATGCTACACTTTGTTAAAATTTTAATTGTCTCCAAATACGTTCCATTACGGTGTCATAAATGTTTTCTTTTCTTTTTGCTATAACAAAAATGGTGGAGGATAAGCATGTGAAATCCAAGTTTAATATTTGATCCTGCACTTTGTTGACATTAATTTTCTCCAAACGTGTCCATTTATACAATCTTATGCAATCAGATATGTGTTCCAAATGTATTACCTGCTTCCCAACAATAGTACCGATATTGGTTTTATCATTTAAATATTTCACATAAACGTGTATTATGATTCCAAACAATCAATTTTCAAGAGAAGAATAGATATAAATATAGAAAACAATATTGACCTGTATCGACGCATTGCATAGGCTGTCCTGTTAAGGTGTTCCAAAAACGAATACACCGATCAGCTGTTCCTCCTCCGGATGCCAATAGCCCGTGGTGATGTGGTGACCATGCGATTGCTTTCACTGCAGCTAAGTGATCGGTATAAGTTTGTACTGGAGATACTGATTGCATGTTCCAGACATAGAGACGGTTATCATTACCTCCAGACGCTAGATATTGATTGTCAGGTGACCACTTTAGTCCACATACTTCTTGACGATGTCCTACCAGCCGTCTTTCTACAACCGATGCTAAAAATATACCATAAATGATTTGTTTGAAAAAAAAAACAGTCGCAGTAATGGTTTTTTCTTTTTCTAAAAACTAAAACGCGTCTGTTTCTATTTGACTAACACATAGGATTGCTATTATTATATTTTAATCAAATTATTCAATAAGGAATACTCAATTACTGGATATTCAATTTTTCGATCAATTTATAGCTAAGCATATTACACTACATTATATATGATAGTATTCAACACAAAAGAAACAAAATTCGTTTCTAACCAGCTTTCGAAGGCCATACTTTATCAACATTTCTACCTTATCTGTGGGTTGTACATGGCCGTATACTAAATTACAAAACAGCGTTAAACAATACCTGTATTGAAAACAAATGTAGATAAATATAATTATCGTGAAACCGATATTTATGCGTTATAGTTAAAGTGTTTGCTTTTATCGGTATTTTTGTGCTGTTCCAAAATTATATTTCATAATAGAAATATAATACATGTAGACAATAAGAAGATTTAAACGAAGTTCCTTACAAGAGGATAAAGGGAAAGTAAAATAGTGCACTGAATACATTCAGCAGGAAATACATCCTTGTTTTAAGGATTGAGGAAAAGCTATACTCCTAATGTGCAGTTAATTTGGAAGGAATATATGATGTTATGGTTTTATGGCTGAGAACATATGTTAATTAATTTTAAAAATTTCAAAATTAGAGACAATAAACCGTCATTGCGGTATTTAATTAAAACATTCCTAAACAAATGTTTCGTATAGTATACTGCTATCAACGAGAGAAATACAGAGTAGTGAACCTATTTATACACCTTCTTAAATATTATATTTAACAGAGTACTGTAATCTAGCAATAAAAAATTTAATTCCAATATCCGAATTGGGCCCGGTCTCAATTGATCTGGATAACCGACATTTAACTGTATTCCCAAATTTTTGAACTTAATAAATTTCTAGTAGCTTTCTGTCTTAATTAATAAAACTTGTTCCGATATTTGCTTTTTTGGTTTCCAGCATTTTTATGTATGAAAAATATTAAAAATTATATTCACCCATAATACACAATGCATCGCGGATAGTCTTCGATGTAATTTTTCATAGGCTATAATTATGTCGACCACGCACCGAAGCGATGCAACTGCCACGAGCCTGATGTGATATAATATATTCTTATTTGCAGTCACTACTACATCTACAGCAGCATTGAAATTAGAGCGTAGTTCCCTTAGGCAGGCATTTAAATATCTTAATTGTTAAGTATACACGTGCAGCAGAGATAAATGTTTATCAATAGATTAAGTGTTGAAATTAAAAAAAGCTGTATAGTTAAATATGTAAAAACAATCCCAACACAAATTAAAACGACATTTCCTAAAATTTTGGAGTACGAACTGTTTCCATAATACTAACATACAGCAGACGTTACGCTAATGTGAACACAAAATTCGTACTATAGGATTATACCGAACGCTCGATAACGTAAAAGCATGGTAAGTTCGATAACTCGATAAAGTAAACAGATCTACGAAGACGATGAACGAAGATAGAATTTAATCGGGACGGATTGAGTGTGTATATGTAAGGTTGTGCCACATTTTCGCAATTCCAATCGCCTGTGACTAACTTCGAGAGTTACAAGTTGCGTATGAAAAGCCCATGTTTGAAGCATATGTTTGAACTTAATTGTGTATATTCCCGGGATAACTTATTGTTATAGCAAACACATATCTGTTATGTTAGTTGCGTATACATACATACATAGGTAGTTTTGATTTTGCCACACTAGTCTTAATTACAACTTTGTTGGATGAGGTTCGTTCTTTAACACACGATTATAAAACGCTATTTTCATTTTTTTATCATTACTGTTTACAAAAGGTTGTTTGAATATTTTTTTGTAACTTTTTTTGGTATATTAAAGGTTTCCTTTAATAATTTGCTTATTAATAGTCACCTTCGCTAATGTAAACATTTCGATAACGTGAAACACCCTTGCTCTGAATTAGTTCACGTTATCGAACGTTTGCTGTAGTAGTTAATACTATCAACTTTATCAGTGTGAAAAAATATAGTAGTAAAAACTAGTAATTATCATGCATATATTGAAAACAATGTATAAATTACCTTACAGTTTGAGATATTTATGTTGAGGTCTCAAAGTTGAATGGGCGCTAGAATAATCTTCAGAACTCAAGATAGATTTCCCAAGCTGTAAGTGCTAAACTAAAGAAGTTTGTAATTTGAAGTTTTCCACTTTATCCTCCGATTTGCACATTTCTTAAAAACAATAAATTAGTTTCATTTCGCTTTTCTGTTTTGTCGACTACTACATACTGTATTCGCATGTTCGCGGACAATACAAATTTTAGTGAGCTGCAAAAGTAGACAGGCGATTTTCTTTTGTATCCTTGCATTGTAGCTACAGAAAAACAATTGCTATTTGCTTTTCTTGAATAAAATACTTTATTAGACTTGCATTATTTTTGCAAGAATGCCAAAGAAATACTAATTTAGTCAAAGTAAAATTTTACATAGGTTCATAATTTCATATTTTGAACATTTTTCCAAATAACATTTTGCGGTATTATTGATCGAAATGGCACTTTAAGTCAACAGAAAATATTTTTCTCAATTGTTCTGGCGGTCCTAATTTAAAAAGTAAGAATGTGCTTCAAATTCTTTTCAGGCCGAGCAGGACGGCACCCCAAAGCATTAAAACGGGATTCTATATATATATATATATATATATATATATGTATATACTCAATGAATCAATTAGCCATTACTTTGAATGGATAAGTACAAAAAATTTAAATTATATAAAATTAAACACATAAAAAACACATAATTGGCTATTTGAATGCTATAGTATTCACGTCCGCGGATGTGTTAAGCAAAAAACGAAGGTACTTACGGGGTGTCCTTGTATCCCTTTGTAAAATAAGTCTATCTCTGCTTCCGGAACTTAAAACATCACCGTTCCACGCTAAAGCTCCAACCCTTGCCGAATGTCCTTGTAATTTATTAACCTGTTTATTAACTGCAACATCCCAGACAGTCACATAACCATGGTGCGTACCAACCGCCACCAAATGCCCCCTTTCACTCCACGCAACTGAAGTCACCGCATTATTATCACTAGACAAATCGCATAGTCTCGTCACCTGACTTGTACATGCTGACCATAAATACACACAACTACCAAGTCCGACACTGAGCACATTTTGCACTGACCAGTCCACGAGATTCAAATAGAAATCGTCTTGCAGTTCCGGAGCATCTAGCACTTTAAAAGGTATCCTGGAAATCTTTCTAGTGGCTTTATGGGGCGATCTTAATAGACGTTGACTACTTTGACTTAATAATGATAACGAATACGGGCTCGTTTGATTTTTAAGCGGCGTTCTTTCATTCTGTAAAAAAAGAAATAAATGTCAAATACGCAACTGGAAATTGATTTTGGAAACAATTGAGCTGGATGCCAATAAAATTATCAATATAGGTGTATCCAATAAGGTTTTTATTTTAAAATGTTTTGGTAAAATCTACACGTAAATAGATATCAAATTGATTTTTAATGGATGTGTACATGTCTAATTGAACAAATATTGTCGAGAAAACTCTTATCTATGACATGAGATTTTCAACAGATAGATACACATTATGTTAACCGACAATATACAATCCTTAATAACATAAAATCGGGATGACTCTTCATGAAACGACATAATTAAATTGGATACGTTAATGAGCAGCTACCAAGTAACTGTGCAAAAGCTTACTAAGTAAGCACAATTTGCATATTTTGCCAATAATCTGTGAGGAGAATTAAGCTTTATCAATCATAGACCGCAACTGCAGACTAATTAGTTTTGTCATTACAGTATATCAGTCTACAGTTGACAAGAATAATTCCTCAGATGATATGACGATAACTCACAGAACGTACCTATTCTAATTAGGCCGTTATATGGAGAGTTATCCAGATTTTGTTTTATTAAGATTTTTGGCTCACGATAATTTGTGTTTTTAGTTATACAATCCTCAAGTTAAAATAAAAGTAAAATTTTTAACTTAAGGAAACTTAAAGAAGTGGATTTCGTATAGAAAAGTTTATCAGCTATTACAGAAATATTTAGTAATACATGCAATATCAAGTTCCTTAATCTTTGCAGTAGCGATCTCCAATATAGTCAAGCTGGTACAATCGATGAAGGAATCTCATGATTAGTGGTCTCTTCAAAGTTATTGTGTACTATTAAGCAATTGGACGATTTCATTTACACTTTACATAGTATAGTGGTCTATTATAATAAACGCATTATGCCATTAAATCAGGAAAAAATTTATTAGTAATGTGTTTGATGCCTAGTTCAAACTTAGATAAGACCATCCTTTTGATCAATAACCAACACTCAAAAAATGGCAAAAGAATAGGATTATTTTTGGGTATTGTATTTCTATTGTCGTTGAATGTACTTCTTCTAATGTATCTATCTCTACACCTATGTTAGATGCCTTTAACCTGAGGAAGCGTTTTAAAAACAAAAAAGCATACCAAACAAAGGAAACAATTACTGTTCATAAAATTTTCATCCTTCTAAACATGTTTAATTACCCGAAGATCATTTAGCGCATCCAATTGAGTAGCGCATTGCAAAATAGAAATGTCAATCAATTTATAAGCTTATGAAAAGTTAACATGGTTTCGGTAGAATAATCAATGTTTAAAGCAATGAACATGGGGAAATCATCTATATTTGTTTATATTTATTACCATAATTGCTTAAGAGTTTGTAATTGTTAGTTAATTTTGCGTTGATAGCATAAAATACTTATGGTGTAAGCATTGATGTCATAAGAGGAAAACGGTAAAACTAATTTGCGTTTTAGAAATTACAACCACAATGAATCAAAACATGACAAGATAAATAATTACAACTTCCAATTAATTCAGGCTATTGAAATATAGTTTTAAACGTAATATCCTAAAAGATTTGACGAGAAAGCATTCGATTTAGTCAAAAATATAGTAACATCATTCTAATAAGGAACCCATAAACTTTTGATTGGCTAGGAGGTTGGCTGTAAGCCGTACAACCATCAATACACTGCATCGCAAATGGGAAATCCACCATTGTTGAAAGACAGATAGCTGCCCCATAATCGAAAGTTTTCACCGCACACAATCTCGAATCTCCTTACCGATTTATGATATAGGGATAAGGGCGACAAAATTTCCTGGTAGCGAACGAACAGCTAGAAGGCGAATAGCAGCTGACATTTAAATATTATCGCGTGGCAGAGAAATCTGAATTGGTGGAGGAAATAGGCAGGCAACATTGAATTTCGCCATTAATTATTTAGAATGCTAGCAAAGTTTCTGGAAATCACTTGTTTTCACGACATACTGCATACCGTCGCAAAATGGCAGTGCACATATCTAAGAGCTCTCGCTTCCTTCCACAAAAAGAGATCACGTAGTGCCCGTGTTAAAGTGTGGAGTTCGATATCTTATGTTTGTTCCAAATACTTTTCTCATTATATTTACTCGACAAATTATTTCAATCTCTTATTCATAGATATATAGGTTATTGTCCCTAGGCACCTTTTATTTGCCTTAACTCACAATATTGCGATTTATCCTCCATACGGTGGATTTAAAATACGATTTTCTCATTCAATGGGAGAATTATGAAGGAAATGCGTCGTAGCGAAAGGCTTTAGCTACAATGAAACCAGCATTATTTATTCTGAATTACATACATACATACATATATGCATTATTTGCTATTACACTATCAAGAGATGTTTCCTGTAGAACAAAAGGCAAATAAAATGAATAAATGTATTACTGTAAATTCAACACACATTTCTACATCTTAGCCCGATACACCATAGCAAGACCGCTGCAACTTCGGCGACATTAAGATGATCTCTTTATAACACTATAACCAAATAATACTATTAGCGTGTTAATTATTTTTCTCTTCTACGCTTCAGCTGTTCTGAGTTTAGGTTGGAAACTTAGATGTGCCACGTGCTGTACATATCAAACACGTACTAAAGAAAGTCAAATTGAGTGGATGGCGTAAATCCAATAGATGTGACTTTAGTGGTACCAGTTCTCAATGTTATACACATTTATATTGCATAGATTCATAGGAATTGTTTACAGATGAGAGTGTAGCCTTATAAAAGAAACACCAACAAACGTAATGTTTACAAATTATCCACACCCTAAGCTAGGCTTTCTAGGAATTTTTGTCAAAAGTGGATTCAATTTGTCTGGGAAAAGCCTACTGGATATTAACCTTCCTATACTCACGTCAAAATGAAAGACGTATACTATACTATATAAGTCGGTCTCACAGACCGTATGCGTGAGTATAGGAAGGTTAAAAGGATGCATGCGATATAATGCCCTTTATAGTAAAATTAAGTGCAGTGTATACTTTAGGTAGTTTTGTTTTTTGTTAACTTAGGTACCAAAAACACCAAACATTACCATATGGTAACCGATTATATTTTCGAAATATGTAATTCTCAAACATGAAATATTTCTGATAGAAATGGAGTCAAGTGACCATAAAATTGGGTATATTTTAAGAGAAAAAAATAATAAAATAATTTGGATGCGTATGGGTTAATTAAGATAAATCTTTCTTTGTAATAAATACTTTGAGCTTATTTCCAATTAAACAAGTTATAATAATTATTTCGTGACAAATATAGGAAATAAGTAAGTTTTTAGTTTTCTATACCTAAAAGAGACGTTTTAACTTCATTTATACCAACTAAAAAGGTTTCAAATAGCATACTTCTTGCTTTTACCATCGATTTGGATACCTTTCAATAGGTATTTTTACAACTAAGTGTCATCCCCATTGAAAAAAAAAACAGAAAAGAAAGCATCAATCGATAACTTCGGTTAAGAAAGCTCTTATCATAATAAATACCGTGTGTTTCTTTCCTTTACATTTTCACGACTGACAATGAGTAGAACGATTTAGTTCTCAAAATACGTAGTCCGAAATATTCAAATACGATAGATGTGGTAACAATTATTATTTTATGTGAGTGAAATGTCCCTACTTGAACTAGGATATTGTTTAACTAAATTATTGTAACTGCACACGTGCTGTAATGCAAAAGAATACAACACGCATAATACAGGCATACACAGGTATCCAAATGTAATTTAAAAAAAATTCCATGGGATATCAATTATTGTACGATCTCCCACGTTTACAAATTGTTGCCGTTTTATATAAATGTTAAGAACGTAATTTTAAAGCACGCGCTTGGTAAGTGTATTCATAAAGCTTGCCAAAGGTATTATTTGGTTGGCCTGTATTAAACAAGCTAAGGTTACCAGACAACCGTTGCACTAATTGAAATCTAAATATAATTATGTTCCGCAAATTATAAGAGAAATAATTAATTGGAAAGAAGAATGGATAATAATATGTATTTAGACACTATCGTTAAAGAAATTAGTAGACAGTATCGATGGAAATGTAATGACTAGCTACATTCTATGTCATGTTTTGTCATTGTAATTCATACTGTGTAGATGCCTGGATAATGTATGAAATAAGCAAACATTGTATACTTAGGTATACTGAAATATTGAAACAGTGTTTAAATCTAGTATGCATAAATTAGAATATTTTTGCAAGTACTTAATTCAATCAAATTTAACACCGCCAGTGGACGTGAGTGACCCCAGTATGATTGTCCAGAATAAGTGTGAAAATGCAGAGGAAACCAAGAATAATTTTACGCTTCTTAGTATTTCACTCTACATTATCTACTTCTCAAATTTCCAATTTCTTTTATTTCAAGATATTCACTTTCCAAAATCTACATTTCGAAAAACAATTTTAACAACTAGTTTTGTTAATATAAAGCATTAATTTAATTAGTATGTTCATCTGTAAATTACAACATTTATTAACATGACCTTGAGCATTTTAATTTTTTCCGTTTCGTTGCTCTAACAACTTTCAATTATTTAAATAGCAACCTACATATTTTTAGCACTTTTGTTACTCATTCATTGATGTTTTACTATTTTAGACATAAAGTAATGGTAATAATACCCGCAGAATACTAAGTACCAATAATTCAGTAATAGTAAAAGATATTACAAATGTAAAATCGTGAAAGTGTTCATCATTAGAACATTTATGTATTAATTCATTAGGTTTCAGTGATAAATACATGAAACCAACAAATACTATTCAAAAAATAATTGTTGGACAAGTAAGAGTGTTTTGGGCACACTTCTGCTAAAATTCAGATATCCTTTATCGACACCATTGATTAGGTTAACAAAAATTAGTGTAAATGCAGGTAATGTATCAGGTAAAAGAAATGTAATTAACAAAAAGTCGATACAACACTTAATTTATTAAACGAAAATACACCATTATAGAAATTATATTTTTCGTACTTTCTATTCCTTGTAATTTCAGTGGACATTGACAGATTCATATATTTATAACTAGATCGTAAAGCAACTACAAGACAATTTCTTTAATTAAGTAATTGATAAAGATTAAATTGTCGATGAAGCTAATTTTTCATAGAAAGAGATTGCATCTCACACGAATCAGAATACCATTATTGTTATGCAAGAGTGATAAGCAGAAACTCAAAAAAGAAAAGAAAAGGAAAGTGTGATTCACTGAATAAAAAAATTCACAACAGTCTGACAAAAACAACGACTCCTCTTTGGGACAGCCAATAATTGGTTTAAAACCAATCACTTTGGTAACAATATATCACCACTTTAGGTATTGTATCGTTCACAACTAGTACTTCCTTGGATAATTTTATTCCAAAAACTACAGTAGTGCAGATAACCCAGGCAATTGAGGAAATAGAAAGGTGTAGTAGTGAATGGCGATTTTGTATGAAATCAATATTTTGCCGTAGTCACCTAGATTTACAAATTCTACTCTATTGGAGATGTATGGGGAATTATTAGAAGAACCCTAAGTAATTTGAATCAATTTCCAGAAAGTTAGTTAAATACCAAAAATTGATCTTCTCATTTTATCAATGCTTAGATATCCTAATAAAAGTATTCAAAACTAATATTGACGAGTTTTTAATATTCTTTATATATTTCTTATATTTCAACTTTAAAATTTCAATTATTTTTCTAGGAACTTAAGACTAACATGATAACAAAATCAGCTGGGTTCCGTATATAAGTCATTTGATATATGCACTTTCAAATAAAAGCAACCTCGCAATTTTGAAAAATTAGTATCTGCGTTTAATTTGGAGATGTGAGAAGAATAATTAATAATTTAAATCACATATACACCTCTGCACACCTGTACATAAATTAACAAATAAAGTTTGCATTGCAGACTAATTAATAGTCTTACACACCATTTCTATAATAGTACCTTCATACACATGTAAGCGTGCGCATAAGAAGTCCTTAACATGTGTTTGCTCAGTTGGTTTAAAGCTATTTCCTTCACGTGCATTCGCCTCGTGCCTGAATATATGCATAATACTAGTTAGTACATCCACCTATAAATACGCGATCAGCTGTTTTCCCCTCTACTTCCTCAATTTAAAAAGACCGGATATATGAAGCGTATAGTATAATATAGAATACCTCGCGCTTCTATTTTAGTTAATTTAACATTTTTACAGATCGTCTTATCAAAACTATAATTAGACAAATAATTCTAAGATTTTCAAAGTTACGCTTGGAAATAAAGAAAAAGGGCTCCATTCGAAAGCATGCCTAATTAAGAAAATATTCAAATTATAGTGCGACTAGAACATACAGAGCATTAATTATGCAAAATCTTTTTATAACACTAGCGTTTAAAAAGATTACTTACTTAAACCTTGTAGTGCCTTTCTGGAGTTATATGTAACATGGAATGACAAAAATATTCCGAATAAGACCAATATTTTTTTTCAATAATAACCGTTGTGGCATAGGAGGACGAAAACTGACCACGTTGAACTTCATTACACCACCGCTTTAAGGCAGCTAAGGAACGCGCCTTGTCACCAAGCTCTCGCTTGATTTCCTCAAAACATTGTTTACGCCTACGTTAACCAGTCACGTTTGAATTGTAAAAAATCACAATTCGATAATGCTCTGTATTTGACTCCACGATCTCTTACGCAAAGGATCACTTTAACCTTATCAATGTTAAAAATATTCAAGTATATTTCTCATTAAACATAACGAAATATCATGATTTGCTAGAAAGATTGTGCGGAAAGAGGACATATCTCGTACTATGTTTAAAAATGAAACGGGGGTAGTAATTTTCTAAATGGGTTTCTTTACCATGTGCAAACTTTAAATTAGTAACATTTATTAGCTGTGGAAAGGGTCTGTTCCCGATGGATTCCGTATAATTTGAGCTAAGCTCAAAAAGGTTAGTGTTAATTAATGTGAGAAAATGCTCAAAAAATTATAAAATCAAACAACAACAATCCACTGCTTGGCTGTTCCAAGATGAACTGAATCCCACAAACGTGGTTCGTTGACGAACTACTTCCAAGAAATGAACGCTTGTTTCTTTGGTTGTAGTGGACATGTCGCAATCATTCCTTTAAAGGACCGAAGAACAGTTGGTGGCGAGTAGTATACAACAATTTGTTTACCAGAAGTCATCGACGAAGTTAGGAAAGCAACCGAAAACATCATTCTGCATCATGACGATGCCAACTCTCCAATAGCACGTCAAACAATTGATTATTTGTATGAGAAAAATTATCGAATTAATGTTGCATTGCCCGTATTCACCTGATTTCCCGCTTAACGATTTCTTTCTGTTCCCGCTGATCAAACAACATATGCGTGAGCAGATTTTCAGCACCTCAAGAAGCTGTCGAGCCTTCAAAAAGCATATTTTTGCGATCCCAACTTCAAAGTGGAAAAAAATTTCGGAGAATTGGTTTGAATGCATTCAAAAGTGTATAAATCTTAAAAGCGAATATTTTGAAAAGCAATAAAACAATTTATTAAAAAAAAATCTAGTTTTTGTAATAACTTATAAGGCGCCCATTGTATTAAATATTTTCATAATATCTTGGGATGACTTTTGCAATCCATATCTATGAATATTTTTATTGTCATAACACTTGCTTTTATTAGAAAAAGACCACAGTCTGGTAAATCATCTCCTGATGATGGTGAATCACTTTGCGCATTGTACACATGAGTGGACGGAGTGTATACGATAGCTTAACAACTTAACCCCGCCCTTTTGCCAATGCGTAATTTTCAGGAGATTTTCACCAGACTGTGTCAGACTAAAATTTAAAAAGCAACAAACAATTTTCCGGACCCAGCTTCAATTCAAAAGGTAGGGAATATAAAAGAAAAGTTCTTCGTCAATAATGAATTTGTTATTCAAGGTGCCTACATTGTCTCTAGACTAGATTAATTATAACAAGTATGCAAAAATCATTCTTTTACAAAAAACGAACAGCATAAATAAATTCACAGCTTCATTATTAGCCCAATGAACTCCTAACTCACAAAACTATCTATTTAACTTGGAAAATACAAAAGATTGTGGTTCAGAATGTGAATGGAATTTATCAACATATTTATCCCAAATATGTATTTCTGCAATGAGGTGCAACGAATCCTTACAACCATTATTACGAAATCTATTAGGAAGTGCTGAACACGACTCAGGCTAACCAAACATTAGGACTATGTGAAATAAGTTGCTCGGTCTATAAAATTCAACATCAAAGATCTACAAACAGTGCACTGTTGATTTCAGTTTCAATAACCGCAGGTTATTCATGGGAAGCATACTGTTGTTGAAAGAAAGTAGTTAGGAAATAACACCGAAATTGTAACATATCAGTGATATGCTATAGTTTAGTGATATATCACTTATTCTCGGGAACCGCCCCCTCGCAACATTTCGTCAATAAAATAAAATTAAACAATTTTTCATACTGTCTTGATATTTAGTACCTCTAGAGCTACAAATTGGATTGCAGATAGACTGTAGATAGAGTAACGATAAGTTGTAACAGTTTGAAAAATAAAAATTACTATGCACGTGGTTGAGCTAATTAGTATTGATGTGCAGAATATTTCATAGTTGCGTTTCATTTAAATTCACGAATAAGCGTAAAATGAAACATTACTGCGTTTGCAAAATTGTAAATATGCTGTATTAACC
The DNA here is from genome assembly GCA_038088585.1 of Chrysina gloriosa. Classification (NCBI taxonomy): domain Eukaryota; kingdom Metazoa; phylum Arthropoda; class Insecta; order Coleoptera; family Scarabaeidae; genus Chrysina; species Chrysina gloriosa. The sequence goes on from CM076093.1 coordinate 56,595,697, forward strand.
ATCAATAATATGAAACCTTGAGACCTACATTTTCTGAACTGCAAATTGATTTGTGCACGACTAGAATTATTAGAACAATAACAATTTATTGTCACTTCATCATAAATTCAGTAGTATATCGAACAAAGTTATGTAAACTAAACGTAGAAGTAGGTAAGAACGTGTCTTTTTTTATTGATCACAGTCTCGCATTATTGTTACAACGATGCCTTTACAGAGAACATCATTATGAAAGTGCAACTACGTACATACATATGTTTGGTACATACATATTCTACGTACAATAATGTCATTCTATCATTTTATTTGGCAATAGAATATATCATACAGAGGAATTTATTACATCATTAGCGTAATCAAATTTAAATTATTAAAAAATGAAATGAAATAGAATGAAATTATTGGTATTACTTTTATGGTTACTCTAAAAGTAATTGCAATTATTACCGTGGTCGTGATTTTTATACAAATGTATTTGCATACATACTACGTATGATATGTATTGTCGACAGTGAGGTAATCATAAAATCCATTGAGATGAATAACGTGGAAAATCGCTAGCTTTAAAGTGCATTCTATGAACGTAGTTGCATAATTCATTAACATTACAATAACAATTGATTTCCAATATGATGACCTTCGAAATTTTCACGATTTCATACACATTATTTCCAGTAGTAGAAAATATTAAGAAACAGCTCGTATACCACATGTGTACTATTCTTTAAATTTTATTAGTACCTACTTAAAAGAATTCATATTTTTCGTTCAACTACTAACGTTAATATTGTTTAACGTTGCAAACATTTCAGCTTGTCCTACATACATTGCTTCATCGCTTTATAAATAAATGGATAGTGAAATTTGCAGGTTTGAATTTATGATTTAATGACAACCAATGTTCTTAACACGGTGCTTCCTACTGACAGACGTTTAAATACATCTTTTTAAAATTAGTCATAAAAAGAATAATTATTCGTCACGACTTTTTGTTAAACTTGTATACTATATACGGTCAACTACAAAATCGCCAATATAGTAATGCATCACAAAATATTGATGGAAGAGATCCCATCAATCTTGCTATGAATAGCATCCATAATAAAGGAACAACAAATTACACATTCTCTCGGAGCGACTAAATGACGAGAATCATTAAATATGCGTGTTTGACTAGTAAATGCAATTTTTCAATCATTGTACTTTTCTATGACTTCATTGGATGTTTCCTCCGAGTTATCAACAGAAAAATGTCGCAGAGGATCTAATGTGAAGTAATACGTAGCCTAATGCGATCAATTTGTCCTTTGAGATTGTAGATGAATGTCCTGACGCATTATCGTGAAGAAAGAGGCCCCTCTTCTTTGCTAAACGTGTCTCTTCATTAATTTTGCATCGAATCGGTCCAGTACATCATCTAGTACTGTCCCGTAATCGGTCCTCCCCTGCTGGGATAGTCCATGAAGATCCAATCATGTGAATCCCAAACAAACCGTGTGCTTCACTTTCCGGTCGGTGGTGCCACTCGGCCTTCATTGAGCACAATTACCAAGTGAAGTTCATTCTTTGGATTGTAGAGTATAGTGATAGATCAGAGTCTCATCAATGCTCACGATACGATTTAGAAATCCCTTTCAATTACGCTCACACTACACCAAACATTACTCCGAACAAGATCTCTACAGCTTCTACTTTTCTCTCACTTTTGTTCAGTCATCGGAAAGAACGCTCTTGTAAACTTTGTTGACCATGTCACTAATAACACCAATTCGACGGTCTCCGTGCCCCTCATTGAAAATTCATGTTGGACTACGTTTAAATTCATTGAACTGATATCTCACAGTTAACATCGACGGTATAGGGTCTCCATGAAAGCTACTTAACTTTTTATTTGATTTGCACGCAGGTAAATAAAGGGAGTTACTCGACATGGTCACTTTCATTTCAAACGGGTATCAAAACAAGACTAGTCGATGCATTCGTGTGAAATTTTGGGATTCGGTGTTTGAGAAATGACATTAAATGATGACATTAAAATTTTTTCGCCAGTGGTGTCATGTCACGTCAAGCTTCAAGTATTTAATGATCCGCTCTGGTAAAAGATTTCTTGATATTCTATTCTTTTTATACCGCTAAGTGTTGAGGAATCCAATAGCTCATTAAATGTCCTGAACGTGACAGTCATGCACAATAACAGCCTAAGTCTACCAATATAGGAAGACATCTAAATTATTTTTCAGAAACATCAAAATTACATAAAATTAATGTAGTTACCGGATTAGTTGATCAAGCGGTTAGATTAGCTAATCCTGAATTTAGGAAAAAGAATTTAAACAGAGTTAAAGAAAGCTTAGATAAAAATAATTATCCAAATAGCTTTACAAAAAAAAAAAAAAATAATAATAAAAAATAGAATTAACAAATTATATAATAGAGGCATTAAAAATAATGACAATAAATGTCGTAACGCCATTCCTTATAAAAAAAGGTTTAAGCGAACAAATAAAAAAAGAATTTAATAAAAACAATATAAACATTACTTTCATTCCAAATTATAGTAACAGATCTCTTTTCACTAACACTAAATCTAAAATAAATAAACAAAATCAAAGTAATGTAGTTTATAAAATAAACTATAAAGACTGTGATGGTTGTTACATCGGCCAAACAAAACAATATTTAAAGAAAAGGTTGTATAACCATAAATATTCTTTAAATAATGATTTTGGTATAATGACCGCTGTAACAAAACATTACAAAGATATAGGGCATAACTTTTATTTTGAAAACACAATTATATTAAAAAGAGAGAATAATTATAAAAAGACTAATATACGAAATGATAAATATACAGAAAGACACTAAAACTATTAATTTCAGAACCGATGTTGAAAATGTAAGTAATGTATACAGCAATTTGTTAAATGATATTTACATTCCTTAAGAAGGAAACCTTTGGCTAGGTTTTTTGATTTGGGTTTTCCTTAGTCCTTGAACAGAATTGTTAAGGTTTCGACAAAGATTTATTGATATAAGGTTTTTCTAGGTATTTTCATAGTTTTGCATGTGTGTTTACACATTAAATTTATATATATAGAAAAAAAATTACATATCCTCTATATCAAGAAATCCTAGTCCTTAGTTATTTTGTTGATAGTTCCCAAATAAAAATCAAATGTTTGTTCATACATTTATGTAGTTATATTTTCACTGAAGATGTTCCGTAAACGTTTGTAAACGTTCTGAAAATATAACTATCATTTGTTTATTTGACCTAATTGTGGTAGAGAACTATCATATAAGATAACTATAAGGTCACGAAATATATACATACATATATATTATATATATACATTTAATTTATTGTACTTATAACTAACATAAACAACTTGGAAAAAGGGAACACTGCTCCTTGTGGTGCAAATACACAACCGTGTACGTAATTCCTTTTCTCTGTACGTTCTGACAGACCTGCATATTACACTGCGTCGGCTGCTGTCCAGACTATTATTGGTATTTTTAGGGATGCTATCAGTCATGGAGTAGGAAAACCAGCAACGTCGGCGAAGAAGAACCGGGGGTCGAAAAAGAACTAATGAGCTGCAGGACAGCCACCTATGTCTAATGACACTAAGAGACCGATTCTCCAGTTCCAGGTCAATTTCGGATCAATGAATCAATGAAGGTCGCCCCGTGACCTTTCGAACCGTATATCGCCATGTCAGGACTTCCGGCTTGCAATCCTATCAACCACATCTTATGTTACCACTTACGACTGCATCGTTTGGATTAGTGTATATTACGAATGCACTGGAACGTGCAGTGGTATAGACCGGTGTTCAGTGATGAATCTCGATTTTGTATGAGGATACATGATGTATGTGGGAGTAGGTCTCGGTTGGTGTTTATCCGAAACAACATAAATACCCAGCGTTGATGACGTGGTGGAACCCCATATTCTTCCATATCTTCAGCAACTCAGAGACCCATTTTTTCAGCAGGATAATGCCCGTCTCCATATTGCGAGAATTTCTTTGACCGGTTCGGCGAGGCCCATGTAAATATCTTGCAATGCTCATCCAGATCTCCCGACCTCTCGCCAATTGAATACGTGTAGGACATTATGAGAAGAAAACTGGGGAAATTAGCGAATCCTCTGCAAATATTGGAAGCATGAATTGCAGGTTGTTTCGGACACCATACCCCAAGAGGACATCAACCACCTACAGGAATCAATGCCACGAAGAGTGAAGGAGTGTGAAACTAATAGGGAGACCCAACATATCATTAATAAAGAAAAAATTAAAAATGTGTTAATCTTTTGTCCTTGTCATTGAAATTTTAATCAATTATTACATTTGAATAGGTAAACGTTTCTGTCAAGTTTGGTAAAAAATTCGCACCTCTTCTTGATGTCCTAATTTCCATGTCACGCACTATACATGGGCGTGAATAACATCAAAAAGATCTTGGACTACTAAAGAGCAGCTCTATCGATGATTATTGTAATGTTGTTGATGTGTTGAAAGAATAAATGCTAAATCTACTACGAAAAGGAAGCACACTCTCTTGTAGGTATAAAAATTTAGTCCCACTCCTGTATGCTCAGATAGTTTGTGTAAATATTTCTACTTCAAAATTTAAATCTTATAACTGCTGCACTTCAAGTCTATACATTTCTAAATATTACAATGAAGCAATGATATTGGTCAGAATCTTTGAAGCCACGTAGTAGCTAAGTAGACTAAACGGAAGCGCACAAATAGCGAATAACCTTTGAAACGCATAAACAACGTTTTAATAATGCACGCGTGTATGCTAATGCAAAAAGACGGTCATAATTTTTCACATATTTACACACAAAACATTCTTACATTGATGAACTCGACATGTATTGAATTATGTCACCACATCACTGACTGCTTAACCTCGTTGTTTATCAAATACATTGAACTAATTTAAAAGTCATCGAAAAGCAAACATAAATTTCGAAACCCACGGTTTTACTTCAAGTGCTTGATAAATTTAGGTCGAAACCTTATCTTTACGCCTTAATTGCAGAGTTATATTTAACGATAAGAATGATCAATAGATTGCGAAATTGCATAACATTATTTACTTTGATAAAGCAGGATCAGAAATGATAATACAGGTGCCTCATTATCTAATAGATAAATTACAATTTTTTTTTAAATTGTTGATATTAGCCACTTACAATGCGAAAGGCACACTAATATCAATGAAGTTTGTTAAATCAGCGTTTTAAGTGTTTTACTAGGCTACGAAAGTAAAATATATACACCAAAGCTATTATTAATCAAAAAGCTTTATGATCAGGAATGGATCTGTATATGTGTGTCTTAACGTTTGGACCACAATCACTCTGATAAAAATGTAATGAAACCTCTTATGATACGTTACAGCTAAATTTGGACACTATTTGCCATAGATATTTTATAACATTCTAGCAATTGACATGTTTTTTTAAAATAATTTTATAAGTAGCTTCCTCTTCACTTGATACTATTAAGGCTGTAACGAAATGGAATACATTACAAACGAACCGAAGCCAAAGTTAATCGGATCAAAAATTTAAAAAACGACACTAAATTGGTGAGAAGAGTAATTGTGGCCAAGAAATACAGGAACAGGAGGAAGGACGGAAAAAGGGATATCTGGAGAAAATAATGGATACAAGTAAACAGAACGTAAAAAACAACATCCGCAAGGACCAGAAGGCATGGAAGATGTGGGAGTAGGATAATCCCGATAGCGAATATAAACCAAACACAACGTAACTTTTGCACATCACTCAGATGTCCAATAGAACATCCAGGAATATTCAAAAAAGAGAAAGTTGCATTTCAGACATAGAATGAATACGTCCTACAATAACTACAATAATTAATTGACCAGAATTAGGGGTCTTAACGAAATTTTTAATGTCGAAACTCAGTTACCCAATGGTATGATATAATTTTCAAAACAGAGAAAGTTGCATTTCATACATACAATGAATACGTTCTACAATAACTACAATAATTAATTGACCAGAATTAGGGGTCTTAACGAAATTTTTAATGTCAAAACTCAGTTACCCAATGGTATGATATAATTATTGTTATATATGTAAATAATAAATAAAAATGAAAACACCCGATATTGGAAACATTGCGCTAGCGTGAACACAAAATTCGTAGTGGCATGGGCAACCTTTTTTGTAGAAGTTTTATGCTGCGAGTAATCTTGAAAAATATACATTTTTGTAGTATCCTTATGTTTCATTATGAATTAAGTTTAGACGGGCCGTGCTAATATGCAACGAAAGAATTCAGTAGCGGCCCGGGCAAATCTTACTCGAGGGCCGCATGTGGCCCGCGGCGCGGAGGTTGCCCATACATATAAAGTATAGGATTATCCGGAAAGTTCGATAACTCGATAAGGTAAACAGATCTACGAAGACAATGATCAACAAAGATCGAATTTAATCAGGACGGATCGACGTCTTCGCAATTTCCGACCGCCTACGACAGCCATGTCAAACTCAAAGTCACTGGTGAGCCAAAAGCATTAATACCGTACACTAGGTGTGCCGCGAAATCTAATATTAAAGAAGACGAACTACTGAAAATCTTAATGATAAAAAGTACTATTATAAGACGAGTATATTTAATAAATTTTCAATAACAAGGACATTACAAAAAAACACAAACATTAACTTCTTTTGCCAGATATTTGACATCCTTTGTCTTTAATTAAATTGTCTATTTGTGGCATGAATTTATCGGCGGAAATAACTTTTAAAACGGCGTCCAGGTGTACGTCCGTCAATCGCGATCTTGCGCGAGATTTGTTTCCTTTCATCAAAGAAAATAATTGTTCACACTTATGGGTACTTCCAAACATTGACAGGATTTCTTGGTATTGAACAGGCAAGTACTTATAAAATTCGAATGTACCCACACTATCAAATTTTTGTTTTAAATGCGTCTGACACTGAATCCCAATTACTTCCATCTGCAAGTGAATCTTAAAATCTTAAAAACGTCTTTCAAATTCTGCTAGAAGGCTTCCCATTTTCTCTCCATACATTTTGTATAATATTGGGACACTAGTACTTTCCTCATACGCCAAGCAGTGATGTTGCCATCAATTTTTTGAGAGTATACTACCAGTAATCCATTATATGCCTAATTTTTCTTATTGGAGGGGATGGGGGCAAGAAGCAACAAGAAGATTTCTGAAATTTTTAGTTCGTAATAAAAGATCAACTTCCCTTTGGCGTATCTAATTGCGCCGGCTGTACGGCTTGATTGAGAGTATACGCAATATCTCTAAGAAATGCTTGAGAGTATACCGCGTACATATAGTATACCTTATGGGAACACCACTTACAAGTCGGAAATGTGAGAGATTATCCAGTACTAACTCTTTTCCCACAGCATCATATTACACTTGCAAGCTTTCACATGATCATGGATATCTGTTATAACTTGATGAGGTCCTTGGAATTTCGTCAATTAAGTCCGACAAGTGTTTTGTGATATCTACCATAAATGAAAGATCTTGTAAAACAGGTACGTCGGATAATAAGCTGACATCTTGTCCTTTCACTTCCATGAGAGAACGTATTTCTTCTTTAAGTTTCCAAAGCCGATCGAGAATTATAGAACACGAAAGCCATTGCACCTCTACATAATAAGGTAAACCAGTGTACTCACTGTCTAAATCACGGAAAAACACAAAAAACTGTCGCTGATTCAAGTCACGTGCCCTTATGAAGTTTATAATTTTTTTCACTGATTTTAAAAAAGTTGATTACTTTTGAGCATAAAACTTCTTGGTAGATTATACAATGCACATGATGAAAATCTGGTATGATCTTTATCTGCAATATTTTAATTAAGCCATTATTTACTTCTGTCATGGAAGGAGCTCCGTCTGTTACAACGGAACACAGTTTTGACAAATCTAAATTGCTCACGCTCCCGGGACTTACGATTTCTGCGGCACTCACAAGGCACTCTTTTATAAATTCACCTTAAACAAATGGTTTTGACAGTACGTAACTCACTTGAACAGTAGATTCATTCTCTTGGTTTGGACGTGTAAACATAAGCTGTTCATTTTTTAACAGTAATTTTAACTCATTTAACTTTTCGTTTCTACTAATGCCTGTATACTGATCAAACTTACTTGGTTTTATGACAATGATAGTGACGTTTTATATTATATAATTTGGGGACACCGACTGCACTGTTACAAATCAAGCAAATAATGTTGTCTTTTACTTCACAGCAAAAGAAACTCTAATTCCCACTTTTCTTGAAAGATACGATGCTTATATACGAGTTTCATCTTACTTCCACATGGTTTTGAAAGAGACATGTTGAAAACTGTATTATTTATAACAATATGTACTGTTACGTCTTGTAACAATAAGTACGCAATTGAACTCGCAATTCTATAGCAACTGAGTGAACTTAACTGAGCGGTTTTGGCTTATATAGGGAAAATGTGAAATCTGGACAGATCCTTTCTGGAATGTTCAGATAGCGTCAGCTGTGTTTTCGCGCAATAGAACTTTCTGGAACAAATCAGAAGAAAACGTGCGTACAATCCCCGCAATATATATTCGCGAAGGATGGGAGTGGGTTCGCGCAGATAGTCGAGGGGTAGATTGCGTATCATTCGTCCACTATGCACTAACGGATCAGAGAGGTTGGTGTGGTGGTACGTGCTTAGATACGTTTCCCGCGCATCCCCACCGTTTGCCAATGTATATTGCGAGAGCGCGTACGTAAGGCGCAAGGACATTAAAGCGATTGGGCGTGGGAGACGAGTGCGGCCGATCACAACCGAACAGACCGAATCGATTGTCGTGATACGTGTTGTGTGCGCGCGACTTGTTGCAGCGCGCGCGTTTTTAAATACGGTCCTTAACACGCTCGCGGGTCGCATTATCTGGCTTTCTGGTTTTCAAAATTGATTCGGGTCGCAGAAAAATGCTCAGTGGGCCGCATGTTTGACATGCTTGGCCTACGAATAACGAGCGTTACAAATTGCCTATGAAAAGCCGAGTTTGATCAATCCCCGAGTTACTCAATTATGTAGGGGACTCCCCGATGTATGTAACATATATCCATATTTGAACTTAATTGCAAACACAGATGCTTAGTTTCGTTTACATAGATAGGTAGTTTTGATTTTCCTAAAGTAGCATGTTGCAGTATTTCACCAACGATACCGAAGGATTTTGTAATTTTCCTATTGCCTCCACCAGTCCAAAGTAGTTGTTCTGAATAGTTTTTTAACCCGTTTTAACCTATCTTGAAACTTCGACTGACTTTTCCCTTTTCCCTAACATGTAAGAATCGGCTCTGGTGACTCAGGCACACACCGGGACACAGTCTGTGAAATACGCGAATACGTTTTGGCGATTTGACAAACACTGCTTTTGTATACGCTATTAAAGCGTCTACCTTAGAATAACATTTTCTAATATTATCTGCCACAAGATTGAAAGCATGAATCTTACACGTAACATGTAACAAGCACAATGTTTTGTAAGAGACCGGACTACAGAAAGCATGTTTGCGGCACCATCACTCACAAACATTAACATTGGTTTGTCGAAAGTTCGAACTTTTTCAATGTATTTAACAATAACTGAAATTACTTTGGCAGTACATTGTTGTACTTGCCTTGAAGCTAATAGAATTGCAGGTGACGATTGATGTTGTTCCATTGTAGGCACCATTACATTAAGCACAGAAACTTTTTTGCGATTTGTTGTTTCGTCCACAGATAACCACAGTTTTTTATCTTTCAACTTCGATTTCATTTTTTTAAACATGTTCAGCAGATGGCACAAATCTTTGTAAGCCCGACTTGGTAATTTTCAGTTCGAATATTTATTACAAAAGAAGGCATATCCTTCGTTGTCTAGTAAATTAAACGGTAGATTACCTAAAGTAACGGTAACACCTAAACTGAATTTAAATTTCTCACAGTATTATATGCAACTTTTTTCAAGAATGCTGGTTGCTATTTACGTGACGTTGACAATCTTTTAAACCAACACATTAAAGGGATATTGCAATACTACACATTCAAGTTTAACGCCATCATAATTTAGGTCAGGCATTTCTGATATAAATTTTGTAACTTTGTCCAATTTGTTTTCGTTTTAGGCAACATTTTTTAAACCAACCCAGAACTACGAAATAGTATTTACGGCACCGTACATATATACACAACAGATCTCACTCAGACTTCGCCACTGCTCATTGCGCAACTCTACTTATAACATAGCTGTAATGGAGGATAATAATCATGTGGCATACGCCGATATTCGAATGAATTATTTTAGATCTACACTTAAAAGGTCACTTAGCAATCGTCGTCACTTTATCCCAATAAGAATCCAAGGAAAATTGTTTCCAGAAATTTTTATTAAATAAAATAAATGGAAACACCTACTTTCGGCAAAATTAATGTAAAAATAATAAATGAAATTAGGGCCATATCAATTAGTGGTATTCAGCCGGTGTTTAAGTAAAATGGCTTCTTCACGATGAAGATCCTGGCAAACTACCAGACCATAATGTGAAACAGCACTCAATGAACTTTTAATTTATTCAAATTCAATTTAATAGTGCACGTTAGCTAATCAAGATGTAATATGTGCATATGCTGGTAATTTGTGATATTAACCGCAATTAATCCGGTCCTATCTTACGTAATTCGATCAGACTTCAAGAAACTTTTATCTTTTATTTGCATTGATGATAAGGTAACTTAATTTGAGGATTAAATTAAAATATTATATTATAAATTTATAACGTAAACAAAATTATATTGCTGTATTTTAAGAAGTACTTTTAATAACATATTTACGACATTAAAAGCTAATAAAAGAATCATTTGTTTAGAAGAATTGTTGAAGAACAAATAAGAACAATTGAATCAGGAATTTGACGATTTTCCTTGAAACATACCTACAGGTCTTTCAAATCCAACTAAAATATCAGTACAACAGATGACTTTGAAGAAGGTTTTGCAATATAATTTAGAAATTCGAAATAAAAGAAAGGTAAATTTAAATGTATAATAATTGTAGCGAAAAGTAAGACATAGTATCAGGTTACAACGGAAATCAATCTGATAAGTGCGTAGCTACAAATATTTAAAATAGAGTTTACAGAATAATGGAAATATAGGTAGAGAAGTAAACAACAGGAAAGACACAAAGTATATCCAATATCATGCAAAGAAAATCCTATAGAAAGCGAAAATACCAAAATCGATTGAAACAATAGTGTTTAGAAAAAATAGTAACCAACCTTAAGTATGAACAGAACATAAACCACGTAGAAAGGTAAATGGGTTTCCTACGATGAATACAGAATAAACAAAAGAGAGGGTATAAACAATGAGATAGATAAACATAATTATTATTGTTCTGCATGTTTACAGATAAATATTATAACGATCGAAAGACAACTAAAATAGAATATACGTTGGACGATAGCAGGAATTAAAAAGATTATAAAACCCGGAACAACCCGGACAACAAATCAAATATAAAAAACATTAAATTAGTAAAATGGGAAACTAAACTCAATTCCAATTAGTCTTATATAATATATATATCTATATACATATATATATATGTATATATATATATATAATTGTAAGTAAGCAGGTAAGCAACAAATTAATGTAGATATGCATGTCTATCTTCACGCAGCATTTACGATTTCCCCAGAAATACTTCGGAATCCCATAACCGAGTTTCCCATAAAATATCTCTTTAGTGAAACATCCTTTTGTAAAGGTACCAGGTTTTCTTAATATCTAACGGTATAAGAGAATATGGGTAAGTAAACAATACCTTCCTTTTCTATTGTTTTCGCTTCAGTGTGGTTCTTTGCCCACTACACTGGGAATCACTTATTTTGTTCCCCTAGCCAGTTTGCGCCATTAGATTAGTGGACTAACCTAAGACATAAGAATTTCACATTTTTTTTTACTTTGGTTTCTTTTACCTTTTGCCCTAAGTTTCCTTTTTCTCCGCCCGCTGGTTTACTTCGGGGGCATTTATCAAGGTCACCATACTCAGCCTCAGAAGATGGGTATAGAAGGCTATAGATTAGTATTGTATAACTACCTATACAGAATGAGCAAATTCAACTAAGGACACGTGACCAAAAAATTAAGTTGGGAACACTGATGTATTTGTGATTATTGATTGTATAAACATAGCCACGACGAAAACACAATACTAAACTGAGAAGTTAATCGAATATTGGCAACAGAAAAACGTGCAGGTTTTTATCTAATGTTTTACTACCAACTACCTTCACTTCAGTTTGCTCACTTTGTATAATAAACGAAACTAACGATGAAGTAATAGTCAAACAACTGTAGCTAGGTAAAAGTAAAACAATATTCTGCCTTTTTCTTAAAGTTTAATAAATTTCACTGTGCTGTATGCCACATATAAAAATATATAAAATGTATATATATATATATATTTCGTGACCTTTTATACTTATCTTATATGATAGAGATCTACCACTAATATGTCAATAAAACAAGGCTGGTTTGAACAATAGTTATATTTTCAGAACGTTTACAAACGTTTTCGGAACACCTTCGTCAGTGAAAATATAACTAGATAAATATATAAACAAACTTTTGTTTTTTATTTGGGACTATCAACAAAATAACTAGTGACTAGGATTTCTTGATATAGAGGATGTGTAACCAACTTTTATATATATATACTATTAGTATAGTATTAGTAATACTAAATCTAATACTAAATCTAATACTAAATCTAAAATAATTAAACAAAATCAGAGTAATGTAGTTTATAAAATAAACTGTAAAGACTGTGATGGTTGTTACATCGGTCAGACGAAACAATATTTAAAGAAAAGGTTGTATAGCCATAAGTATTCTTTAAATAATGATTTTGGTGCAATGACCGCTGTAACAAAGCATTACAAAGATCTTGGGCATTACTTTGATTTTGAAAACACAATTATATTAAAAACAGAGAATAATTATAAAAAAGACTAATATATGAAATGATAAATATACAGAAAGACACTAAAACTATTAATTTCAGGACCGATATTCAAAATTTAAGTAATGTATATAGCAATTTGTTAAAATGACATTTGCATTTCTTAAGAAGGAAACCTTTGGCTAGGTTTTTAAATTTGGTTTTCCCTAGTCCTTGAACAGAATTGTTAAGGTTTCGACAAAGATTTTTTGATATAAGGTTTTACTTAATTTGCATGTATGTTTACACATTAATTTAGTTTTTATAATTTATATATATATATAAAAGTTGGTTACACATCCTCTATATCAAGAAATCCTAGTCACTAGTTATTTTGTTGATAGTCCCAAATAAAAAACAAAAGTTTGTTTATATATTTATCTAGTTATATTTTCACTGACGAAGGTGTTCCGAAAACGTTTGTAAACGTTCTGAAAATATAACTATCGTTCAAACCAGCCTTGTTTTATTGACCTATTAGTGGTAGATCTCTGTCATATAAAATAAAAATATATATATAAAAAAACGCATAAAAACATCATAAAACGCTATAATACCTATCAATAATCCTTCCACCAATCACAGTCCACATCCGTCGTTCGGCGGGAACATTTTCAAATCAAAAATGCAAATTCAAACCTTCTCGTCAGAAAAGTTTCAGCAACTTTAAATATCTATACTTTAACATAAAAAATTTATGAAAACAACTTTTGGTACTGTAACTTTTATGCCATGTTCATAAGGATGCCATTAAAATGTGCCCTTCGCGTAGTAGAACGACGTCGGTTGTAATGTATAATACGTCCTCGTTTAAAAAAAAAAGCAAACGCTTACAAGCTTATGTAAATTTCGAAATCATAACCTGTACTAATTGGGTAGATTTCTATAATTAGCGCCTATTACCAAGTAAGTAGGCATGTCTATTTGTCTACGAGAAATCAGTGTTGTCTCCTAAATATATGATTACTTTAACAATTACCTAAATGGACACATAGCTCTTGCAAATGAAACTACATATTGTATAGTCCCAAGTGTATTAGTTATAAATCGATGACTTTCCTAGGTAGTGCTACTTACACATATATATACATATATGCGATGTACGATATGTGTAACATATACATACACACATACATATGTTGCGATAGTAACTTTCCGACATCAAAATCACCAGACTATAACACAGAGAAATATAATTTAGGAGAGTGTTATCTTCGAACTCATTTCTTTTTAAACAAGATCTAATAAAGTAAATAAATATTATGAGTGAATAAAAATGAATTTAAGGTTTGATGATGAAAATTATATGCATAGTTAAATATAATTAACAACCGTTTAGTTCTTTCCAAGTTTTCATATGATAATGAGTATATTTATGACTACTTCCATATTTTAATGGTGAATATCCTATTATACTTTGCAAATATAATTTTTGTATTTAGAAATAGAATTGACCGTAGTATCTCTAGATCTTTAAGACCCAATCGTCATATTGAAAAAATATTAAAATAATTGTTGTATGTAGTAGATGTAACCTAACTTACACTAAAAAGTTTTAATAATTAAAATGTGGGTTAAACCGAATAAACTTCCACATTTACCCTACTTTTTTTTAAATTAATGAGTCTCAAATATAAAAAACGCGAAAATATAACAGAACATTGGCATATGTATGTAAGAAGTAGCGATGTCGAAATTCAGATGGAAGAAAATAATCTAAAAAGACTGCTATTGGCATAGGACGATATTGGAGAGAAAAGGATTAATACTTTATTTCAGAGCTAAATATAACCATGGATATAATTGTACTTAGATCTCATTACCATGCTACTATTATTGGCCGCGAAATAAGTACTTGATATTCGTGACGTATAAATTAATTAGTAGATACAACATGCACTTTGCAGTTTACATTTCACCCGTAATTTGATGATCGGCCGTGCTGTTTTTAATAGTTCTAGTAGTAATTTAGTAGACTAATCTGGTCATGGTACTTATTTTAAATGGACGAAAAAAGTATAAAACTACTGTTGGACTTCCGTTGTAGATTCCATAACTGATCTGTATCGGGAGTTAGACAGTAGAAATAGATTAATAGATTGTAATATTAGAAAGTAAAGCCAAATTTAAAGTGAAATAAGAAGTCTATAAGAGAAATATGTGTGATAGGATAAGAACATAAACCAAAATCCAACTCTCAAAAAAATAGTAAGAAAACTATTGTTATATTTAAACCTTTGTTTTTTACAAAATTATCAGAAAAGCTATATTAAAAAAAAACTATTACTCGGGAAGCACAATAATAAAAACGAAAAAGCTTGAGAAACTAGATGTGTACCTTAATCTCTGGTTTAAAAAAATACAATTAGAACAAGAAAGTAAAAGACTATATGAATTAAACACGTATGCGTCTGCGTTAATTACAAGAAAAAGAGTGAAAGGTATAAAAAGCACGCTTCAGAATAATCAGCTGTTCTCGACATGAACAAGAAAAATCAGCTGTTTCATTATTTAGTTAACGGAAATTAAATGCTAAGCAAAATCTTTTAGTAATGTGCTCGTAAATGCCTAGATCTGAACATTATCGATATAAACGAGTATACTAATTACAAAAAATGATACGCCTGAAAAAACCTCAGACTGGAAACGTTGCAAATAGTAACCGAGAAGAGAATATAGCTTCCACATCAGCTGTATAACATATGACTGCGTTATAATGAACTGTGCAGCATTGTTTAGTCGCGTGCTCGAGGTAACATGAAAAATTAAGTGATGTATTCATTTAAGAACACGGAATATCTAAAATAATTAAGATAATAAGTTACCAGTCGGTACATTTATATTTTGCATCCCATTAGCGATAATATAAAAGCTTTGATTATATTATATTTCGTGCTTCAATTTCAAATGTTACACAGCATACAAAGCAAGTGTTTCTGGATTCAGAAATATATAAATCTGAAATCAATGTTAATTTTTCAGCCTCCTCTCATATTGAAACTTATTCTTTGATAGCTTTCAAGTTTAATATCATTCATAAGAATTAAATAATAGGGTCTTCTCGACAAGGCTAGGTACGATAAATACCCATTTGTTTGAAATGCACTATAATACAAATATTATGTCGGCCTTTATTGCTGACAAACATTTGAATACGATTACTAGCTATCTTAAACATCGTGTACGCCACAGTCGTATAGTGTAGTGAACCTTTATTGCCCTGAGACTAAATCGACTTACTGCTTATAATTATTTGGGAAAGTTAGGTTAATAGGGAAAGAACAATAACTATATGATTATAATGTCAATAATTGTTTTCAATTACCAAGAAGGTACTCTGACGGACATGATAGACGAAGATTTGATCTACATATACTAAAGTTCAGCACAACAGATCAGAATTTTGAAATAAATAAGTCATGTACGAGTTTTACTAATGAGAATGATTTGATGAAACATCAAGGTATGATATGATTCGTCATGCTTCTTTACTTAGGAATTTGTTTATCTTAAGACGATAGTGAAAATGTTATCTCGTAATATCTACTTATACAGACTACCAGCTAATTCAAATAAATAGTCCCATACCAACGATGTTCGATAGCCTTACTGCGCGGTTTTGTTTAAGATGAACCATTCGTCAATCTATCCATGATTTTCACTTTTGGGAAAATAAATTAGCAATGATTCTAAAAAATACATCCAAATTGTATATTAAAACAGCAATGGCGCATTTATTATTTATCTTCGTTATAACCAACATAGTTTTACATGTACTGCAACTGGGTTTCGAATCACATTTTTCTCGAAGATGGTATATTAGAGACGTAATTTTTGAATGCTTCGACATCTACAGGTATTTAAAAGCGGGATCCATATAGGCATTTTATTTTGATCATATAAAATGCGTTCTGGACTTAGATCAGAATTACATACACTTTGACAATTCACTAAAAATAATGGACGATTGGTGATACTGTGTGAAATGAAGCATTGTAATGGTGAAGGATGATTCGACGTTTGGCGTTTTCTTGGTTTCGTTGTGAGGAATTTTGGAAAACAAATGGTTGCAATTAATAACAGAAGATAACAATGATTGGCAATGGAAAAAAAAAGTACTGGAATTGATTTCATGGAAATCAGTTTTTTGTTTCTGACCATCATTGTTGATCTTAGTTAGGAGGTTGTTTCTTTGTGCTTTTTCTATCTTGCACCTACTGTACGTTTCTTATTTGTAATATTGTACATCTCTAGTATAGAATTGTGACTAATAATATTATCCCTTAATTAGCAGTGCTGCTGTTGCATACATAAACAGATACAGCTAACGCTCGATAACGTAAATACCCGATACTGGAAACATTGCCCTAATGTGAACACAAAATTCGTAGTATAGAATTATACAGAACGCTCGATAGTGTAAACAGCACGCAATTTCCGATCGTCTATGAATAACTTCGAGCGTTACAAGTTACCTATGAAAAGCTCAGTTTGATCATCCCCGAGTTATCCAATTATGTAGGGGAGCGCCCGATTTATGTAGCATATATCCATATTTGAACTTAATTGTGGTCATTTCCAAGATAACTCATTGCTATAGCAAACACACTTGCGTATACATACATATGTAGTTTTGATTTTGCAAAAGTAGTCTTAATTACAACTTTGTTGCCGCGAGGTTAGGTTGGAAACAGAATCGCGTTCGTGTTTACATTGAGAAAAGAAAAATGTCGAAGTCTGAAACGTATCGTTGGGAAGATAAACTTGTGACAAAAGACGTGTACGAACGGAGAATCCATTCTCAAAAGTCGGGAAAAGTAATGCGGGAACAAAGTCGGGAAAACGGCCTGCAGAAATTGCCGAAGGGAATCCCGATGCCGCGGACGACGAACGAATCATGTTGAAAGATTTCACTACAACAATCCTTGGCTTCGTTATACTCTCGATGAGAACTATCACTAAGCGGAAAAACTGCTCTATTTCATCATTGGCGACCGATTTAACGATCTCGGCCGAAGATGTTCATAATGCAATATACGATTGCAAAATGCTCTCAAACTGTTGCACGGTTTACTTATTAATAACAACACGCTCGTAGAGAATATGAAGCGCTTCGAAGAACGAAAAGCTCACTAGGATGCACTGGAATTTACGAAGGGCAGTTTTTCGACGTTAACTCCGCTAACGACACTCGTTGGAGTTTCAATCCGACAATCCGACAAAAAATTGCAAAGGCCGGTATTACGATGGATATTTTGAATGGTGGCTACAAAAATACGGGAGCAGACGAATTGAGAGAGATAAATTTATCGAATAAATCTCTTAAAGGACTCCAAAAGTCATCGATTAAGAAAGTTATTAGTTTTTACGACACCAAATACCAACCAAAACTAAACCAATATAAGAGTTTAATTTTAAATTCATTTTTTAAGGTTTATAAATGTTTATAAAAATAAAAAATAAGTAGACGATTTCTGTTTGAAATTTCCGCTTTTATTCATTTTCCTCAATCTGTCGCAGTTCGTGAGCGATTTTCTAACATTGTGACTCGCATGTGTTACATACATATATATTAGAGGGGAGTAATTTGTATGGAACGAAATTTTTTCCTTACCTTCATTTCGATTCTGATTCTACATGATATTCTAAGAAAAAAAAGTCCAATACACAATGGGTGTATGATAAATTTCGAGGCGCCCCATTTTTGATTTTAGATTTTATGTTCTATGGTAAGACTACTGATGTTGCGATTGCGATTTACTGTGGACAAATTTTAATTTTTTTTTCACAAAAATACTGTGTGTATACTAGTGGTTTTGATACGAGCAATCCATTTTTGATATTTATTTTTACGAAAAACACCCGTCATAGGGCGCTAAAGTGCGATTTTTGTCATTTCGTGAGTAAAACTGATAATTAAAGGCGGGATAATATGCAATTTGCATAAATTTGCATATTTGCATAATATATGCATTTTGTATATTATTTGCATATTTTGTAGTAATTCAGCATATTTGAAGTATTCGAGTTTTATTTATTTATTGGATGTAATTTATTATAGGATAGGCATTACTAAAAATATGTCGTGGTTGTAACAAACAAATAGTTAAACAGCCCTCTTTAAATTAAAAATAGCATTCTATGAAGCCTCTTCTCGATACTTTTCCAATAAGCGCTTCCAAAAATTTACTAATGCTGTTCTCATACATCTAGACCGGTACAGAATTCAAGGAACAGCTAATTCCCTGAAACTTCTAAATAAATACAAAAATACATTTTACCAGAAAATTAGGAGCACAGGTATTTCTTTGTTATTCGGAGAAATTTATTCCCATATTCGAAAGTAATCTTATTTATTTTAAACGTCATTTTACGTTGGTTTTTCGAAGTGTAAACTTGTGGGTTGTTATTAATTATAATAGCAAAAATGCCGAAAATAGCGACTGTGCCTGGATGGTCTGCACCTTATTCAGAATTGCGTATGGATGGAGAAAAAGTATTTTGCGTAGCATGCAGCAAGATTGTAAGTAAAATTTAACTTTATTTCCTCTTATTAATCTGTAGTTTTTAAACGATGTTTAACAAAATCACCAATACAACGCTTCGACAAATAATTTTATTTTAAAATGAGTAAAATGTGATGTATATTTCATGCGTATTTTTTGCATATCAGCACAATACGGAATGTTATCAGACAAGCGCCACAATCTTTCTATTGAAAACTTTGAGAAACATGTAATTGTAAATTGTTTTCATAGTTAATTATGTTGTAAAATGTTATAAAAAACTTGTAGTAAACATAATAGAATATTTTTTTCTACAGTATTATATTTTCTAGCATTACTCCTATTTCTTTATCTGCATATTTTTCATAAGAAAGTGCATATTTAGACCAAAACATCTGCATGCATATTTATATTATTATATTAAGGTACTCAGTAAGATGTTCAAATCGAACATTTTTAGTGAACGGTGGCTCTTGCAGTATAGTATCATCATTCAAATCAATCATATTAATGTAATCAGTACAATTGAAATTAATTTTGTTTGGTTTCACATATTTCCGTAATACATTTGGATCATATATTTTTTCTCTAATGCACATTATCTTTCTAATTGCCCTATCACGAATTGATTTTCTATCATCCGGAGAGAGCCAAGAGAGAGAATACTGCCGTGCAACCGTTGAGATTTCTCCGGAGACTAAAAGACAAGAGAGGCAACTGATAAGTGAGAATAATTGACAATAAGTGACGAAAATCGCAAGAATCTTTGATTTTATACCTTTAGTTGTTTATCGAAAATGATCTAGATTTCGACTGGTTTTTATGTTATTATTATGATTTGGTGTGTGCGGCTTATCAGGACTTGGCTCGAAATGTGTTTTGTCTTTTGTTCGGTGATATAAACAAACATGTTTGTTTGTGATTGAAAGTCTCACTTTCTGGCCGATGTGCGTTTCAAATGTATATTTAGGCGAAGAAGAATATTCTGTAATAATTAACTATTATATTAGTCGAATATTCTAGATTTAATGTTATATATATATATAGAATCGGTTTCTCAAAAACGACTCTAACGACTTTGATGAAATTTAGTACCTGGCGGGTTTTCGGGGACGAGAAATCGATTTAGCATGATTCCGGTCCCGAGAAAATCCATTTTGACCCCCTGGTATTGCGATATATGAAATTGGTTATAGAAAATGACTTTAGCAATTTTTATGCAATTTAGTATCTGGGGATTTTCGAGAACACAAAATTGATCTAGCATGGTCCCGGTCCCAAGAATTTTTTTTTGTCTCACTTTTACCTATTTCTGCGGTACATAAAATGTACGTATTACTCTCAAGATTTTGTTACAATTTAGTATCTGCGAGCTTTTAGGGACGAAAAACCGATTTAGCATGGTCCCGATCTCGATTCAATCTATTTAGTCCAGCTCTTCACCAATTTCGGCCTAAACGTGGGTTAGCAACTTTTTTAACATCATGCAGCCAAGCGAAATTATAAGTAATTAAAACTTTACTACTAAACCATAGATGGCGCGGGAAGTAGTAAGTAAATAAAAGAAAATATGTACGAAAACTAACAACATGTAAATTCACATACTTTTAACCTTATATACTTTTAATATATGTGCTACTATATATACTTGAAATATACAATATAAATTGAATATCAAAACTAAAATAAAGGGCGTTATTATTTGGTTCAAAATTATTCAAAAAATTTTGGGAACTCCGAGCAAGGGTCGGTCCACCAGGTACTTAATGGTAATATTTTGTTTCCGAAAAAATATTGAGGTAGTTAGTATACCGTGTTCACACATCTACATCCTTAAAGAAAAGGAGGAGATAAACAACAATATATGATTTTTTGCGTCATTAAAGTGACATTTTATGTATTACTATATTCTATTATATTTATAGTTTTGTTTTCTGTTTATTTTAAAAACATTTACATACATATACGTTTTGTGTCCCAATTTCTTTAATTACAGTTTTCATTAAAAACGGTTTTTTTCGTATTTCTGTTAGGCGAATACCCCTCTTGAACGGACACTCTCAGTAGATCCCGTTGGTGTCCGCCCAAGGAATATACACATTGTTTCTTTTGTAACTTAAATTCTTTAGTTCTTTTCAATTTGATTATATTGTTAATTAATCACATAAACTGCGGCATTGTTTATATATATACATCTATGCAGTTGCTAAGTATCAAATTATATATAATTATATATAAATATTTCCTGGGTCATACTCATTCTTTAAAAAAAAACAAATGGTAATTAGTGTGTGACTGTTTATGCTCTGAAGTGTATTAACTTCCCCTTACAAATGCTAATTGATACTCAAACACTACATTTCAGTTATTTCATTAATATCAATAATTCAAAAATAATGGAGAATGAATGGCCATTAATGGTGCTTCATGCATTTATAGTTATTTCTATTTACGTAGAGATTTCTTGAAAGTATAGTGCCTTACCACTTGGGCACACCCAGCGGTAAACATAGAAAACGAGATAGACCGCATACTAGCTAGCTAGCTAATGAAATCAGTAAAGGAATGGAATATAAAAGCATACAGAGAAGTGGAGACACAGCAACACAGCAACAAAATGATGAATGTAGCAACAAGAATGTATACAACAACACAAAAATATAAATAATATGGAATTTAAACGCATCCTAATTATTTAGGCAAAATTATAAGCTGGGAAATTAAAAACAAGTAAGAGCGAACAAGAGATAGAAATAGCCCAAATCGCAAGCCAAACGATAAGATTGACCGAGATTGTGGCAAAACCAGAACAAAGAGATGTAGAAACATTAAAATCAATAAATCAATCAGGAAAGCAAAGAATGAGATGAGATAATATTGTGAATAAAAGGAGAACTGCAAAAGAAAGAATTGCAAACAACAGCAAAGCGCTAGAAGACAATGTACCATACTATCTTGTATGCAGTATGAAGAAGAGTTACACGAGCAAATATAAAAAAACGCAATTAATTACATTACTTGGGCAAGAATGATCGATAAGGAAACTAGGTAATAGATTTGGAGTCTCCAAAGGCACTATTCACGATCTTAAAAAGAAATGCCTACATCAAAATTGATATGAACATGACAAGCGGTTGGTTTATACTGCTAAAAATAGTCAAAATAGCCTATAAGACTAGTCCGGATTATTGTTGCCGCAATAGTACATAGGAATAATTACACCAATACAGAAAGAATAATAATAATAATAATAATTTACTATTATTATACTTCGAAAACACTGTTCCAAAGAGACAGTATTCGTGAAGTAAAGCCAACAAATGTATAATAAAATAAAAATTAGAAAAATAAGCACGTGTAAAAAGATAAAATAACATAAAATTACAAAATATGATATCATAAACACATACATGTAAACACAAACATTAGGTTTAAATAAGATAGTACTCATCAGTGGTGTACAGGTAGTTACATTAGAGATAAGTAAATTCTGAATTTTTTTAGATTAAATACAATCCACGCCGGCACAACATTCAGATCCTGGGACAGACGAAAATCTATGCCTCTCATATTTTGAACTAATATGCTTGTCTGGTATTAATGCATTTCTATTTCGTGTATAATAACTACGACTTAGGTTAATTTTTATTATCATGTGTGAAACACAATCGGCTACAATAGTCCCCAAACTTTAGACTCACTATCGTCCTCATCACTCAACGTTCTTAATATCTTTGTCGAGCAAAAGCTTGATAGGCTGCTAGGTGCAAATACTACACTGGATAATCGGGAACACACACGGTCAATATGTGGATACCACAACAGATTTGCTTTCGTTATTAATATCGATCAGGTATCTTAACGTAATTTTTCCCAATTATCAAAATATTCATGTGATCAGCATAATTTATTGTTATCACAGTATGATGATAATAAGAACGAACAGCACGAACCATGTCATTTGCGTAAATAAGCAACAATGTCGGGTCCAGAACCGACGCCTGTGGGACACCCAGCATTATATTGAGGTTTGATGGTGTACCACTATTTACCGCCCCAAACTGCGATCTGTCATGGAGTCTAACCAACAATGAGCAACCCCCCTCCCTCCCTCGCATCCCACATACTTCTAACTTATCTAGCAAAATAGAATGCTGTACACAATCAAAGAATTTCCTAAATTCAGTAAATAGGACCAATGGAATCGGTTCCTTATCCAAAGCTGTAACTATCTCATTAACAAACAATTCCAGTGCCAGGTGGACACTTTTACCCTTCACAAAATCGTGTAAATAATTTTGAGAAAATCGATAGCAGTGATATCGGCCCATAATGTTGCAGGAATTCCTTTGATTTTTTATGTAACGGAATCACTTTCGCCTGTTTTAATATTAATTTGGTAAAAAACAATGACCCGAGATTCATTACGAGGTGTATTATGAAAGCACTCTACGTTATTATGCGAAAAAATCTTCGCTCAACCTACAGGATGATGGTAAATTAGGTTGTGACAATCTAAGTAGCTATGCAATATCCATATTTAAACAGAACTGTAAAAACTATAGTTAGACTAAACCTAAAACTGAAAAGTGTGGAGAAAAACTAGGCGATTGCCAAAATGGTTTCAGACCGGGAAAATCAACAATACATGCCCTAGAATAAATACGGGAATACTGGTGAAAATATAGGAACACGGCGAAGTTATAATAATAGAAGTTAATTCTATCCATTGTTGTCTTACTTATATATTCCCATTTTCGAAAACAGTCTATCCAAATTATTTTTTGTTCATAATTTTCATTGTATAGTTACTGCAAATAAGGTAACATTACCATTTTAATAGGTTTAATATTTTTAATATTGTTGTAAAAGTGTTAAACTTACTTTGTTCCAAGGAAAAATAGATGGTGATAAACATAGAAATATTTTATTTGTGTAAATTTATATGATTTGCAATTATTTCTAATGACCTGGTATAATTTCTATAAGAAACCGAAACACGAACTAATTATAGTATTGATTCGTATCTTTTCGAAATATATGGCCGAATCTTGTATACGCAGCGAAGAGTTAAGCAAATTCATACGCTTCCGGAATTCTGACAGAAGGCAGGCACGTGTACGACGACTATAAAACAAATAGCTAACCACCATAATTACATTTCATGTATTGTTTATAATTTTCCTTAATTAGCTCTTCATATTTGAAAAAAAAATACTTAGTTTATTAAAATTAAATGCAAAGACACAGGTCCATGTTTAATTAAGTAGCCGAACTTTGTATTTTATTACTTCTTAGGGAGAAACATTTCTAATAACTACCTACTGAGCATGAAAAATGTTGAATATATTAAAGAAAAAATCTACACGTGAGCTTAGATGTCAATGTTCTAAAAGCACTGTGATGTGTAATAAAGCAATATTTGAAGTAATGTACGATTTAAAAAGATAGATGAATAGTTTTGTAAATAAACTTAGGTTATAAAAAAATCAGTATGTAATACCACTGCTTGAGTATTTGGTCACCCGCTAACAAAATAAGATCAAGGAAAGATTAATCAATTGTTTAGAAATTGAATGGGTACCTACAGACGAATCATTAAAACGTATAAAAGTAGGAGAGACACCAGTAACCGTTTAAATACCTCCGGAATTAATAAATGGTATCAGGAGGAAAGTCTAAAAATATTCGATCTATACTTGAAGAAAAATTAGATGCCGCAAATATGGAAGATCGGTGTGATATTACCGATGTACAAAAGGAAAATACGAGTTTGTACAGCCACTACAGGGACATTGTCCAGCCAACCATAGCCCTGAAGGTCTACAAACAAATACTAAAAACAAAGATAAGGGGTAGTAGTAGAGTCCCAACCGGGGTTTTCCAATTGTGGTTCCAAATGTGTATATAAAATGGTTTTGATCTCACCCATAGGCAACGAAATCATATTTTCACAATTCAGCATATAGTTCATGCATTATTCATAATTATGGAAAGTTTTGATTTTAACAGAAATAGAATTTGTCAATGTTTAAGAAATAAAAGATTAATCCAAGACTAATCTAGGCACCAGGAACCATTAAATAGTGTGTAGCAGATTATTCCATACATTTAACACTACATGAGAATCAAGCCAGGGTAGAATTTTGAGTCTCGTTTTATTTATTTACTCCACAGATGAGTGAGGTGACTATAAAAAGTCCCATCTAAGTGTAGATAAAGTTGTAGCAGGTGAAAATTTTGAACATACGTGCATTTGCATACGTCACGGTACTATTTAACAAAGAATACAGTTTAAAATTTATATGTGCATGCAGAAAAACTTTCTATGAAGCATCTATTTCTAAATATTATATAACAATTATATACAGCAATCGCACATACATGTGGGTCTAAATCAGGTATGGGCAACCTCCGGCCCGCGGGCCACATGCGGCCTCGAGTAAGATTTGTCCGGCCCGCTACTGAATTCTTTCGTTGCATATTAGCACGGCCCGCCTAACTTAATTCATAATGAATCATAAGGATACTACAAAAATGTATATTTTTCAAGATTACTCGCAGCATAAAACTTCTACAAAAAAGGTTGCCCATGCCTGGTCTAAATACTTCGAGAAAATTATTGATAATGGTGGAAATGGTGATCAGAAGATGAATAAGCGAATACAATCAGTAAATACTATAAACTGAGATATAAACTGTGTACTATAAAATAAAATCAGATAAGGAAAAAATAATCGCATGTAAAACTTGCTTGCTGTTTTTTATGGAGAAAAAGTTGGATCTTAACACAGAGACAAGAGAAATGAATCCAAGTGATTGAAATTATATATTCCCAGGAAAATACTAGGAGTTAGAAGGATAAAGAAAATGAAAACAACAAAACTAAAGAAGAAGAGTTAAAATGAGTGGATGAGGAGGATGTGGAAAGGCAGCGCAACTGGCGAAATGAAAAATACATTGGGCTGATTAAGGAGATGGCAAAAGACACAATAATAGCGAATTTTTAGCGTAGAGAAAGGAGAGGAAAGTTCAAAACATACATAATGTGTTCCATGATTACTTTCATCAAAGTAACGCTTAATATATGTATATTAATTCTTAAGTAGTCATTATTAAACATAAATTCATATTGCATTTTTGTATTAAATTATGAAAAGTAAGAATTATAAATATTTAACTTTTAACATAACAGTTTTGCAATTGCAATACTTTTTACCCTTCTCCATTTTATGAACTGAAACAGCACATGCTTCTCAAAAATTCACCAATCTATATAGTCTTTTTACAACTAATTGTAAATAAATATGTATATATACATATAATTTTTTATGGTTTCATAAATATTTTAACACCCTTCCACCCAAGGGGTGCATAGCGGATTTTGATGATATATACACACAGAAATATTTTAGCACTATTTGTTATTCCAATTTTAGACTCAATTGTAAACTTTATAGTCTGTAATATATTTTTATAAGATAATATTCATTCCTAAAATAAAATTCTATTCAATTTGATGTAGAATAGGTAATAGAGATCTTATGTATAAATTATAGATAAAGTTTAAAACATTACAACCTGATTAAGCTAGAGTAAATTTAATTGCTCAATTGTTGACAAATGACATATGCATTGTTACAGAAAATTGTACATACCTTTGGTGGTGTGCTGAATTTAAATAAATTTTTTGTTTTGATAGGAGTAAGGGCTTGTCTCTCATCGCATTGCAATTTTACATCTTCTATGTTTTCCCCAGAAGTTCATTTTTAAGCAAACAATTGTATGCTGAACTGTCTCTTGGAGACTCTCCGGTTTCTCTCGACTTCTTACCAGGTGTAGTGCCCCGTGTAGGTTCAGGTATAATCGCAAAACTTGTTTCCCAATTGTTGTGAGCCCTAATAGGTATATGCCTACAGTAGTTTTCTACACTCCCTTTTTCTCCAAACTTCAATTCTTTGAACAAATTGCGACATACAGGCAAACGCATTGGCTGTAATACATGTTCATTTGAGCCAAGAGATGACATCTTATGTTTTTGTTTAGTATATACCATTAAGCATTGCAATCTGTGGTTGTAATGCAATTTTTTAACGTATTATAATTGTCTTCAATACGTTTATAGCAGCGGATTCAAAAGTCACTCCTAGAAACACAGAATAAAAATGACACTGCACTTATTGTTTTTACCGCTGAATTTATGTACTTGTAGCTTGTTTCACTGTATCTCAGAAACTAATACTTGCTACACATCTAAACAAACACTTCAGCGAGGATATCATTTTTAATCGATTCCTATTGAAGCTCCCATGAAATAACGTACTTTATCCCCACCGTACAACAGACCTTTAATTTTCAGTGGTGCCAACTTGGCTTCTTGAAAGCTTCAGTGGTTATGGTATAACGTATAACACCTTTTCCCAACCTCTTTATTAAATAATTTAATAATAAAATTAATAAGTGTGTAATATATATTATACTTCTGTTTTTGTACGCTATCCATTTACTTTCAAATCAATTACAAGTCAAATTGAAATTGATAGAATACGTTTCATTTTTTGAAACGAAAATTATTTTATGGCCATATATTTGTCTTTACGAAATGTGTGTGTATATATTTTTAACTGTATTAGAGTTTTAATTGGTCCAAGAATGAACAAAAGAATTTCTAAAATAAATAATTTTAAACGATACAGTAAGCACTAAACGTAATATTCATTTATTACAATAAAATTATCAATATGGTTCAATTTAATTTTAAATTTGTGACTTACTGCTGAAAGTTGCTAAGCATCCTAGTGCCATCTATACACAGAAGTACGGAATCATTATACAATGCAGTTCTCATGTTTCTCATTACTAATGATATATTCTATGGAACTATTATAACTTGTAATGTATCAAAACCAAACGAGCACCGAATAGCTCGCTACAATTGGAACTATCGCCTTACTTTGACTACTGGTGGTCATGTTGTGGTAAGATTCACCATGCAACCCTAGGGAAGACGGGTATGGTTGAAGATACAAAATAAAGAGTGCGCCACTACATTCTAATGAAGATTAGGTTAGGATTAGATTTCTGTTTGCGCCAACAATACTACGACTATTAGAAACAGATGTACTAGAATAGCAACATTGCGCTATGCGAATACAGAGGGCTTCATACTAAATATTAAGAATATTATGTATTCGTATAGCGCAATGTCCATATTCCAGTCCATATTCCAGTTTGTGATAGTTGTAGTATGTTGTAGTACTCTTGCTGCAAATTGAGCAACTCCAGTTAGGATCTCAACACACAAACGGGGAAGAGGATAATTTAAATGGAGAGGTACGACGAACACAAAAGCGAGGAAACAATGACGGCACATATTTAATTTGAAGCATGATATGCGTGATTCAACAAATCACATGAAAACTAACTATTAAAAGTTGTATTAACATAAATGTATTAATTTTTAAACATGGGAACAACAAACCCAAAAACAAAATCATTAATGATCTATAAATATATTAATTTTTCAATTATGACACAAGATAGAGAATTTTAAAAAGGATTTGGTTTTCTTTCAGAATTAAAGAAAACGAATAACGTGAGCAGGTAAAAATATTTTTATAAAAAAGGAATGATTAATCAGTAAGGTTTGATAAACGAGTGCATGATAAGTTATATAAGTAATGTAGATCGGGCTGACGCTGCCATTCCACCACTTGTTCCCACTTTTATGCAAGACGGTTTACGAAACCCTGAAAAATAGGATCCAGGGGTGAGGGAGAAACGGAAAATGACAGTAGATAGAGAAGGTGATAAGAGACTGTAATAGGTATAGATACTAGCATTGTTTCTAAAGGAAATTAATATATAATACATGTCCACATGTATATCTCATACTAAGTGTGCGTTGAGAGTTTATTATTATTATCGTTCAATACAACTTACTATACACTCGTTTGTCGAACCTTATTAATCAGTATTAACATCCGATGACATCATTGGGAGGCGCAAATACAAAAATTAAATCAATTAAATTATTAAAGTAGCTGAAGTTTTACAAGAAAATGAAGAGCCCACCTAACAAATTGTAGGTTCAATGTTGAATACCAATTATTATGTTAGCAATTTGTTTAGTCTACGGATGATAAGCTCGGATCGCGTCTGAAGCCGGTCGGAGGACGCAAGCGAAGACACTCTACGGAGGACCGTCGGCCGGGGTGACACAGCCGCTATCGCGTCCGAAGACAACCAGCTCCCTTTTACATTCATATTAAATAAGTTACTGTATCGAAATCAATACAAAATTGTACTCGTGTAATCCTACGTCATTTTATTACCTTATTTCTAACATCAGAAGTGGGATTCGCATCCAGACGCATTGCCACCGATTATGGAAGAGATACTGAGAAAGTTGACGAAAACAAAAAAATAGTAGGACTGTTCCCGAACAAGTAGATCTTCCGCTTTTCAGGCCGGATATCGACAATGTTGACGAATGGATTACAGAGGTAGAAAAAATTAAAAATACGAGTTTGATATGTCTGATCTGCAAACCTTGGTAAGAGTTGGATATTTTATTTTTAATTAACGATGCAAAAGCCTGGTTTAATAGCTGGTGTCTAAATGAACGTAATTAGGAAACGTTAAAGTTTGACTTTTTAGAAAGCATTTCCACAAAAAGAAAAAGAAAACTCGACAGCTTGCTATGCGAGGCTTCTGTTTTTAAAAGCTCTGCATGTATGAAAATTGACTCTTAAAAAATGTGTGTGTTAATTAATGTAATACTGACTCAATTGAATTAATTGTGT
Source organism: Chrysina gloriosa (assembly GCA_038088585.1). Taxonomy (NCBI): domain Eukaryota; kingdom Metazoa; phylum Arthropoda; class Insecta; order Coleoptera; family Scarabaeidae; genus Chrysina; species Chrysina gloriosa. The sequence goes on from CM076093.1 coordinate 56,626,083, forward strand.
GTGGTACCGAGGATGCTAAAATACAATTTGTGTGAAATATTTGCACATATGTATCTGATTTAATTTCTTTCTTTAGCACTTTACCTAAATCTGTATCTGTAAGCGATATGCGTGAACGTAAATCCTTATCGATTTCACACAGACGATTTAAGATACCAAAATTTTAAACAAACTTGCCTTAAGTGCGGGCATATAGGTCTCCGATAGTACCTGCCCCATTGACTTGACGCCTCAAAAAAAAAAAGAAATATGAACCGTTCGTCCGAATATAAACAAGACGAAATAACTTCGTGCCGAACAGAAAAATGTCAATTTTGTTTTAAAATAGAGCATAATTCTAATCACTGCTTTCCGAAAAATAATATTGAACGCAGACAAAACGTGAACTTGATTGCCCAAAATAAAGTAACCCCATACCTTGATGTCGAATAAATTCGGAGAAGTGTTAAACAAAATTAGAATTTTATTACATTTTTGTGTGTTAAGAAAAAAAAACTTTAGTGAATTACACGTACCTCGGACATACGTATCCGAAATTTATAATTTATGCAGAGCGTATTCAGACATAATTGTGAATTTACTTAAATACTTTCGGATCTATTTGTTAGGAATTAAATTTACAATCATTACCGACTCTAATTCAATTAAAACTGCCGTCTGCAAATGTGGTATTGTACAACTTATTGCTCGATGGCGGATTTATCTGTAAGATTTTAACTACAACATTTTTTATTGTAAGGGTTCCCTTTTAAGTCACGTAGATTTTTGTTTAGTCGTAATCCTGTATCTGTGCACTAGCAAAATTGATTCCTGGCTTACACATTAAACAGCAAGAAAAGGTCGAGTAGAAGCAATTTGTGTGATTAAGGGATAGAAGTTTAGGTTCCCATCATTATATCGAGAAAGGCAGTTTACTTTATTATTAAACAATCTTGCTCGACAATAGAAAATTCTGCGTTATTTTTCGAAACTAAAATCAAATCCGAATGGCCGAGTGTTATGTGGAAAATTCAATTGATGTTACATACCACGGTACAAAATTTCTACTAATTTAAGTCTATTCAAAGGTCTAATGGGTATTCAATTAACTATAAGCAGTCCTCGACAATATATCACAAAAAATGCCAGCAAAATGGATTTTGAATACTTAGGGCACTATGAAATCTTAAGTATAACAAAGGAAGATGGGTACTATTAACAGCAAGGGGGTTGGTTGTGGTGGTTGTTGTTGCGCCGGCTAGTTTTCCCTTGACAATTAATTAAGAAAAACAAAAAACAAAACAAAAGGCAAACACTTTATTAGAAGCTGCAAAAAGAGGTTATGAAAAAAACACACAGGAGCTTGTCCTTAAAGGTTATATTTAATAATTATGGTATTTACGAGTACGCGAATAATAGAAAGAGAAATTAAAAAAGAACGTATGAGCGTAAGAGTCGTGTTAGAGGATCGAGAGATACTCTGAGAGTCTTACGCTCATACGCTTAACTTTACAACTTCGGCACTTCGGTACTTCGTCATTTACGCGATATTCGACCCGTTCTCTTAGCGAATCTAATCGAACGACGCCGACGCTCTCGATTAATTCAGTGCAGAACGCGAATTCGTGTAACACGTGTGTGATACAGCGGATACTCCTACTGCAGTCCCCCAGCATGCCCGTCTCAGCCCCATTGTTCGAGATCAAGGCTCCAGGACTTAAGGTTTGATTGTATCACACATTCTTTCTTTCAGCCGTTTGCCGTTTGTTCCGACGCACACCGAAAGTCCCCCAGCGTGCCCGTTGTCAGCCCCATTGCTAGAGATTAAGGCGCCAGGACCAAGGTTATTCGTAACATACATTCGACCTTTCTTTCAGCCGATTACCGTTCACCACTTCTGTCGTATTAACCACTTCATTTCAGCTTCCACGAGGATCGAGCGTGCCCTGGTTGACATCACATATTATTTTATTCTTAATTTAACTGTTATAATCGCATATCGAAACCTTTTTTAAATTTCTCTTTCTATTATTCGCGTACTCGTAAATACCATAATTATTAAATATAACCTTTAAGGACAAACTCCTGTGTGTTTTTTCATAACCTTTTTTGCATATTCTAATAAAGTATTTGCCCTTTGTTTTGTTTTTTGTTTCTCTTAATTAATTGTCAAGGGGAAACTAGCCGGCGCAACAACAACCACCACAACCAACCCCCTTGCTGTTAATAACTGGCGGCCCAGAACGTGAGGCTATTTACAGGTTCAGAGAGACCAACGGACCCACCCACTATGGTAAACACCAGAAGCACTGCAGAGTACGATTCGAATTCCGAACCCAGTGGTTCGGTGGCGCCCAACAATAGCATGGAACTAACAACAGTCGCGGATATGTTAGAGCGATTGTACAGTAGGATTACACCAGTAGCTCCAGCTCCCTTACGCCCTACGTATAGCGGGGATTTATTCGAAAACCCGCAGGTATTTATAGATCAGCTACAAGCATACATAGTCGCCAAAGATATCCCAGAAGGAAGGATAATCGACGAGATACGCCAATGTCTAAGCGGAGAAGTCGCGCAGTGGTTCGACACAATAAAGCGACACGTAGACTTTGATTACTTCAAAACCCTCTTCGCGGAACGATACTGCACAGGTAAACAGAAAGATCAAATACAAGAAATGCTCTACGGAGGTATGCAGGAATCACGAGAACGCGGTGTAGAATTCGTCTTGCGCAAAAGACGATCGTGCATGATTCTGAACCCTGATTGGTCAGATGCGGCCGTAATTACTTTAATTAGGCGGCAGATGCAGCTAGAATATAGGGCAGGATTAGGTTCTTATCCACCCGACGGTGGATAGTTTAAGAGCGTCCTGCGCAGATATCGATGAAGCATGGTTCGGAGATCCCTGCAACAACAGCAGGAAGGATCGAGGGGTAAAACAAGGTAACGATCGTTTTACAGAACAGAAAAGACGGGACAGACCAGCACCACGTCCACCAGCTGCTGAACCGCGGCCAACCACTTCAGGATCACGTTCGTCCACTTCGACGAACGAACCTCCAGCCTGTCGCCACTGTCCTCAACGCCATTGGCATCGCGAGTGTCCTGTATTGCAGGAGAGGATTGCAAGGTCGGGGAAGGACGTGCGCTTCACAGGAGAGGCGGTCGTAAACTCAATCACGGCACCGTCTAGCGGAGGAACACCACGCCTAACAATCGACATCCAGACACACATCGTTAGCGCGTTAATCGACATAGCGGCCACCCACAACTTCGCACAACCGCAGCATGTGGCTCAGGTAACGTCGAACGAGGTAATTTCTGTTTTTCTAGGTAGCGAAGAGTCAACGATGGAAACCACGGGAACTGGAATCGTCAGGGCTACTCTTCAGGGGGAAGCGATCGAGATCCCCGTTTTAATAGCTCCGAATTTGCGAGAGGAATTAATCCTCGGGTTCCCATGGTTTAACAGCGAGGCAGCGGTCATCGACTTCCAACGCCGCTGCGTACACACAGGGCTTAAGAATCGCCGAACGATCCACTTCGCGAACAAGGTTAGTTATATCGTTTCAGATTCATCGCAACTCCCTGCATTGGATACCTTACCGCCAGAACAGCGCCAGAAGATGGCCCACACGCTAAATGATTTCCGCGAACTGTTTGCGAACGGAGCAGGAACCACAACAACCACTACAACCAACCCCCTTGCTGTTAATAGTACGTATTAAGACGAATAGCAGCGCAATCAAAGGATTACACAGTGCAACACGAAAAAATATAACCATATACGGACACCACTACGTGATAAAGGACAAAAAAGGCCCGTGTCTCCCAGTTTTGCCCCAAGTCATGCACTTTTTTATGGGCCCCCAAAGATTTGGGGCCTCGCTGTCATTTTTGCAAAAAACTCATATGTTCATATGTTCTAGAAAGTTGTTTATTGAGATCTTAGGTAAATTTTTGTAGTTGATTGTTTCCTTGAATTTTGAACGGTTTGCTACCTGTGGGCCTGAAGAGGGGAAAGAAAGGTAAAAAAATCGAATTTTTTAGTTTTTGCGATTTTGATCTTGAAGATGAAGTTTTCTTAATTTTATATGTTCACAATTTTTGTTCTTTATGACAAGACCTATAATTTTGCCTCAGAGAGTAAATCAAAATTCCGATCGGTTTGCAAGATATGAACCTGAGAAAATGATCAGTTTTTTGCAAAAATGACACCGAGGTCCCAAATCTTTGGGGGCCCATAAAAAAGAAGTGCATGACTTGGAACAAAACTAGGATACACGGGTCTTTTCTTTTTGGTCTTTTATCACGTAGTCGTGACCGTATATGGTTATATTTCCATGACTTAAAAAATTACACACAGTGTTATCAAAGCGGTGAAATGACAACTCCGATTGGTTATGACATATTTATTGTTATCGATTGAAAATGAGTATGGTAAAGGTAAAAAGCATATTTAGCAGTAATACTACGGCCGTAGTTATAACAAATTTAGCATTTTTAGTTGACACCTAGGTTGTAGTTGTGTCGAAAAATGAGATTAGAGATGCATGTTTTGAGAAGTATGTGAATATAAATTTATTTACCTGTATTTATGGGGTGTCTCTCCCCGGATAATGAGGCGTATGCATGCTTTGGGGTGTCGCTCCCCGGATAATGCGGCCTATGTGTTTTTGGGGTGTCTCTCCCCAGATAATGAGACCGATGTGATTTTGGGGTGTCTCTCCCCGGATAATGAGGCGTATGCATGCTTTGGGGTGTCGCTCCCCGGATAATGCGACCGATGTGTTTTTGGGGTGTCTTTCCCCGGATAATGAGGCGTATGCATGCTTTGGGGTGTGGCTCTACATATGTATTTCAACTACAATGCCAATTTCAGCATCGTGCTAATGGCTCGTGTTGACGCGGATAACTTCATTTTTGTGGACATTGGCTGCCAAGGAGGAGTTTCCGACGGCAGCGTATTTAAAAACTGTAGATTGTAGAAGGGCTTGGAGAACAAGCTGAATTTGCCGACGTCTTCAGCCCTTTTCGAAAAGATATACCGCTCGTTTTTCTTGCGGATGCAGCATTCGCATTATCGGATAATTTGATGAAACCTTATTCGGGAATACACCCCAAAGGTTCCAAAGAAAGGATCTTTAATTATCGATTAAGCAGAGCTCGTCGAGTGGTCGAAAACGCTTTTGGAATTATGTTATCTGTGTTTCGAGTTTTAAGAGAACCCATGTTATTAGAGCCAGAAAAGGCGAAGCTCGTAACTATGACGATAATTTGCTTATACAATTTTTTGAGGAAAAGCAATACATCTAGAAATATGTATACTTCCTAACTAACATTCGATCGAAAAGTGAATTGGCAGGTTATTCCTGGTAATTGGAGGGCTGAAAACGAAGACAACGCTACATCGCTGACTCCTCTAAGAAATATTCCGCGTAAATCATCGCGTTCTGCCAACGAAATCAGGGCCGAATTTACTGAATATTTTTACTCGAATGGTTCGGTTTCCTAGCAAGATGAATATGCGTAAAGTACTCATTCCCAGGGACGAAAAATGACATGATTTAGAAAGGTAGATATCTTTCCGACCTACAATGATTACATTAGAATAGACATTAAAGATTATGAACTGAAATTACAGTAATATGCATACCTTTACCCGTTCCCATGCTCTTCAATATCCTTCAATATTCCCTTCGGCACGAACCGTGAATATTATCAATTTTTTCTTCAACACGTCGACTTCTTTTACAAAAATATCGCTCATCTCCCGTCAGGCATCTTCGTTTCTCACGACATTAAAGTAAAATGGGAGGTCTTTTCTCCATAAAATAGGACGCTTTTCATATTCGTTGGTCAGCTTTAGTATTTTTCGTTGTCCCAATTCATTTTTTATATCAAGGAACGAACGTAGATTCTAACTGACAATGAGTCCAAGCCTCCAATAGAGCTGTACGGTACGAGTACGAACCGAATTCTCTTTGAAGTACCGACTGTCCGACTCCCGGCGGATGGCGTTCGGGCTGCCTCAGTCCGCACGCGAACCAGTTTCCTCGCCTCGGCTACACAATGGTAGTACACATCCACAATAATCCACATATGAACGGTAGTTACCGTTCGTGCTCAGATGTGTACGAGGCTTTATAGTTAATCTTAACCTTCCTATACTCACGCATACGGTCTGTGAGACCGATTTATATAGTATAGTATACGTCTTTCATTTTGACCTGAGTATAGGAAGGTTAACTGATTTATCCTGCTCCATCTCGGTACTGGAAATTAGTATCTAAAGCCGCAAATGAATTTGAATTTCTCAAATACGTAAATAGTAGAGATGGGACGAATCCAAATTTTCTCGAATCCGAATCCGAATCCGAATCCTAAAGGATTCTCGAATCTCTCGAATCCTTCGAATCTCGAATCTCTCGAATCCATCATATAATTACAATAATAAGAAAGGACAGAGAGGAAAAACAATTTTACAGGAAAATTTTAAAGCTACTTTAATTAAAAACGATACAGTTTTTAAAAATATTTATTGAAAAAGATTTTTTTTGAACATATTTATATTACAAATGAAATTAAAAAAACAAATTACACAATATTAAAAGATAAATTATGTTAAAATCTTGATGATTATGCAACAAGTTTTTATTTATATTTAATTTCTTTAGCATATGGAAATTAATATATCAATAACAGTACCGATATCTTTCTAGTCAGTGATTCATATGTGTCGTGATTACATGAATCATCATTATTATTTTTTTTTTTTTTTGGATTCGAAAGATTCGAATTACGAAAATCGTGCGAAGATTCGAGTTTTCGAATCACTTCAAGGTACCGAAAGTAAACTGTTTGAATTACGGAACGGTCTGGTTTATAGGAAGCGAGAGTGGAAAATCTTTATTTTATGTACCCAACTCTATGGAATAGTGTGATGCATATGTACCATGACGATTTTGACATACAGGTATAAATAAACGGTAGAACTGATTACGCGTACTTACTGGTTTCCGAATTTAACTCGAGAAGGTAAAGACTCATATATCGAACTGTTTGAAATGTATCGCTTTTTCACCTGTAAGTGGAAAGAAACCAGATTTGCAGCTTACTCAAATACCGTATGGAGGTGCGTAGCTGCTGTAGCGCGCATAGAGTTATGGCATAAAGCTGATGATCCATTAACTCAGAGGGAATTGAATAAATGAATCGTAAAATGTATTGTAACCAATACTAGTATAATTATTTATTTAAGGAATGTGTTATGCCGATAATAAACTTATATGTACTCGGAGTAGTTCCGGTTCTATGGAACTAATATTTTGCTGGTGCATATTTATTCTTAGGCAGTTTACTTTTATTATTAGTCAGTTTCTTGTTATTATCTGTAATGTAACTAATATTGTTATATAATCAGGGCGGCCGAATGTAGTATATATTTTTTTCAATTTGAATTTCCCGCCAGATAGAGGGCGATCGTGGGACAGGTGCGCGTGCGAGGGAAGGGAAGGGGTTGTTGTGGGGGAGTCGGGGTGAATGAATGTATTGTAATGTATTGTTTGTATTTCGTTAATTAAATATGAAATTGTTATTTGTAAAAAGTGTTGCTGACATTTAAATAATCGACCATCCTACATCATTTGGGGAAGCTCCTACAAGAAACAAAAATTTTCCTTTTTCCAGTTCATCTTCATGAGCTTAATTCTTTCAAGTTATAATATTAAATAATATTGTTCATGGAAGGGTTGCTAGCATTTTAACCAAATTATTCACACAACGATACTTGTAAATTTTTAATGTTCAAACATATTCGGTTTAGCAGATACTTGCCCTTGACCGTCCACTTGATATAATATGTAAGAAAATGGCATTTACGCGGGTGACTTGGCATTCTGACCGTTTTCGAACGGAAAAATATTTGTTTACGCCACACACACACTTACACTAAAAAAGTGGTGGCAAAATGCATGCCTAGAATTTGAAGGAAAGAAATTTTTCGTTCATTTCCGTTTATACGGTTGTGATAATGCTTGCCTCGAGCTAGCGAAACACGTGTCACCAATTTTATTATAAAACAATCGTGTGGTGTGGAGTTTACCGATGTGATATAGTGTCAATAAATTACACCACAGTCCTTGTAATCACTTTCATTGGTTTGGTTGGTTTGTGAGGGCCATGCATTTTAAAGGACTAATGTGTTCTTTACTTAAAGTCGTTCTTAACCTTCAAGCGGGCGCGCGGTCATTTGTAACGGGAGCGAGCGCGCGTAACCGAAAAGACCTATGGGATAAATAAGAGAAATAATGCAATAATTATCCAATAATCATTTATTTCTTTGTACGCAGATATATTATCACTGTCTTTAAAGTCTAATTTGTCAAAACAAGTAATTGAAATTATGAAAATGAAACAATTATTAAATCAAGTAACATGACTAAAATATTCTTTGGATCCAAACAAAAATTAGGAACACAAAACCCCTTTTACACACCTCAGACTAGTTTATACACCTAGTCAAACAATAAAAATTACAAAATAAGAATAAAAAACAATTAACTTTAATTTAGTTTTCAGCAGAATCAGTTTCTTCGTCCAAATAACATTGACTGCAAATAAATGTTGTATGACTTCTGCAAATATTTTTCATACATAACTTACATTGCGTCTTTGATTGCCTCCTTTTTTGGCTGGGCATATTTTACAGGTTCCTCTGCATGTGCTAGAACTACCTGCTTCTGTATCAGCAGCATCAACGTCCATATTCAAATGCTTCCTTGTTTCTTTTTAGTTTTCTTGGGAGGCCTACTATCGTTGCTCTTCTTTGGAAGTACTCTTTTGTCAATTCAGTGCCCAATGCCCGTAAATACATTCGCCTTTTCCGAATAGACACATTATTTGCCCTCAATATCACCATAGCATTAACTCCTGCAATATCCAGAAGACGAAAAAACAGTGTCAATGGCCATCTATTATTCTTCCTTGAAACCGAATACGTTTTTACTTTTTTATCGACTTCATCGACACCCCCTTTGTTTTATTGTAAAAGGTAATGATGCTGGGTTTGCGCTTTTCATTTATGCTTTCATCAATTTCTGCAGAACAATGAAGTGATGATATTAGAACTACAGATCTTTTCTTTTTAGGCACGTAAGATACGAGTGTAGCTGTATCAGAAAATCCAAATTGACTTGAATATTCAGGTCGTTTTTATCTATAAAACAAGGAGGTATTTCTTTCTTGTTTTTACGCATGGTACCCACGACAGAAATCTTATAATCCTTGGCCAAATCGTCCATCAGCGGCACACTGGTGTACCAATTGTCGATTGTAAGGTTTCTTCCAGTGCCAGAAATTGGTGTAATTAGCCTCTTCACGACGTCTGCCGCAGCATTACTCAACTGGTATGGGCCTTCAGGTTGCTTGCCAGCATAAAGTTCAATATTGAGGACGTAAAACGTAGCAGCATCTACAAGTGGATAAAGTTTTATTCCGTATTTGTCGGGCTTCGATTTCATGTACTGTCGAAAAGGACATTTTCCTCGAAAACCTACCATCATCTCATCGATCACAACGTTCTCTCCCACTGAATACGGTAAAAGACAGTTTCGTGTAAACATATCTAAAAGTTCTCTTATTGGACTGCCTGTCCCATCACTTGCATATAAATCTTCTAAATTGGAATGTGATGCCTTCAAAGATCCCGCTATGTACAACAATCCGAAAAGTGCTCGAATTTCTACCGCATCTGTCGGTTTGCAGTCACGTATTCTGTTATACGATGGCGTTTTTTTTTGAGTAAATTCGTTCGTATGTCTAACAACTTTTTCAATAATATTCTCTGAAATGAATAAACTCCAGGCTTGCATAAATGTTGTCACCCCCACACCATTTCTACGAGTACCCGCATCTTCCGTGAGAATATTTTGCACTTGACGCCTCACTCTGTTATTGTTAGATTTTTGCCACTTCGTAACTTTATCGCGCCCTGTAAAACAGCTATTTATTTCCGAAAGTGGCAAATTATCCTCATCTGAGTCCGAGCAGTATGATTCCTCATCAGATCGATGTTCCTCTGAAACGATGTGGTCAGAACTTTCAGAGCCTTGGTCGCTGAGCTCTGATTCACTCTCTTCTTCGTCTTCTCTTTGTAATTCCTCGATTATTGCAGTTTGTGATAACCGTGAACAACTTATTTTATCAAAAAAACAACAATACTCCAATCTATAGATAATATTTAGCGATGGCCGTAGAATTACTACAAGCACGTAATGAGTGTATGTCGCATGGAGCGTCGCGCGTAACCCTTTCGATGACAGGCGCGTGTAGTCGAGTGCATTCGAGTATAGTCTTTTCGACGACTGCGCCGGCACTAAAACAATTGAAATTTCTGGAGTGGGAAGAGCGCCCCGAGCGACAGTATAGTCTTTGTCTTTATTTTACTCTAGATGACATAGTGACAGGCTACTGAAAATGAGAATGCATGTGATGACTAATAATAATAATATGAACGAAAATGTATTAAGCGCGTTCGATTCGACTACGCGCGCCCGCTTGAAGGTTAAGCAAACATTATTAAATCGGCTGCTAAATTATCATTTACTATTTATCATGGTAGAAATAAAGTGGACATTCCGATAAAAACTACATTCAGCCGGCGCATGTATCATGTGATTAGCCACTGCGCGTCATCGAATTGGCCCTTTCTAAACTGTCGAAGTTCGGGATGTGCATACTGCTGCATATTATTATTATTATGGTAGTTATTCTTGTTCACTTAATATATATTTTCTGTAATTGGAACTAAAAACAAAATTATTTGTAATATTACTGAACTGCAGCAATGATAGTTCAATTTATTTAATCTTCGAAAAAGCAATCGAAAAGTATATTTCCCTCATATACAGTCGTGGACAAAAAAGATAGGCACCCAAACAACACATCTGTTTTGTACAATGAATAGTTTTTCTTGGAAAGACAATACTGCAAAATTGTTTTGTACTGATTTTTATTACAATTTCAAGAGCGATTTGTAAGAAACCTGGATTGAAATAGGTACATACGTGATTATTCTGTATATTTTAAAATAATTGTATGCAGTCCGTGGGAGAATAATCTTTGCAGCAAGAAGTTAAATCTATAGTTGTATATAGCATTTTGTGTAGTGATAAGTATTGTGTTATTACATCAAATTATGGCGAAAAAACGCAGTTGTCAGAAGCGGTACGTGGACAAATAATTTTGTTGCACGGAGAGAGCGTATCGCAAGTACAAATTGCGAAAAAGGTATGGTGTTAACGATGTGCTGTGCAAAATGTTATTAAAGGATACAAGGTGACTGGTTCGTACTCGAATTCACCCAGATCAGGACGAAAACGTAAAACAACCGCTTGAGAAGACCGATTGATTGAGCGAATTGCTTTGCAAAATCGGCAAAAGAAATTTCTGCCGAACAGAGGACGACAACGTCAATGTTTCGGTACGTACGGTTAGAAGACGACCATAGATAATTTCACTGAAGACGATTAGTGTCAGTTAATTTACATGGTCGGAAACCGCGGCACAACGACAAACCCCTGCTAACTCAGTGATAAAAGACATGGGCCAGAAAACATAAAAATTGAAGCGTCGAGGACTCGGCGAAAATAATTTGGTCGGACAAATCAAATATAGAGGTTAGTTTATATAACCCTTTATCTATCTAATAAATGCAAAAGAGCATGCTATAGTTTATTTCTGTCTTACAGGAAAAAATAAATTTGAAATGCAATACCTTTGCTTACATATTGCAGATGCACAGTCATTCTGGAGCACGTTATGTGCGTAGGAGAGTAATTATACCTCAATGCATTACCCCTACGGTTAAATATGGCGGGGGTAGCGTGATAATTTGGGGCTGCATGTCTGCCCACGGAGAAGTGCACATTGCTGAGGGACGAATGAACAGTGCCCGCTATATTGACATGTTAGAGGAGGTGTTGGAACCGTCTATCGTCAAATTGTTTGAGGATATTGAAGAAGGATTCTACTTCCAAGACAACGCGCCTTGCCACAAAGCACGCAAAGTTAACAAGTGGTTTAGCAACAATCGTGTTAGCTGCATAGATTGGCTGCCTCAGTCGCCGGATGTTTCGCCTAGAAGAATAGAAAGCCTGTGGCACATTTTAAAAGAAAAGATCCGTACCCATTCCTATTTAACAACGCAGACATTGAAAGAGACGATATATCACGAATGGGCTGCAATTTCAGCAGAAACATGTTTAAAGCTCGTGTCCACTATGTCTAATATAATCAAGCTAGTCATTCGTGCCAAAGGAGGCACAATTAAATATTAATTTTCATTAATAAAATAAGTGCATTCACATTTATATGCGTTTTGTTTTAGTTTTTATTGCATCGTTTTATACCAACCTAAAAAATTTACCCTGTCTATCTTTTATTGCCGCGACTGTAGTTATAATTACTTTTTATTAAATGCAAGAGAAGGTCGTGTATAGAGTTTGTTACAAAGATGGATGACGTGTTATCATTAAGTAGTGTAATTCGGACTGACGCTGTCACTCCTAGGAATTTTATTTTTCAATGATAAGTTGTCATTGATAACACGTCACCCACCTTTCTAACAATCTCTAATCATGTATATGTATAGAAAATTTAAATATTAATTAGTAATAGTTCCGTTTTAGTCATAATCATTATCTTTTACCGGTGTAAGGATTCGGAGCCACCGAGCCGTATACAGTGAAAGCAAAAATGACGCTCCGTCGATTCCCCAATATTTCTTTCTATCTTTGTCAAAATTACTTTCCGCTCCAACTTCAAGCTGGTTAAATATCAAAATACACATTTTCCATGAGCGCATCAAGGATACGGTAATGGGGTTGAAAATAAAACTTTATTGTAGTTTAAATATAAAAAGAAATGCCTTATTTTAAAAAGATATTTGCAGTATTGTTCTTTAATAATTTGATTATTACATCATCTATTCAATTTGATACACAAAGTCGATATTATTGTATAACAGAATTTATTACGGATGGTGTTCAAACTGCATTCCGTGATTTTCCAAACATAGTGTTACTCGTTTCTTCATGTTGTCAAAGACATTTTGTAACTCACTGACAGAAATGTTAGGTACTTCATTTATAATTGCAGCTTCTAGTTGATCTAGGTCTGCAAATGATTTCTAAATACTCTAGATTTTAGATTTACAAACAAATAGAAATCTAATGGTGTCAAATCTGGTGATCTTGGTGGCCATCGTCCTTTACTTACAAGTCGGTTAGGAAAACTCTTCTAAAAACTGTAATGTTGTTCTTGCTGAATGGGCCTTCTGTTAGTTCGTCATCATGTAATTCATTGATAAACAGTTCTAACAGTTGTTCTCTATAACGAGCAGCATTAATAGTGTCGTAGAAAAATATCGTTCCTATTAATCTTCTACGTGACATTGCTATCCAAACACCTACTTTTATCGGATGCAGACTTGTTTCAACATATGAATGGGGGTTATCAGTGCTCCATGTACGATAGTTTTGTGAATTTATGTACCCAGAAAGATGAAACCACGCTTCATCCGTAAAGAATGTGCGATCCAAAATATTATCATCATTTAAATTATCGTTGAACCAGTTGCAATATTCAATTCTCTTCCTATAATCTTCTGGATATAGTTGCTGGATAACGGACACTTTATATGGGTGCATATGTAATTTTCTTTTAAAGTGGTTTGGCAGCTACCCTATGATAAACCTACAAAAGTAATTTGTAATACCCAATATTCCGCTTTAATAAATAAAATATACCTGTTTGTTCAGATAGTTTTCGAAGAGACTTATTGGGGCTTTGTTCCATTCGAGTCGGAATATCATCAACAGTATTGTCAGTTAGAACTGGGGTTCTTCGTTTTGATTTACCTTTACAGACACTCCCACTTTGGCGAAAGCGTTTTACAATGTTCCTCTGATGATGTGCAAATGTATCATACTGATAATTAACTGCATCTTCAGGAAAGGCAATAGCAAATTGATCGAAGCAGGATCGTGTAGAATAAGTCCAAGTACCATCTTCTGCCATCGTTCCACTACGAAAGTAAGCTTCCAGAATAAATGCGTCTTGCTCCAACGAATAAGGCATTTTGTTAAAATCTAACATAACCAATAAAAATATTACAGTTTATTACTCGTCTAAAAATCATTAAAATAATAATTACAAGTCCGCTAGTTATTACGGGTAGCTTTGAAAATAACTGTTTTCCTATAATACGTACTACGATAATTTTAAGGCGTTAAAGAAATAAAAACTGATACAATTCGGATAGCAATTAACCTTCCTATACTCACGCATACGGTCTGTGAGACCGACTTATATAGTATAGTATACGTGTTTCATATTTTGACGTGAGTATAGGAAGGTTAAATATAACGCACGACATTGAACTTTTATCATATATTTGATATGAATATAGCTTCAATATAGCTTAAAGCAACCCATCAGTGATTGCCAACTTAAAAATGGACGGAGCGTCATTTTTGCTCTCACAGTTCATACCACACCGCTCCTGGCTCGCCCAGTGGCATTTCGCAGCATATTTTAGGATTTTAAATTGCTACGCAGTTTTATGATAGTGACTATACTACAACACGTTTATGTTATTGACTGTACTAAAATTTACTACAATCGTTCACTTTGTGCGCATGACTATAACTTGTATTTCTACAAATTGTGAATTTTGGGCGGCTTGTGAGATCAATAAATAAATACGGTGATATGATCAAAATTAAATTAAATGATAACGCAATTATAGAGCACTAGCGCTAAATCGGCAAAAGAGGTAAAACAAAAGAAAACTTCGGTTGCATGGTGTATGTGTTATAGATTCGCGCCATCTATACAATCATACATGAATTTTAACTGTCAATATCATCAAACACATCAAATATGTTTTTGTTTGGAACAAAACCCACGTGCGAAATTAAAAATGCACGCCAACTTTGTAAAGAATTTAATAAATAAGTTGCGCCAGCATGCCCTATTGATACGTCATGCAGATAGCATACTTTCATAATCAATTAAGAACGTTGTAGCAGTTCTATTCTAATAGGCTTCCAATATTCTGCGCGCATGACGGTTTTAAACCATTTCCACAAAATTAAGCGTATTACTGGAAGTTTTAAGTACAGTACTTTGAAATATATCGAACAAGTAGACATTAAAATGAACAAATATAAGGTATTTGTACTATACATGTGTATATATTATTTATTTATTATAATACTTTGTTAGGAGGCTGTTGAGACTCTGAATAATCTACAAAGCAACGCCGCTTATTTAAAGGAAAGGTCTTGTATTAAAATTTCTTATGCTGAAGAATACAAGAGGACAATTCTACAAACGAAAAAATATTTATTAACGTACTATCCTGCAGCTAATATTCTATAAAATTTTTATATAATATGAATTTTATAGTGTTGGAATATCAGATGATAACTTAAATAATTTGCAAGTAATACACGTAGCTGGTACTAAAGGTAAAGGTTCAACTTGTGCTTACTGTGAAAGTATACTCCGCTGTTATGGTTATAAAACAGGATTTTATTCATCTCCACATTTACTTGAAGTCAGAGAAAGAATACGTATCAATGGAGAGCCAATATCGCATAATAAATTTGCCAAAAACTTTTGGCTCATATATAACAAACTGTGTAGGGTATGAATTTCATTCACTACTTATTCTTTAAATTATGGCTTTGTGCAAAAAAATGTTTTTTAAAAACAATATATCAGACAAAAATGATTAAAATTCATTTATATCTATTACATCATCTCCAAAAATGATGCAATCAGAAAAGAACACCTGTAATGTTCATAAAGTATCTATGTCTCTGTTTGAGATACTGTAAAATTAGCAAATTATTTACCTATAAAAGTTGTAACTATACAACGTACAATGACAATGGTATTTAAAGCATTTATATGTTAAAACATACCAGAATTTGAAAGTGTAGTAAATTTATATTTTTTCATGAAATATAAATACTTTCATGGTAGCAGAATTAATGTGGATCCTAGTGTCTAGTTTAAAATAATAAATTTAAATTAATCAGTTTAATATCCTCCAAAAGTACATGATGCGGGCAAGAAATCTATATTATATAATTACTATTATTATAAAACGACTTATTATCGTTTCTTTAAATGCTTCTAGCGCTGGCAATAGCAAAGCTATAATTAAAAAAAAAGACGTAGATAAGTATTTCCTAAATAAAATAAAATTTAATTTTTAAAATAATATGCCATCGTTCCTATATGAAGAAGCTACAAGATTGAAGGACATATGTATATTCTAACTTAATTTTTGCAATCTTAGAATTCATATTGTATTATACATACACCCACATATGCATGTATTAATTACCAGCGTTTGATTTATGGCAGTAAGATATACATAACTGATATGTAACAAATTTTTATATAACTATTTTAGGTTTATTAATATTTATAATTACTCCATCAGTATAACCTTCTAATACATGATATTTACACAAACTAGTGCGGCCATTAATTAACACACTGGTATAAAAACTATATTGATGTTTCACATAGCTATCATATCTAGTTATTGTAAATTGGTACATGTCATTTGAAATCATCCTAAATAGTAGACAATATTTGCTCCATTTAACACTTGCATATTATGCTGTTTCTCTAATTTTTGTAGTACATATATTGTTATGAAATAAAGTTAAATTACTTTGTAGGAATATCCAGATAGTCTTCCAACTTATTTTAGATTTCTTACATTAATGGCTTTTCATATATTTTTACAAGAAAAAGTGGATGTAGCTGTTATTGAAGTAGGAATTGGTGGCGAGTTTGACTGCACCAATGTTTTACGGTACGTTCTGCACGTGAAATTTAATATACAATCACTTGGGTGTTGTTATACTTTCTAGACAGGTACCTGTAATAGGAATTACTTCTTTAGGTATCGATCACACAAATATTTTAGGAACTACACTTAAAGAAATTGCCTGGCACAAATCTGGTATTTTTAAAGAAAATTCTAAAGCATTTACACTGCCACAACCTGACGACGCTATGGATATTTTGATGGAGAGAAGTAAAGAACGCAAGGTATGCTAGATAAAGTTTAGGAATTTTACTTTCAGACAGTCAGCATAAGAGAGTGGAAATTGTAAATAAGTATTCTAAATAACAACAAATTATTTAATAATGACAATATTCACAAAAACATTCTATGAATTACATACCCATTAAAGTTAATTTACTGAGACGCACCAGACAGCCGTCGCACGTCATGAACAATTCATGATGTCATACTTCTTCATTGAATGCTCGATAGAAAGTTTCTTAGGACAACTAAATTCAAAAGTCGACAGAATTAGGTTTACAGTTAAGGAAGAAGTTAACAATCTCCTCCCAATTTGAGATGATTTAGTCATTAGGAACAATAGTAATAATTAATTGGAAGTGGACATCCATAGAAAAAAGTACAAACATTAATAGATTCATAGTGGCGGACTCCAACCATTGCATGCAACAAAAGACGTCGTTTATCAATTTCTTACTCAATAGGTTAGTCAAATTTCCGCTCACAAAACGTAGGTTCGAAAATGAATTAAAGTTTATCAAAAAGATAGTTACATAGAATGGTTACTCCGTAAAGACCGTATCACACTAACGGTTGCCGATTGTCGTTGAGCAGCGGAGCAATGGGAGCTCAGCAGGCGCCGTTTGCAGGAAAAAGTTTAAAAGATTTAAAACGTGTTCAAAACGTCAGGAAAAGCACATGCAATATTATTCACATACACTTGATCACGTGATCTCTATGCCGGTTGGAAATAGACGCACGGCTAAACTGGCAACCGGACCGTCCACCGACACCTGCTGAGCTCTCATTGGTCCGCTGCTCAACGACAACTGTTAGTGTAATACGGTCGTAAGAGATGTTGCAAACGGTTGGAAAGAATTAAAAGAAAAGTCCACATAAGAAATTCAACGGCCCTGGTCCCGGTAGTGATGTGTGAAAGGAATTTTATTAAACTACCGTATTATAAGATTTCAAAAGGAATCGGTAATATTCTAGAGAGACAATATATAGGACAGTCGAAACACGCAATAGTTACACGATGTAAAGAACATGTGGCACATTACCGTTATGGTAGGACAGATTCGTCAAGTATCGCGAAACATGAACCGTATGGTGCACGACATAAAAATGGATCGAAACATATACATAAAAATACAAATCTTCTAAATCGGGCCAATGGGCCAATTCAGTATTCCGCCTTATGCGGTTTATTATAATTAAAATATTAAGCAATCTAGTCATTGAAAGGCTAGGTAGCATTTTAATGTTGTTCGGGAAATTTATGAAATCATTCACATAGCTATACTTCTAATTTTTAACATTCAAAGCGTATTCATACCAAGATGCAGCCTTTAGAAAAATATTTTTTACGACCCACTTACAATTACAGTAAAATGGGGTAAATTTGTATATTTTTTAGAACTATAAAATAATTGTTCAATCGGTTTATGGTTTTGATAATGTTTGCCTCGGGCTAGCGAAACACGCGTCACTTAATTTATTTGTAAACAATTGTGTGAGGAGTTTATTGATGTGATATAGTGTCAGTAAATACACCATAGTTCGCGGATTCACTATCATAAAAAAGCCGTTTTAGACACTTCAATACAATTTTATTACGACATATTTTAACAAGTTAAGAACATTTTCAAGGTATGAACAATGTATAAATGTAAATATGTTGTTTCATTCATTGTTTGAAGCCACCGAGCCGTATACATGCGCGTATACCGTACCGTTCCTGGCCCGCCTAGTGGCATATCCTTACTTTCCGCAGCATATTAGAGGTAGTAGATCCATTTTGGGATTCTAAACTGTTACGCTCCGCTGCGGTTGGGTTTCGAACCCAGACCGTCTGATTGTGAAACACGATTTTCACCACTCAGTCCCTAGGGGGTTTCTCTACTAATATATCAACCTCATATTTCTTCTCGGGTTTATTCCAAAAAATGTACACATGTAATTTACAATGATAGATTGACTTAAGGAATAATAGCTTGCTGCGCAACTAAACGTAATAGTTTTCGGCAAGCCTTCGTTTGCTGTTATTTTACGGTGATGTGATGCGTTATCCATTATATTCGTCAAGATTTTTCGAGATTTATTAAAAGTGGATGTTCGAACCAATAAAGAAAATCTTTCTTGTTTATTTCTTCATGTTTTTAGTTACGATTATTTGTATTCGAAGAAAAGACAAATGATCCTTCATTCATGAAATTTTCTGCTTCAGCGTGTAAAATAATAAATCGACAAAGCATTCATTGTATATTTCATATAGAAAATATTATTCATAGAATACCTTTTGCCATCAGTTTTTAATTTGCACACACCTTTATAGCAATCATTTTGGGACGAACTTGCAATAGAGCCATTTTCATAAATACGAGTTTCATCCCAAAATACTATCTGTAACAGTGACTTTATATGCATATTGGATACATATTTCCGTAAGAAACCTGTCCTTGCAACAGCCACATCTATCTGTTCCATGTACATTTTACGAGCACAATCCTTTTATGTTTAAAACCAATGGATTTTAATGCTCTACCAAGGGAATTAACGAACGAGAAAATATATATCGTTCCTTTAAATAATGGAACAGTGGTGCCGTTGTAACATGTTGTTCTAAAAATATGAGTATCAAATAGAGAGTTTTTAATATTGCACGTAACTCCAATCGTTTTGATACATATCGTATAAGTGTTGCAGATTAATGCAGCTGCAGAAGATGAAATATCTGATATCGGCTGTTACGTTCATCATTCATTCATTCACTCTTTTAGGGTTTGCTCGGCAATAGACCTGGCACTTGAGCATTATACTCTTTGTAATAACTCCCGTTCAAGCAATCCCGCGTCCTCCAATAAGGCCACTATCTACCTCAAGAAAAATCTGAGTATTGTTGTGGCCTCCAATAGATTCGTAGTAAAATGCGAGTTCCTTCAGTTCCTTACAGGCACAGGTAATATGCATGCTAGTTTCCTCTTGTAGTTCGTATTTTCTACACCACGGTTCGCTCACTATTCCCATGTGGCACAGATGCTTTTTGGTTACTAGACCGTTAATAGGTCTTTTTGCTTCTTCTGATTAGGTTTACTGAGCCATACTGTTCGTAGACATTTGTAACAATGACTCGTCCTGTACTGTTCGAGTTATATCTTTATATCCGCCAATTACATTTGTTAAGAGACTATAAGCAGTTAGCTTTCAATCATAGTATCGCTGTCACGGCCGCTTTCACGAATAGTTCCAGCGGAGCGAGACCTACGACCTCCATGACCTGTTCCCATACTGCTCATTGCTCCAATGATTCCCAACAAAGGCTCTCTCTGAAAAGTAATTTTTACTGCAGAAGACACTTCTGTCCTCTTCCAAAAGATTACTGCTCGGAAGGTGATCGTTGGCTTTACTACCATAGTGTACAACCAGAGTACCACTCTTGGCTTTATTCCCCAGGTTTTGCAAACAACTCTTTTGCATCACCAGAAGATCTGTGAGGCCCTATTCGTTACTTTAAGGGGTTAGGTCACTCTAGAGGCCGAAAAATATGCTTTTTGAAAATTTTTTTTTTTCAGAAAAACTACAAAATAAATCGCGAATACAAAAAGGGTGTTTAGCATACATATCAGTTAATGTATACAATAATTTCTTTGAAGCGATTAATTTCAAAATGGCGGCTGTGCAACGTTTTCCAATGACGTCTCCGTTTTTCCAGGGTCCACGGCCGGACAAACAGCTCCTGTAATTTTTGAATTATAATAAGCCAATGATGTTTTTTGATTATATATAATGACAGATATAGAAGTACATAGAATTTTTTCTATATATTGATTTTTGGTCAAATGGCGCACTTCTAAAGTGAAAAAGTGAAAAGTTTGCTTAAAAAGTCGTCAGATAATTGTTAATAACAAATCAACTATGCAATATAAAAACCCCAAGGTACCTAAGGTGAATGATTGATTCCCCCTTGAAGTCCTAAACTACGGCTTATTGTCTTGATTCAGACAATCAAGTTCGGTACTACACAAATAGATGAAAAGAGACTTACCTTTGTTATTATTATCCTTGCCGCTCCAAGTCATGTGATTAGCAATGGTATCAGCGCCACATTAGGCCCCGGTAGTTGTGGCAAGATGCTAATCTGTATCCTCTGCTTACCTTTGAATATTCAAAGCTCTTCGACAACCATATCTATTACTGATGAATGGTTTCATACTGCAGGCTATTCAGTATGTTTTTGTACTGTTTATCGCCAAATCTGATCTTTCGGTTTCGGTTGGGCAACCATTTAGTGCTTCCTCTCACGGCTTTACATCGGCAACAACGTTTAGTCCGATGTAGAGAAAGACTTTAGCAGAATATGTAGTGGTTTCATGTCATCATTAGTGATGAATCATGATTTTGTTTGAAACAGATAGCAGCCGTATCAAGGCTTGACACATGGAGAAATACGCAATATTCAATTGCAGTCGAAAGAGAAGTGCACTGCAGGGTTATAGTATGGAGCTTTGTTGTTTATAGCAATACGTATAATGGGACAAAACTAAACTTGGACGACGGGCAAGCGACCAACTAGTGTCGGCACACAAATTGCAAGCGATGTTGAACCTTATACACATTTGTCCATACGGGCGAAATATTTCTTCTAAACAAGCCTCGAATTCGTACAGTTTACGGCGTATCGTCCAAGTTTAGTTTTGTCCCATCGTACATCTCCTTTGGTTTCCATTCGAGGTAATAATATCGACCAGCGATACACTCAAAAACCAGTTTTCTTAAAACGTTGTAGAATCCACGTCATCCTTTTGGCACTGACCACTAAGATAAAACTTTTGTGAGGCATTATAGGTAAAAAGCAAGGTGGTGACCGTTGACTTTGAAAGCTCTGCAACGTGAAATATAGATAGCTTGAGATGCAATAGACCAAGCTGACATCGATAAACTCTTAGGTTGGATGGTGTGACCTATTACTGAACGCGTAAATAATCGAGATGGGTCAAATCATTATTAGCGGACGATAGAAAAGAATCTTCAATAATAACTTATTGGTTTTCATTAGTTAAAGATTTTTGCCAAATTTGATGAAAATATTCCAATGCTTTTTGTATTCCTCTCATAATTTTACTAACCTTTCCTATATTTTGTTTTCCGTCACTCAACAAACTATCACGAGTGATTGAGTCCCGTCTGTTGTTAAAAAGGACTGATTTTTGTAAAACTGTTTATACCAAAGGTGGAGTACGAAGACATTTTCAAATACAATTAAAGTTTGTATATCTGCTTTTGGCGGTGCGTTTTCATGATGACAGTTCATTCACTAGGTAAATAATAATATTTATTTATTCAAGAAAGAAAGACCCTTCGGTGTTGAACACGTGAATAAAACTACAATACAATGAATACAATATACATATGTACAAATGAAAACAATACAAAAGAAAATATATTACACAAATTATATTGACATTCATGTCTTATTAAATAAATTGATCAAAACTTTCGTATGAAAAATAGTCTTGTACACTGTAAAATGCATTATTTAATTGAATGTCTTCACTTATAAATCCTTATATGATTTAGGCAAATGTTTATAAATTTTTAACAACTGTGCGATCACAGCTTTGTATACACCTGGTGTAGTAGTTTGCGGAATTCGAAACCGTAGTTGTCTATTTTCTCGCGTATCGTAAAGATGGTCCACTTCATAACAGCTAAATAGTTCCTGATAATTACTTTTCACGAAACACAGACACTCAAAAATATAAATGCTAGTGCTAGTGAAATATCACAAAATGCCACATATCGTGAGGTAGACTGTATTTGCATATTTACTGGCACCTCGATTGGCACTGCATTTAATGGTTTTATGGTTGTGCTGCCAACTCTTTGAGCCTGCAGATCAAGATCTGGTGTATCTGGTGCATCTGGTTCATCTGGTGCTATCGTACGAACTGACAATTCTGCAGAACTTGTGGCCGGAGAATGTATGCCATCATCAATAAACTTTGCAGTGACTGCTTCATCACCAAAAATATCCGGATTGAAAGGATAAATTCTATATTTTTCGAAACCGTTTTGAATGTTACTTGGTGTAAAGGCTTTGATATAAGCATTTTTCAGTATGAGGGCCACATTATAATCTGTAATCCTCTCTCCAGGATGATTTGTCATCCAACGATCCATTTCTTGAGCAAGATAAATTTTTAGCGGCCCATAGATAGAAATATCTAATGGTTGAAGCCTGTTACTTGTATGAAGTGGGAGTGTTACCATGACAACTCCATTATCACGATATTTTTCAATGGTAGCCAAAGATTTGTGTGAATTGTGGCCATCTAGAATAAGCAATGCCGGTCTGTCAACAGATGGGCGAACGCTGTCGATGAAATGATCTAAATATTTCAAAAATAATTCCTGGTCTATCCATCCTGATGGATTTGGGAATCCAACAGAGCCTGGGAATGCTCCAGTCATCAGCAGTTGATTCATTCTTATCCTAGGAAAAATTATCATGGGCGGAATGAAGGTTCCACTTGCACTAACTGTACCAACGACAGTAATGTTTTTCCGCGCTCCGCAGAAGTAATTCTTCCAACTTGTTTTCTGCCCTTTTCTGCGATAATCCTTTTAGGAGTCTGTACTGTGCTAATGCCAGTTTCATCCACATTGATATCCTGGCGGCAGGAAATCTATGTTTTTTCATTAAACTTTCTAATATTTCGAAAAACACGTTTACTTTATGTCTTGTGAAACCAGGTACGCGGGCCATACTAGTAGCTTCCGGTTTACGTAAAGATAAATTTCCTTGACGTTTCATAAAACCGGATAGAAATTCTTTTCCAGCTATTTTCTTACTCGTATTAAATGGGTGAGAAATATTGTTCTTTTCAGCAAATTCATACGCAATTCGGCGAACATGAGATGGATTCCGGCCGTGGAATAGCTTTTCCACTTCAATTATATGGTTTCCAAATTCTTTTTCTACATCAGGTGAAAATACAGGACGAAAACGCCCGAGGCTTGGCTGGATTGGCGGATTCTTATCCAGCCAGTATTGAATAGTCGTTCTTGGGACTTCATATCTAGTGCTAGCGGCACTGGTTGTTAAAGAATGCCTCCCCGTCTTACGTTTATAATTGCGAACCATGGCTGAAATTACATTAAATAAAAGCTAGGTAATACAAATCGTATAGAAAATATATTATGAGGGTGCAAGTTGGGCAATCTGCCGATCTTGCCCCCCTCTGCGAAATACTACAAAATATCAAAATAACCTTAAACACGTGCATATATTTTCTCGGAACTGTGCGCATTGCAAAGCCAAATAACAGTTTTAGTATAACAACTTATATTTTCAATTCAATTGAGAAGTTTATATGAAAAAGGTTACTAACCATTGACTAAATATTAGATCAGAAATAGTAAAAACATAGCAAAAATACCTGTAAAATTCCAAAAAACACTCGCACGCCGAAATCCGTGTACAACACCAAGCGGCCATTGATACACAACAGATGTAGCCTTAAAACGC
This sequence comes from Chrysina gloriosa, assembly GCA_038088585.1. Taxonomy (NCBI): domain Eukaryota; kingdom Metazoa; phylum Arthropoda; class Insecta; order Coleoptera; family Scarabaeidae; genus Chrysina; species Chrysina gloriosa. The sequence goes on from CM076093.1 coordinate 56,650,715, forward strand.
GTTCACATACACTAATTGTGGGCTGTTATTTCATAAGACAATCTTGACCCCCTCCTCCCCTCCCCTGCCGGACTTGCCCCTCCTTCCCCTATGTCAATTTCTTGTTTTCTTAACTGAAAATTTATTATATTGGTTGTTGACTATTGCTTACATATCATTCCTCTAAACCAGGTATGGGCAACCTCCGGCCCGCGGGCCACATGCGTCCCTCGAATAAGGTTTGTCCGGCCCGCTACTGAATTCTTTCGTTGCATATTAGCACGGCCCGTCTAAACTTAATTCATAATGAATCATAAGGATACTACAAAAATGTATATTTTTCAAGATTACTCACAGCATAAAACTTCTACAAAAAAGGTTGCCCATGGCTGCTCTAAACGTTGTAAGCTTATTATTATTTCATTTATTAAATGTACGTGATCTTCTGCTTGAATTATTACTGACATGTTATCAGCAAACATACCTAGTTGATGTTTTAAAACATATGACAAGTCATTAGTGTATATTATATACAATATTCGACCCAGAATAGAGCCCTGTGGACATCCCTAGTAATTGATATCCCGTCTGACACAACTTCTAGTCCAGAGTTAGAGTTTTCTTTGTAGTATTCTTTGATTTCTGTTGCCTACATACGACTTTAGTAGGTAGTGTATCGGCCTCCGAAAACCCATCAAATATAATTTGTCTAACAAAATATCGCGATCTACGTTATTAAATGCATTTGACAAATTCAGGAACACTCCTGGCACTTTCGTTTTAGTTTATTGCCTCCAGTCTCTCTTTCAAGGTTAAATATATTGATCGTGAAGTCGATCTGCCCTTCATGTATGCATTTTGTCCATGAGATATTAAATTATATTTTTCTAAGAAACTTAACACACGTTCCAATATAGATTTCTTACATATCCGAAATTCGACTTTTTAAAAACTTTTAAAAACTAGATATCTCCAATACGTCAGCGAAAATAACAGACCATAACATGTATCATCCTCGTTTCCTCGTTTCTAAAGTTCTTCGGAACAAAGGGAAACCAAGAAAGACAAGCATCGATTCCTTATATACCTATATGTTAAACATTAAATCGTATCCTGAATTACATTGTATCCAATTGACTATCTTTATATCAATTTGAATATTCAATCAACCCCTAAATGCTAACGCGAAAGAATAAATTGTAAACACTAGCGTTACGTCTTTCAAAAATTTATTTTTTAAAACTTCTTAATGCATGTTATCTATAAGGAAACAACTAAGGAGAATATCAATATTTTCTGCCTTTTTTGGCACAATGCCGCCGTGATTGTGCTGAAGATTTATTTGAAGAATCTTCGGCACGTTTTTCAACTTGTTTTTGTTCTAGGGTTGCGTAACTAGTCATTTGAAAGCGATACTAAGGTCTCCAATCAGATCTCATCAGCCTCTCCTCAGACTACTTGTCAATCCGAAACTCACATGTAGTCCCCTTTTCGGGTGAGGATTAGTCATCGGTCAACCCATAACCCTGGATTTTGCCTTTCAAGTATTTTTCAGACCTATTGTCAGATCCTTTTTGTTAGGGCCGATTTCATAATCGGGTACTTAAACCTCCGTTAACTATGGAGGTTTAACTTTAATGATAGATTAAAGGTACATTAAATTGTGGCAGTTTCATAATCGTTTGACATGCGCACGTTAAGTAACGACGGTTTAAGTAAGCATTTGAACCAATTAGGACAAATGTGCAAAGAAGGACAAGAAGTACGCTATCATCAGCTGTTATTTCAAAGAATGAACATTTTAGAAACAAATAGTTCTTTATCTGATAATGATTATGTATTTATACGGAGGAAAAAAGGTTTATAAAAGATCTATCAATTCCGTTGAAGAAATATGATGAAGTGAAGTGAAGTTTGGTTCGCCGGTTGCGTTTCTTAAAATTCTCTATTACTAAATTTACGAAAAACTACCGCAAGTTAATAGAAATTCACCGTGCGAAAAATACAAATATCATTCAAACGTTTCTCAATAAATATTTATAGGTTAACTTGCTTACATAAAGAAGTACCGGTACGCATGCGCGGGCCAGTTAATGCCCCCATGAACGTTATAATGGACCAAATATTAGCCATTAGCTTAAACGTCCATTAACGCCACCCGTTACCTTAAATGATGATTATGAAATTCATTTTTATTTTAATGCCGGCATTAACATTTAATGGAGGATTAATTTTGATTATGAAATCGGCCCTTAGTCTCTGGCAGGAAGGCAAAAACTCGTTGCTGTAGCACTTTACTCTTGACGAGCTTCCAATTTGTCACCAAGAAATCTACGAATCTTCGTTTGCACAAATGACACCATAGAACCTGTCATAAGCCGGGAAGATTTAAACCTCGACGCCTTTTGCGCCCTATCTATGGCAGTTATTAAGACCTCTTGTATAGGCTCCACCTGTTTCTCAGTCACTAAGTTGACTCGGTAGTCCTTAAACACTATGGCTGCGCTGATCCCTTTCAGGGCAGCCCTGTAGCTTACAGTTCGTTTGGTTAATCACTTTCTCCTCAGGGGTGCTCCTGGCATCCTTGGAGATGGGTCAACTTCACCTTGCTGGTACCAATCCTCTGCTTCCTCATTTTCTTCAATTTGTGTATTTGCGCCCCCGAGAGAGCTTTTCTCTCTATGGGTGCGTAGTTTTATTGCGCAACGTTCTCAGTATCGGTGCGTTGAGTTTGTGTCTGCTGGAATCTCATTAGCGCTTCTCCCAGGGTGGAGCCCTTTCAACGCAAACGGCATAAAAGAAAAGTCGTAAATGATTCAATTTCGTCAGAAATTCAATCCGCTACTCCGAGACTTTGGTGCTGCCGCTGTACTCCTTTAAGAGGTATCGATGCATACGGATGATAAATGAATTCTAATCTTTTGAGTTCCATTCTTCCAAAATTTCAAAGCACATTTTATTATTTTGCCACAGTAAAATAAAAAACCCCTCAGTGGCTGAGTGGTAAAACTCGCGCTTCACAGTGCGAAGGGCCGGCGTTCGAGACCCGGTAGCGGCAGAGCGTAGCAGTTTAAAATCCTAAAAGGGATCTGGACCTCTAATAAGCTGCGAAAATGAAGGAAATGCCACTGGGTGGGCCAGGAGCGGTACGGTATATGCGTGTACATATACGGCTCGGTGGCTCCGAACCCCTACACCGAAAGGTAGAAAGGGTAAAAAGATTAAGAAGAAGAGAAGAAGAAGAAGAAGAAAATAAAAAAAACAACTCAATGACTTAACTAGAACTGAATCACTGTTACTGATATCTTAACGGTTAGACACCCATTTTCTCAATAGCAGTGTTACATAGTGCTTTAACCAATACTTCTACCTTTAACCCCATGTACAACTTAAGTGATCTGTAAGTCAGGTACCTTTCATTATCAGTTAAAATGAATAAATAATGTTTGTGTATTAAAGTAGTTTCATTTTTTCTCATTGCTAGGCATCATTAGAAATTGTACATCCATTCATAAATATTGAGGAGAATGGCAGAAGCATTCCAGAAGTATTCAATTTAAATGCTTCTCTCGCAGTGATACTTGCGTACTCTTGGATAAAAAGTACCAAAGGTAGATTGTAACTTTTGCTATAAATGATTATTCTAAAAACGTATTTCAATAGGTATAAACGTATCTTTAAAGAAATTTACTGACCATCTTGCAACAAAGAATGGATTAGCAAATTTCAATTGGCCTGGAAGGTATCAAATTATCATTGGTCACGTAGTAAATTACTATTTGGATGGGGCTCATACGTCAGAAAGTATGGAAATTTGTGTGAAATGGTTTAAAGCGGCTACAAAAAAATTAAAAAGAAAGAGAATATTAATATTTAATATGACAGGTGATCGTGATGTCGAAAAAATGTTAAAAATTTTATTAGGCTGTGGGTTCTCAGAAGTATACTTTGTACCAAATATATCTGGAAAACACAATACAACAGGTATGTACTCATTTAATAGTTGTATGTACTTAGAAGTTAAGTTTAACTATATTATACGTAATGTACAACGCACACTAACGTATATATATACAGATATATACTTCTCTCTCTTGCACTGTAATTTTAATCAATCAATCAGATCCAAAGTATTTAAGTCTAACAGTGCTCAGTCCTAGCATTCACAGAGGACATGTGGCGAAGTTTCCTGTTCTTCACAATAGGCCGTACGGATAGGATCTGCCATTATTTCTTTGGTGTGGAAATGTTAGTTACGTCAACACTATCCAACAAGCCCATTGTCTTCCCAATTTGGTTCTTGTGAATTCGTAGCAATTGTTGTTATCTGTCCTTTGAAAGTCCCGCAATCAACACGCGAGACTCTCACGGTGCGACCCTCCAGTGTTTATCATGCTGTTCCTTTAGAAAGTTCCTCATCTCAGTTCTAAGTTTGACAAGGAATTTCTCTTTACCCCCTCCTTTGCTGGAAGATTCGCTTTTGTATTTCCTTATATACCCCGGTGTCCAGGCACCCACCATAGATTCACTCTATTCTGTTCTGTGTGTACTTGCTTGATTGTATTTACACGTTCTGAATACTGTTAAAAGTTGCTTGGCTGCCCGTCATAATATAGACTTTTTTGTTCTGGTCGTTTCTTTGCATGATGATATTAGCACATGGATGTAGTTGTGACGATAATGTCGGCCTATACCACACTCGTATAGGCTCTCAGGGTTATGCTAACATGTTCTATCCTGATATAAACCCATTCCAGTTCCGATTTCCATCTTTGATCCGCCTGTGACAGACGCTTCTGTTTTTCTTGAATAGCTGATTTCAGTTTTATATGCTGCCGTGTTGGCTGGCACGTTAATCACTAAGTGTAGGGTCGGCAGACCGAACAGCACCTCATAGCTGCCGTGAGTATTGTACACAGTATCTCGTTATTTCCAAGTAAGCAAGCCCCTTCAGTTTGCTTGATTTGCCAATAGTAGTTTTTTTTCTTCTTATTTTATAGCAACAAGCAAGCGAGGCCTGTCTCATTGTAGGTATCACCACCATATTGTATTACCAACGTACCAATTTTTGCGTCAGTCCTCTCGTGCTTCATACTACTCTTCTACATGACCATGAGGTCTGTGCCATTTCTGCATGTGAGTTTTAGCTGCCGTTGACCAAGACAGCGCTTCATATATAGGTGTAGATAAGGTGTAGATAAGTACCTTCGTTCGCAGATCTAACAAGAAACTTCTACATAGGAGCGGCAGTTGCGATCTTCTCGTGTTGTATTTTTCCATGACCGAATTCAAGTAGGCCCTGAATGTCAAGCGATAGTCTAGCGTAACTCCAAGATATTTGATTTCCTTCTTCCAAGGAAGTTTGTGTTTCCCCAGGAAAACGTTGTCTGCGGGCGTACTAGTCTTTCTTGTGAAACGTATCGCTTTGCACTTGTTGGTATTAAGCTCCCTCCACGTGTTGGCCCACTTCAGAATCTCGTCCGTGCCGTCCGGAGTCTCCTACACTACGCGACGACGTCCATACAGCGGTTTCGTTGGCGTAAACTGCAAGGGATGTTGCAGTTGTCTTTGGCAGGTCCGAGCCGTAAATGAGGAAGAGCTCTAGGCTCAATAAGGGGCCCTGTAGGAGACCGCACTGGCTGGGCCTCGATGTTGACCTATGGTTACCAATTTTCATAGGAAAACTCCTTTCCCCAAGATATGATTTTACGATCCTGGCTGTCGATGCCGGCCCTAATCATTTTCAAGATTAGGCCGGCGTGCCATACGGTGTCGAATACGTTCGCCAGGTCGAAAAATACCGCTCCAATCGTCTCCTTTTCATCTAAGCCGTCTCAGACTGTGTCCGTTATTCGAAAGCGTTGGAAATCGGTCCGGGGCGGAAACCAAACTGGGGACCATTCTTACATCAGCGACCTTATATATCGCCGGAAATACTCTCTTGCCACATGGCTCTCGCGACGCACTTTCGGGGGCCAGTGTAGCGCGACTGCGCATGCCCATACCGCTGGCACCGAAAGCCTTGTCCTAACCCTGAACGAGATCTGAGTCTCGACGGATATGTCCAGGAAGAATACCTCCGTAAAGTCGTACATGTGCTTCTACTTCTTGTCAAGTTTAACAAGGATCAGCGTCATGTCATCCCCCTCCTCCCGTCGGTTTCTTCAGTTTACCCACTCCCTCGGGGGTAAAACCTTTCTCTCGGAGGTTTTCGAGAACTTGGTCGGTGGTAAACTCGACAGGAACACCCCGCAGGACCACGGCACTTAAACCTATAACATACATTAAACAAGGGAGTTCATTTACTTTTCTCTTCGTTTTGTGGGATTCCAGACAATAAAGTGTACAGAAAAAAATGTACAAGATTTCTTTTAGTTCTAACAGTAACGGTGATATTGGCTGTGACACAAAATCAGACTGTGTAGCATTGTATTCTCTAAAGATGAAATTTCGGCGTGATTCCAGTAATGACGTAATCTTGTAATTAGGTGATGGGCAAATCTCGCCTGAAAAATAGCTAATACTCTGTCAAAAGCCCCGAGACTGTTATTGCGTTATGTAAGTTGGGAATTCTCTTCTTACTCGTGGAACTTCTTTTGCAGGCTGTTTTTGGCAGGCGCTGATTTTCCTGATCGCCTTTATGAGTCAGATGACCAGTGCATTCAGGATCTCAGTCTGTTTCCCCAAGCTCGCTGTCACTTTTTTTCTTATATTCTTCGTGATATACCCTCACGTACGGTTGTATCGAGTGGGGCAGCCTGAATTAGCTTCTGTGCCGCTATTGATGCTATTGGCGCTCTTTTTGCCTGGCCGTGGACACCCGGAGCACTACCAATAGCTGGCGGGACGCGCGTCTCTGCAGTTAGTGCAGGTCGCTGGTTCGCTGTGCAACCTGTCGCATTCTGCCTTCCTGTGTGAACTTCCATAGACGACGCCTTCTGTTGGAGTAGTGCATCTCATCTGAGCGTATCCAAACCGTTGGCGACGGAAGCACTGCTCTAGTCTTGCCTACGCACAAAGGACTTCAATCTGAAGGATCTTAGTACCTGGGTGGATGTCCTTATGACGAATCTTGACGAAAACCAGTGGCATTGGAGTTCTTTTCGTGGATTTTGACATCCGGATGACACGCTCGAGTTCGAGATCGTTCACCACAAGGAGGACTTCTCTGATATCAACGTTCAACTTCTCCGATTGACCGTAGGTGTGGTAGGCTATCTCACTATAGAGGACCAGCTTTCGCCGTCCTTACCACCACCAGCGGGATCTTCTCCCGCTGCTACGTTGCTGCTGTTTCTGGCATGTTGATGGTGGTTTTGCCTCTTCCCTTTTACAAGAGGCGGAGTAACCTCACGTTCTCTTGTTGTGGCAGGGCGCGTTTTCATTAGCTTGACTACCCGCTTTTTGAAATAGCCTTTAGAGGCTTTTCTGCTGATTTACATTCCGGTGCGCTGTAGTTAGAAGTTTCTTCTTCCCGGTGACCAGTTGGATCATTTCAGGATATTTTATGTCAGTGTCGTCCGACATCGTAATGAGAACGTCTCCACTCTACGAGAAGCAACAGTCGAATGCTTTTGGCACCAGCTTTGGCTAAAGAAATCTGCATCGGTTTGTAACGTAGCCAGTGCAAACGCATGTGCTCATTAGTTAGGGATGAGAATTGCATTAAATTATGCAGGAGCGAAAGTCTCGCATCGGTTTCGTCGTGATTGCGACTCATTCACCAGGCATATTCATTACTACACTGGGCAAATATGCGGTATTATGAGTCATCTGCCCTTTTCAGAATGTAATATTACATTATAGAGAACAAAAGACAGATGACTTATCATACTGCATATTTGGCCAGTTTATTCATTACTAGCCAATTCAATACATCTCGTTTCTAGTTCGGTGCCATATAATGACGTAGAGCACACCCTCTTATACCTAGCCTGAGTTAGTTGCCAAAATGTAATGCAATAACCGATGGACTGTTGTCAAGGTAGTATGTAGTACGAAGGTAGACTCATAGGTTTGAGAATGACAATGAAAACAAAATAATTTTATTCTTCAGTATAATCCCCTCGAAGCTCAACACACTCTGTCCAACGTTTCTCTAGCTTCTCAATTCCTCCTGGAAATGACTTTCTTCGAGGTTCCCAAAATAATTGTTTACAGCCTCTATCACTACTTTATTCAACCAAAATCTCTTTCCACACAGAAATGTTTTGAGTTTCGGGAACAGATAGAAGTCTGAAGGAGCCAAATTAGGCGATTCCGAACTTCAATTCTGTCAATTGTTGCTGAGTGATTGCACTTGAATGAGCGGGCGCATTGTTGTGGTGAAACAACACTTTTTTCTTAACCATTGTGCGGCGCTTTCCTGAATTGCTGCTTTCAATTTATCCAAATGTGTTGTTTAATATTGACCAGTAATAGTTTTACCCTTTTTCAAGATAACCAATTAGCAAAATTCTTTTTGCGTCCCAAAAAACCATACCATCATCTCTCGAGCTGCGTGAATGGTTTTCGCCTTCGGAACCGATTCGCTACGTGTTATTCACTGTTTTGATACAATTTTTGTTTCTGGTGTGTAGTGATAAATCCACTATCTATTGTCATGAATCATCTCTTGCAATCAGTTGGCTAGAACACGAATCCGTTTTTGTTTCGAATTGAGCAATGCGGCACCCATCTTGTAGAAAGATTTTTTAAATCCAATTCATTGTGTAAAATACGAACTACTCGTTCATAAGAGATGTCCACGGCTTTCTCAAATTCCCGCACTTTTTCCGGCGACCGACCGAAACTATGTAATGGATTTTTTCACAATTTCTGGCATGGTAGCCGTTTTCGGACGTCCTGAACGTCATCATTTGTATGCGTGTGGGCCAGGCTTGAATTCCGAAACCCAAGAACTCGCTGTGGAAAATGAAGATGATGAATCCTCAAGAACGGTATCTAACCCTGATACGAGACTATTAACAGATAGATTTAACATTTGCTGTCAATTCATATGAAAAAGTTGCCAACACAACGACATAAAGTAAATCTACCCCCGTAATTACAAGATTAGGTCATACTGGAGACACGCCGAAATCTATGTTTATATGAATAGTGCTGCAGGCCGCGTTTTTGTTTGCAAGGCATTCTCTAAATGCATGTTTTATAAAATTAAAATTTTGTTTATTGGCTGATAAATATTTCAACAGTATATACATATTTATTTCAGATAATAAAATCAAGGATATTAACTTACACATTACCAAGTGTAATGCTCATAGAAATATATGGACTGGATTACTGAAAAATCAGAAACTTGAAGTTAACGAATCAGCTATTATCACAAAATATTGTGTGAATGATGTGATCACCCAAATATCCAACCAACCATGCGATTGCTTGATTACTGGCTCTCTGCATTTAATGGGTGCTGCATTGGATATACTTGATCCCGATTTAGGACATACACAAAGTGATTCTAAGATTTTTATAAAAAATGTTATACCAAACAACTAGTATAGAATGCTATGCTGCAATTCCCTTATTTATATTGTTAAACATTCTGTAGTCTATTTTGATATTTATATGTATTTTATAACATACTTGAAACCATTTGTCTTATAAATATTATGCAGCCACATGCTGTCAATTTTAATTTAATTGAATCCACAGTATTTTACCGTATGTAATAGTAATTAATTCCGGTGGGCACTTTATTATTAATATATTTAACTATAATTTATTGTTACTCCGTAACACATTTACGCATGCTCAAATATGACAAATCCCATAAAACAATCTGTACTAAGGCGCATGCGCAAAAAATAATTCTAAAGATTTCATTGCGCAACGAATAATATAAGAATAGAATCAGAACGAACAGCATGTAAAAAACCAGACAATAGATTTGTTAGCCAAAACAGTGTTTTAATCTCTCCGCACTGCAATACATTTGCACATCATAAAGCATTTTTTACCGTCGCGAAGTACAAGGAGATTCCAAGTAGCGCGACCAAACATTTTATATAAAATAAATCAAATTATCCTTATCACACCTTTCGGAAATAAATCCAGATACGTATTTCGGCAACTAAGTTGCTATCCTCAGTGGAAAACTGAGGAAACTAGCGATATACGGTTAACGCCCAAGACAAACACCACACGACGAGCACTGCACAACTTTTAAGTACTGCAAACTGAACATCACATACAGTGCGTCCTCGCGAAGCATACCAAAACACTGTTGACACAGAACTCCCATTATAAAGAGCATGTTTTTATACCAATTCTACAACTACAATTCATGCTCTATGGAGCGTGTTGTAAAGGTTGAATGATCCTGCACTAAATCTGAATTTAATTCAATAGGTCGTACAATTTGGAATTTGGAATAGGTTCTCCATTTGCATTCATAATTCTCGTTCTATTTTTCGTCAATTTTTTGAACAGGGAAGGAATAATCAGAATTTGTTTAAACTTGGAGAATATTTTATTCATGTTTGGAAGTATACTTTGTAATTTTTCAAGTTATTTCCGCCGGAAATGGTGGAGCTAGAAGCTGCTGCCTATGTACGATCGTCATCCCGAGTTTTTTGCTGGTGGGCATTCCTGAAGTCACAATTTTTATCTGTAATCATTATAATTTTTTTCTTCATTAACAACATATTTCCTAAGTATATGAACCTAATTGTGATCAAAAAAGTTGAAAATTGCATGTTTTTGAGGTGTTTGAACACAATGTCATGTTTTTATACCATGTTTTTTCATCTTTCTTACATTCAAAAAAAAAAATATTTTTAATAATATCATCCCAGAGTTAGGTTCATATTGATTATAAATGAATAAAGAATATTCACACAAATTTTCAGAATAATTGGTCAATAACTTTTTGAGCTAGAATGCCCACTAGTTGAAAAAGTGGTTTCGACAAAAACGCGTTTGAAAAAAATGTGGCGAAAACGAGAAATTCAAGGCAGTAATTAATTATATAAACTGCTCACCGGTTAATTAGCTATTCCAGCACCATATAGCAACCCCTCTTCTTCTTCAAACGCATCATTTCGAGCTTGCATTTCCTGTTGACGAGCTTTCCGAGCCTCCTTGGTCTCCAACGAGCTGCGCATGTTCTGTCTTTTGACGCGCTGCTCATCCATGTCCCCGGCAAAATTAAAGCTCTGCGAGCCAGCTACGAGTTCTAATTCGTTCATCAGCATTAGAAGGGTTGAATTTCCTTCATTAAATAACACAGTAGCCAAGAATGCTGCAACCTCGACTATTTTCAGGCCAGCGTGTAGGTGCTTTGGAGCCAATCGCCAAACGGTCGAATTGGAACTTTCATTAGCGTTCTGCGTATGACCGCCTAAACATCTCGTCAGCAAATCGTCTCTCGATAAATCTTCGTATATTGGAAAAATTTCTTTTTGAACGTCGGGGTGTAATGGGGCAGGGTGCGCTTCAGGCTCCGTTCCAAGTGTTTTAGCTTGCTGCCACTTGCACCAGCTGTCTTCCCCCTCTGGACAGTTGTGCTGTGGATTGTCGTCTGTGGATATCATATGCTGAAAGGTTGTCTTTATGGCCTTCTTCATGTCTTCGATGCTGTTTACATTTCTTCGAATCGCTAAGTCTTAATACGTGCTGAGCTTTTTCACCAAAGCCTCTGTCAACTTTCCTTTTCCGCCCAGTTTTGTAGTTTTCCTGGTGTTTTCTAGCCGAATTCCCATCCTTTTCTGAACATGGCCTATGCATTCACTTTTGACAACTGTCAGTTCATCACCGTAGGGATTTAAATTAACAACTGCTGTGAACGTTTTCGAATCCCCATCACCGATATAATTGCCGTATTTTATACCATATACCTCCGATCTCAAGAACATCATTTTCACAGATTCGACTTCCATGCTTCCCGCGGAGCCTTCATGTGTTTCATGCAATTTTCTTCGTCATGATCGTTTTTCCATGCTAGATATTCTGCTGAATTTTTCGATTTGTTCTTCCAATATATACATGATTGGCAGTAACTGCTTCGTACAACCAGATCGATGACTTTTCCGGAGTAATATCCGATGAGCGTTGTAACACCATAAAGTGATTTGAATGCTCGTTTTTATCAAGTTGCATCACGAGATACTTTGAAATTCATAGTAGGTCTCTCTTGTTTCTCGTTTTCTTTCTTCTCTTCTACAACAGCTTTCTTACAGCAAAATTCATACACTTTTTTCGCAGCGGCGTGGATGTGAGTGCAAATTACATGGTAAGTTTCTTCAGCTATACCATTGCCGATGTCCATGTAATTACAAAATAAATTCAGTCCTTGTCTGCCAACACCTAAGAGCCGCATGACAAATACAATCCTACGATTTATCACGAATCCAGTGTTAAGTAAAGGATCTGAATTGATTTGTTTCGATCCACAGTGGCAATCGACGACAAGCTTGAAACCAAGGTCACGTTTTCCAGTTTTTTATTCTCTTTTCAACGATGCAAGATAACGTACGATTGAATCAAAAATACCAGCAAAATTAACTTTTTACATTTTAATCAAGTAGGCTTACATCTGAACTGGAAGGACCAGTTCTGAGGTTGCAATCACACGAACTTGTCTGGTCAGAGGACGTTTGCACATATATCCACCAACGATGTTTCGGTGCATCCCCCAGACGGTACGACATATTTTCGAGCCACCATGAGACCAGACATACTGAACCTCGTCATCACTAGGGTACTTCAAGGACAAATCTCCGTTGGATCATAACCCGGTAGTCACCGACCTTGCAGAAAGATTGGAAGGATCGGATTCTACGATGTTCCTGGGAAGGCTGAGCTTTTTGCAGATCATCTTCAAAATATCTACGAAGGCCCGCGGCAGTATGACTGATGAAGATCTAGATGAGGAGTTTGAAACTTTATTGGAGAGCCTCCCTGACGCTCTCGCCAAGGCGATCCCGTCGGTGACGGAAGGAGAACTCTGATCCTTCATCTCTAAGACTGCGGTGAGGAAGGCTCTGGGTCATGATAGAATTACCAACTCCGCTCTGAGGACTATGCCAGCGATACTTAGTATGAAATCGGTAACTATCATCAATGCCATACTCACGCTGAGCTTTTTCTCGGCGATCCCCAAACCGAGAAAAGATTCCGGTTCGAGCTGTCTGCCGGTTTTCATCTATTCCGACTCACGGAGGCAGCCCGTGCCATGGAGAGGCTTAAGACGGTTAGGGCGGTGTTCTTCGACCTGGCCAACGCTTTCTATTCCGTGTAGCATAACGGCCTAATCGCTACAATGATTACAGCCGGGTTTAATTGCCAGTTGGCCAGGGACATAAGATTATATTTAGAGGGAAGAACCTCGGTTAACATTGTAGACCACAGATCTACGCAGAGACCCAGCGTGAGCGGAGTCCCTCAGCGGTCCTTGTTAGATCCAGAGCTCTTCTTAATCTACACGTCGGAGAGCATAGCGACAACCACCGCAGCCTATGCCGATAATACGGTTGCTTGGGTGGTCTCCAGGGATAGGCACCTGATCTGCCGGAGACTACAGGCGGGCACGGATGGGATCTTGGAGTGGGCAAACCGATGGAGCATAAAACTCAACAATGACAAATGCGTAGCTGTCAGGTTTAGCAAGAAGACAAGGATACCATCCGATAATGTCTTCGTGGAAAATTTGCGATTGCTCTGGAGCAACGAACCGCCTTATTTGGGAGTAAAGCTTAACCGCCGCATGACATTCGGGGGCCACTTCGATCCGGTCATCATAAAATTCTTCTATACGAGTAGATCACTACTACCGTTTCTACATAGAAATTCCACCCTTAACCTTCGTACAAAGCTACTGGTGTACAAGGTATATTTACGACCAATTCGCACGTATGGAGCGCTGTCCTGAGTCAGTGCAGCCAAGTCGCATCTCCAGCGGCTTGCTGTTGCCCAGGACAAGATGTTAAGGATGCTCGCCGATACACTGTGGTTCGTTCGAAACACCCAGTTGCATTAATCGAACGACACATTCATGACCGGATCGAACTAGGATCAAATCCCAAATTCCGGCGATAAGACCGTGACAGCCAATATGACGACGGGGCCATTGGGACTTAATGTCTCGGCCTCAGGTATGAATGACAGCTCTCCGTAAGTAGGCTTACACAAATCCAAGGAAAAATTAAGTGAAATTTATTTTAGAAAACCTTTGCATGTAATTCGTATAATACTTAATAACATGTTAATGCGATACTCAGCATCAAGTACTTGAACCACAAGGACATCGTGACATTACTTTCTAAATGTATAATAAAAGTAGGTAAGTAGTTATGATGAAAAACAATAACAAAGGTCATTACAATCTATCAAAAAGCAGGTACTTAAGCTAACGTAGTATTTACAGTTATTTGTATTACAAATTAAAAAAATTATGGCGAGTTTTTCAATTACTGAAAGTTACGATATATTTTACATGTCTATCAAGTGTTATAAAAATTCCTATCCTGCTGCCCAAACGTAGAGCTCAATTAATAACTGATGGCACTTGCGCTAAAGACGACATTAGGGTATTGAACGTGTGCAGTTAAATTTGCCAGTTTTGGGGTGTCACTCACCACATGTTTCTGTTACTTCTCATCCTTAAATTTTACGTCTCTGCATACAACGACAGAACGCAGAAAATATACTCGATAACCACAATTATCATAGCCAACTATGTAGTCTTTCATAGATTTGGCATCGAACTTCTTGCGCTTCTGATTTGGTATACAAGCAAAACATTCTGTCCCGAATACCTTTAGATGTTTGAACTAACCCTCTTTTACCAAAAATAGCTGTATTGGTGTTTGCCGTTTAACCTTTGTCGGTGCTCTTCGATTTAACGTGAGTCGCAGCTAGTACAGCTTCTCCCCAGTAATTTAGGAAGATGTTCGCCGATTGATGCCACGAACGCGCCATTTCGTAAATGATTCGGATCTTTCGTTGAGCAACTCAATTTTTCTGCGGAGTGTGGGGTACAGTCAAGCAATGTTTCAGTCCAATTGCTTCTGTATCTTTCCTGACATCATCATTATGAAATTCCTTTCCACCGTCGGTGCGTAGCTCCATAATGCTCAGCTGAGCCTACGTTCTCACCATTTCCACAAATACCGGTAACTTTTCCTTGACTTCATTTTTACGTCGTAGAAGATACGATACCATAAAACCTGAAAAATCATCTTTAAACATGAGAAAATAACGATAGCCTCTTCCATCGGACCACAGACGTCAGCAAAAGTAAGTTCCCCTGGTTTGGTTGGCTTATTAACTCGTTCACTAAATGGCAGGCGATGATACTTGCCCAGAACACATCCTTCACAAAGGTCACTGTTTACTTGTACATCAATGCACACCATGCAATGTACATCTTTCAAGAATGACTGCCCGTAACGTGTGTTTTGGTGGCCAACCCTTTCGTGCCATATTTGAAGTGTATCAATATTGGGAACTTCCTTAATAACTGCAACAGCAATTTGCTTATTATTTCTATAAAATAGCCATGTTTTGCCATCATTATTAGTGGTTTGGTCAATTTCTTTTTCTCCAGCCTTTCTAACAGAAAAAGATTACATGTGCCATCTGGACAGTACCATATGTCGTCGAAGTATCGTTCAATCCAGGTTTTCCATCAAAAGCTTGAACATCAATGCGGCCACTTCCAAAAGCTTTGATTTGCACAACGTTTCTTGCAGTGTCCATATTTTTCGGCACTTCAAACGGTTTGTAGGAAGGATACCACTCTTTTCGATTTGTCACGCGGTGTGTTGCTTCACTATCTATATACCATTTATCACATTTCAATTCTCTCATATCCATTGAATAAACTGATTTGTCTAAAGAGGTATTTTCAGGAATTTTACTTACGGCTGATACCATTGCAGAATCATTTTCTTTTGCTTGTTTATGGCAATCGTTTGATTTATACCCTTTTTTCTTGCACTTAAAACACACAAATCCAATCTTATAGTCTTTAGAAATGTGTCCAGTAGTGCCACAAGAATAACACTTCTTTGTATTACGTGTTGGCAATACTGAAAAATAACATCCACGATGGAGAGAGAAAAACGGCAAGATGGGAGTAGATAGAAAGAGGGATAGGGAGTGGAATTGCGATGTAATTAGATACTAAGTGTGCGTTGTGTTTATTGATTAATATATGTGTTGTTTTAATATACGGGTATCTGTATTTTGCGTTCTCGACACACAATCAAATTTTGCTTTGAACTGCTTCCTTATTGACATATTTCCCTTTGATTTTGTTATCTTTGTAGTTGCAATGTTTGTTTCCTCTCTTGCTGCTATTCTTAGCTCGTAATTAAGCATCTTTTTGTTAGTTTGGTCCATGTCTTATCTTCCTGTGACAAATCATGCCAAGTCACATAGATATGGTCAAATTCTTTCGACAACGTCTGTAGCAAACGTGCGCACATATCACCCTCATCTATTGGCTTATTTAACATCGACATTCTTGCTTGAATACTATCAAATCTTGCTAAATGACCTTGTACAGCATCTGACCATTCCCATTCAATATTATGAAACTTATGACGCAGTAAATCGAGATTCTCGGCAGATTGATTATCATATATTTGATGTAATTTATCCGGAGTCTGCATTGGTCTACGATAGTGTTCGGACGTGCATTCCAAATCTCTTGTAGTAGCGGCGCTATCGATATATAGATATCCTGTGATGAGTCTGTATTTCCTTTATCCTTGTACCTATTGCTATTCTATTGAGTTTGTTTCTTCAATTTCGGTTATTTGCTTTTTATTGAATGGATGTTAACAAGGGGGAGCGGGCTCCCCCAATACTTATTTAGTAATAGGGAATTAAGTTCTCCTCCCGATCCTGCAAAATCTATTTCAAATTCAGATATGGATACCTCTGATTCATCTCAAATAATACATTTCTCAGATTCAGTTCCCCTTTTACAATGCCCGGAATCAAAAATCAACTCAGGTAATGATCTTTCCATTCTATCGCAAATCGATATTCCTCTTTCTTTACTGCCGGAGTTACAAAAAACTGTGGATGATTGTTTTTACTTACCTAACAAAAACCAGAACGTAACAGATCTATCCGAGGCCATTCCGATCAACAAAAAAGTCCTAAGTTTAACTTCTAAAATTATTAACGTTCTAAAGAACAAAGCTAATGAATTTAGGGCCAGCAATTATATGCAAAATTCCGAATTAACTGATTTACCTCCTTTCAATGTCTACTTGGAATCTACTGACGGCAATGCGGGTCAGATTCGGGATATGGAAATTGGAAGATTAATTCATAATAATAAGGTTGAAGGTGTTAGAAAAATTGAAAAAAGAGGTAAAAACAAACTTTGCATTGAGTTTGCCTGCCTCAAATCTGCTAATAATTTCCTGTCCTCGGATTTCGCCTCTCGAAACAATTTTAAAAGTTATATCCCTAGCTACTCAATTTCCTGCAAGGGCATTATTAGACAGATAGATCCAAATATTGACATTCAAACCATATTTAATAACCTTAAAACATGTGATGGTAAATCGGTATTAGGAGTGAAACGTATCCAGAAGAAAAATTTCTCGGAGGAGAATAAACCGTTTTTACAAATACTGCTTCCATAATTGTTACTTTCCGAGGCAAATCTCTGCCTAAATATGTAACTCTTTTTTATAATGTCAGAATTCCAGAGGTTTATATTTCTTCTGTTATTCAATGTAGAAACTGTTGTAGACATGGCCATATTGGCTCTCAATGCAAATCAAAGATCATGTACTAGACTCTTGTGAAAACAAGTCAAATCCTTCATGTGTGTTTTGTAAATAGAATCACCTTTCAACTGAACCGGGTACTCCTGCAAAAGAAAGAATTTGTCCTGAATTTGCTCATCAATCAAAAATTAAAATCTGCATGGCAACCTACAATTATTCTTTTTCGAAGCAGCAGTCCTTTGTAAAAGTGATTTTGCCCATATTCAACACTCGGAACATCCGATTCTACAAGTTAATAATGAGAATTTTCCAAACTTGCCAAATTGTAATACACCACCTATAATTTCTTTATCTCAATCTTTTCCTATACAAAAAAATTCCTTTTCCCAATTGATTCAACAAAAGAAATACTTCTCCCTTAATAAACCACCTACTAAGACGCAGCAACATTCCATAAAACGCAAAAATTCATATGATCAAGATTTTATTATTAACAAGAATGGTAGAATTTCCAATTCTCCCATTCCCTCCGCCTATAACGATACTTCTAAACTTCTTAGTAATAATATCCAAGCTTCTGTCCCTCTCAATGACTTTTTAAATGATAACTATTTAATTAATTCTCTTAAAGAGGCTTTCATCACAAATAAGGATTTGCTATTTAACTTTTTCAAGGAGTTCATCCCTTCCATTCATCACGAAAAATTGTCATGGCTTATACAGACTCAGAAAACACAAGCACAAGTGCATTAAATATCCTCCTTTGGAATATGCGTAGTTACTCTAAAAACAAAGCAAACCTTTTCTCATTTCTTAAAGATTCCACAATTAAACCAAAATTTATCATTCTTACAGAAACGTGGTTAAGAGAAGGCAATTTTATTACATCCCCTGATTATTATGCTACTCATAATTGTTCCACCAATCCCAGGGGGCACCTCTATTCTAATCAGGCGAGGGATTAAATATTCGAGCTTTGTTCCTAACTGTCAACTTCCTGATAAATGTCATTTCCTAATTCTATCATCTAGTGTATTGAATATAGTTGCGGGTTATATTCCTCCTGACTGTGAACTTTCTTCTACTCAATGGCATAATATTCTCTCTCTTGTTCGCCCTCCTTTTATCTTGGTTGGTGACTTCAACGCTCACCACCATTCTTGGGGTAGTCTTTCCAATAATCGCCGAGGTAATACTCTGTCAAAAGTATGTGAAGACTTGCATTTGGTGAATATTAATGACGGTTGTTCCACTCTTTTACTCCCTCCCAATTCTAATCCAAGTACTATTGACCTAGTTTTTTGCTCTGATGATATTGCTTTATCTTCTTCTTCCAGAACTCTTGAAGACTCTCTTGGCAGCGACCATTTCCCTATCCATATCTGTATTAATTCCTCAATTCCTACTTTGAATATTAATGTTGAGTCTCATGAAAACCAATATAATTGCGCTAAAGCTAATTGGGATCGCTTCGCCTCAGAAATTATCAATGGCTTTGGAAGAAATTGTCCATCCTCTTATGAGGATTTTGAAAATCTCATCATTTTATCAGCTGACAAGTCCATCCCCAAACGGAGTGTACATCGCCATCGATATGATCCCTGTCCGTGGTGGGATGAGGAATGTTCAAGAATAGTGAAGCTAAGGAAATCCTTAATTAGGGAATTTAAGCGTTCGGGTTCAATGAATGCGTATTTAATAGCAAAAGGATATATCGCATTATCTAAGGTTATCCTCAACAAGAAAAAGAGGTCTAGTTTTAGAAATGTCTGTAATTCCTTGAATAGAACATCAGATATCAGCAACGTTTGGAAATCTGTTAGAAGATATTCCAAAGCCTGCGCCAGATCTCAAATGAACTACTCTACTTTCAATTCGCAATGGGAGGAGGAATTTCTTTCTTCTTTAGCTCCTTGCCATGTTCCTGCTTTTAATGAGGTCTCGTTTGACAATTTGGACAATGGAAACATACTTTCCTCTCCTTTCTCTAATGCCGAACTTCGCAACTCCATTGCTGAGGGTAAGGATTCTGCCCCTGGATTAGATAGAATTTCTAATTCAATGATCAGTCATTTTCCTGAGGTAGCTTTAGACTTCCTTCTTGGTTTTTTTTAACAATATTCTGTGTGGTCGCTCCCTTATTCCTAAAGCCTGGAAATGTGTTGCGGTATGTCCTATTCTCAAGCCTGGCAAGGACTCCTCAGTGGTTAGTAACTTTAGACCTATTTCGTTACTCTCCTGTTTAAGGAAAACACTTGAGAGACTTTTGAAACATAGAATTAATTGGTGGTGTGAACATCATTTTATTTTAGATGACAGTCAATTCGGCTTCAGATAGATCTACATTAGATTGCACCACTATTTTATCTTCTCACATTTTGTCCGCTTTTTCTAAAAGAAAAGTGGTTCTGGCCGCATTTTTAGATATTTCAGCTGCTTATGACAATGTGGTTATTTCTATACTGGTTCAGAAATTATTGACGACGAGGCTTCCTCTTACAATTATAAATTGTATCAAGCAACTGATTTCTGAGATTCTCTCTATAAGAGGCTCCCCATTGTGTAGGACATCGTTTGTGGGTCTACCTCAGGGTAGTATATTAAGTCCGTTATTATATAACATTTATATGTCGGGTTTTGAAAAACATATTAATCCCAATATTAAATGCCTTCAGTATGCAGATGATATAGTTATTTATTCCCATAGTAATGATCCGACGTTTGTTCGGCATGAAATGAATAACGCCCTAATTGAGGTGGGAAATTGGTTAGATTCGAGGGGTCTGACTTTATCTACAAACAAATCCTGTGTTGTTTGGTTTTCCAGAAAGAGGGAAATTTCCCCGCCATCTACTCGTTTACTCTTTAAGGATTCCTTTCTCTTTCCTAAGCCTTCAATTCGTTATCTGGGTCTATGGTTGGATTCGAAATTGAACTGGAAATATCATATTTCTCAATTGGTTATTAGTTGCCACAAATCTATTAATCTATTAAGCTCGTTGTTGGGTAAGAGGTGGGGCTGTGATCCTCAGACCCTCCTCATTCGTTACAAAGGTCTGATAAGATCCAGACTTGAATATGGATGCTCTTTGTTTGCATCTTACGCAAATAGCTACTTGCATAAATTAGATGTAATTCAATCTCAAAGCCTGAGAATCGTTTTGGGTGCTATGAGATCTACAGCCACAAATGCTTTACAATTGGAAGCCGTTGACTCTCCCCGATTCTTAGATGTCGACTCTTAACAAAACGCTATTTATTGAGAAATATGAGTCGTTCAAACAGTCTGGTCATCTCTTCTTTGAAATCTTTACTTCGCAACTAGCAGGAAAGAAACTATCGTTCCTCAATGCCTCTCATTTCCACATGTCTATCGGAAGTCCTTATCTACAAAGATGTCTTATGGTCTGAAATTCTCCCAAAACCATTTAGACTTAATTTTTTCCAAAGATTTTTCAAACCTAAGATAGCCTTTTTCCCTCATACTTCCCCCTTTCCGGGTATTAATTCTGCTTTCACAGAATATATTTCTAACCATTGGCCTAACTTTAATCTTTTCTTTTCCGATGGCTCTAAGTATTCTAATCCAGATTCTATCTCTTTAGGTATATTTTCCCCGTCTACCAATTTTATCTTCTCTGTTTCCATTTGCAATTATGCATCTATTTTCACAGCAGAATTAACGGGTATTTACATTTCGATTATTTATATTCGGTCTACTAAGTTTCTGAATAATGTTATTTTTCTGATTGTAAGAGCGCTCTTATGGCAATTAAAAAATGTTCCTCTTGTAATAACAACCCCCTTATTTTCCGAATAAGAGAAATGTTACAGGATGCTCATTCCAATAACATCAATATCATTATGTGCTGGATTCCCGGACACTGTGGAATTGAACACAATGAAAGGGCAGATTTGTTAGCTAAGTCAGGAAGATACAGGCCAGTATATAATATTAAAATTGGTTACAAAGATTTATTTCATGATTTGACCAAGGAGCTCAGTTATAGATGGAAAGAAGATTGGTTAGCCTCTTCTCCACTCCGTGGTAGATCGTATTTTAAGATACAGTCGGATATTCCCAGCCACCCTTGGTTTTCTGTCATCCCATTTGTTAATAGATCTTTTATCACAACGATGTGCAGGTTGAGATTTGGGCATGGTCTTTACCCTTCTCATTTACATCGAATTAATTTATCTGAATCTCCCAATTGTGATTGTGGGGAGTTGGGTGATATTAATCACCTATTTTTCAATTGTCCACTTAATCGTCGTCACATCGATAATTTAATTCAAGGTTTGATTGGGTTAGGATATTATCCGCCTCATTCTATTCACTCTTTACTATCATCTTGTAATTTTAAAATCTATAAATGTCTGTATGTTTTCTTGTAAATTGTAAAATCCTTTTGTAACTCATTCCTTTTCTTTTTCTTATCCGTTCCTTTAGGTGGTGGTATATGCTTTTTCCGAGGCTCCATTTCGGGTTGTCTTTAGGGTCGCTGGAGCTCCGGCCCGAGAAAAGTCTCTCCTATATATGTATTTTCCTTAAATTTCTCAGGGTAACGGTGCCCTTTATAATGGTGTATGGTGAATGAAAAGAGCTACGGATAGCTCAAACACCAACTAAAATAATAATAATAGAATAGAATAGATGTAATTTATCCCAGACATCTTTCGCGGTTTCACAAGTTGCGACACGTTGTGTCAAGTGACAACACAAGGCGTTTCTTTGCTTTCGAATTTGCTTTCATTCAATCATCTAATTTTACTGTATAATTTTCGATACCTCGTTCTGGGTATCATCAAATTGTCATCAACTACGTCGTATGATCCGTCGCACTCTAAAATAACTTTCATAAGGATACGCCATGTAGACCAATTTTCTTCGCCTGTTAATTTTTCAACCTGCTGCTTTTCGTCATTCATTTTGCCTCGGTATTGTTGTTCACACTTTTCACTTCAAAACTACGAATACACCAGTCACTCATTTCCTGTCCGTTTTATAAAAAAGTCTCAATACAATTTTTCCTCTATAGTTTTCGCGCCATAACCTATATTTATCACAACCTTCTTAATATCACGTCGAAAAAAAAACAAACCAATGTTTTGCATTTACTACGCTATGCTACCATGTTGGGGAATAATTTTCCAATGAACACATCTTTATGCAAAACAAAGGTTTATTTAAAACTAATTAACATAATGTATGACATACAACATAAACAACTACAACGTGATCAACTGAAAGTGTCTGAAGTTACGCTTTCATATTCTCCTCAACAGCATCACAATTTTTTTGGTCTTGTGCATTGGCTACACCTCTGCTGTCATTTGTCATCGCATCATTTGCTGTCATTCTTGGGGTTATTATTTTTACTTTCTTATTGTATTTTATTTACTTTCTTCGCGTTTATTGCTGTTTAGAGACACCATGCCATTTACATTGCACCAAGACACGTTTATCGTGATGGCTCACTTTCGTAGCGGAACGTTCAATATTGATGGGACTTGGGTATATTCCATACAGATGTGCATTTAACAATTTGTTGCCGTATACCCAGATGTGGAAATTACGTTAGATACATTCCAACGGCATCGAGAGAGGTTGGTTGAGCGATATATGGAAACCGGTAGTGTTACCAGGCGAAAAGGTAAAGGAACTCCTAGAATATTGACAAATGATGTTTTAGAGGACATCAGACAAAGAATAGACGGTAGTCCACATAAATCCATGCAGAAATTGTCTGCTCAAGCAGGTGAATTTTTTAATTATTTTAAAACACTGGGTTTTAATTATCGCTTATTTGTAGGTATTTCCAATGGAAGTGCTCATACAGCATTAAAAAGGAAATTACTAGTGTAAGTTTATTTTAATTTAACAATAATAGAAAATATTACATGAACACATTAAATAATATCAACTTCAACAACTCAATTCAAACAGTTTCTCGCTGAGTGACTTTTACGCGCGCACACACCTTGCCGCCATCTCTCTACTGTCTATCTCTTCCCTCCGTCACCGCGGCGCCAATTTCAATTTTACAATTCTTTTTGTTTCTTACACTCGGCCACCCTGCAAGTAGAGCGTCCTCGCTCTCGTGTTTCGCACACCTAGTCTTGTAATCTCGCTGGCTTGCGAATTAAGCGTTTCTTCCTCACCACTCATCGACCTCATCACCTCATCGACATTTTCATCTGTTTGTTCTGATTTCTCTTCCACTTCAGTGACACCCTCTTCTGCTGCGTATTCTTCTACTCGATCTCCTTCGTCTTCTTCCTCTACATCATCGCCCTTTTCTTCTATGTCGTCTTGATCGGTACAGTCTTCTTCTTCTCCTACTTCTGCGTTATCGTCTTCGCTCTCGTGGTGGTTGTAGTAGCCTTTTATTTGAGACACGTGGGCAGTTATAGGGCGTTTTCGTCTGTCATCGAGTTCTTTGATTCGGTAAGTATCAGATGGTAAAACTTCTATGACAACATAAGACCCCTTGTATTTTGACTGTAACTTAGTGCTCTCGCCTGTTGCCTGTGTGGCTGCCTTTATAACGACTATTTCGCCAACTTCATATGTGTGTCCAATGTATTTTTCTTATCATACTGCTTCTTTTGTCCTCGTTGCTGTCTTTCTATATCTTCTCTCGCCTTTGCTCTAATATCTTCGTAATTTCTGTAGGTATTCCTACTGATCAATGCATTGGTCCTTGCATGTTCCAGTGACGGATTAATACCCATTAACATCTTATATGGTGACTGTCTAGTGGTTTTATTGATAGAGGTGTTCAAGTCGAATTGCACTTTCTTCAACGATGTATCCCAATGCCTTTGATCTTGCATTTCTGCTTGCAAAACGGGTACAATGGTGCGGTTTACCCTCTCCACCATGCCGTTTGACTGTGGGTGCCTCGGTGAAATAAATATTAACCGTGCTCCTTTCTTACCAATGTAGTCTTTAAAAGACTGCGAAGTAAAGCAAGTCCCTCGGTCACATACTATTGTATGCGGTACTCCATAATCTAACATGAACTTGTCCATACATTTGATTACCGCTGAACTTTTCGTAGCTTTGATCGGAAATAAATTTACAAAACGGGTAAAAGCATCAATAATAATGAATAAAAAAGTATAACCTCTCGTTGACTTCACAAACGGTCCTAAGTTGTCTATATGTATTCTTTCAACGGGTCCAGATGGCGTTGGAAGCGGATGGAGCAGTCCCGGTTTTCGGCCTGTAACTGGCTTGTCCAATAGGCATTCCATGCAACTAGCAATGTGTCTTCTCGCATATCGCCGCAATCCTGGAAACCAATATTTTTCTTATATTCGGGATACGGTACGATCTACCACGAAATGACCCACTAAGTCATGATTTTTAACTAGCACACTCTTCCGCATCGAGTTCGGCACAACGAATAAGTCTCTGGTTTCACCGTTCACTACTCTATTTACGTACAGTTTACCGTCTATTAGTTTATAATTTGTCACTAATTCTCTTTCTACTGCAGTTCGCTCACGCAACGGTTTCCTAAGAATGTTCATCCAATGTTTTAATCGTTCGTCACTTTGTTGAATAATTCCGATTTGTTCATTTTCGCTAAACGTAACCAACACATCAAGTCTCTTCACTAACACGTCATCGTAGGTATCCACTGGTGGTTCTACAGGTGCTCTGCTTAGGGCGTCAGCATGCGACATCGCGGTTCCCTTTCTATATTCCAAAGTATAATTGTATTCTTGCAGAATACTAAACCATCGAGCAGTCTGAGGATGCATCGTCTTTTTGTTGTTGAGATACACGATCGCTTGACAATCCGTTACTATTTTAAAGGGAATTCCAATAAGTAAGCCTCTTAGTCTTTCTACGCTCCAAACAATGGCTAGTAATTCAAGTCTCGACGAGTGGTAATGACTTTCTGCTTCGGTAGTTTTCTTAGAGACGCAGTAGGTAAGTCTGAGTTGGTTGTTGTCATCTCGCTGCATTAGTATGCCAGAAAGTCCAACCGAACTGGCATCTGTGTGTAATTCGGTAGGTGCCTTCGGATCATATAACTTCAATATCGGTTCACTCATTAAACCTAGCTTCAGTTGCTGAAAAGCTTTGTTGCAGTCCTCATTAAAATTGAAATTGACATGTTTTCTAGTTAAGTCTGATAACGGCCTAGCAATTATTGCGTAATTTCTCACATACCTCCTGAAGAATGCGGTAAGTCCTAAAAATCTCTTCACCTCGTGGACGTCGTTTGGTATTGGATAGTCATTTATCGCCTTTATTTTTCTCGATCCCGGTCTCGGTCCTCTTTCCGATATAATCATCCCCAAATATTCTACTTCTTTCTTCCCGAATTCGCATTTCTTTACATTCAGTCTTAATTGCGCCTTTCGAAATGCTTCTAGAACTAATTCTAATCGTTCCATTAATTCTTTCCAATTTTTAGCAGGTATAATTACATCGTCCAAATAACAACTGCAAATCTTATTTCTCAAAGGTCCCAAAACAAGGTTCATTAATTTTACAAATTCATAGGGTGCATTGGTTAATCCAAAACCATTCTTTTAAATTCTCCAGTCGTATCTGCTGTTATGAAAGCTGTCTTCGAAGCTGCTTCTGATGTTAATGATATTTGCATGTATCCATTTGCTAAATCTAGAGTAGCAAAATAGATGCTCCTGCCAGATATTCGAATTGCTCATCGAGGCCAGGTATAGGGTAATTTATTTTAATCGTTTGACGATTTAACTTTCGATAATCCACTACTAAACGAGGCTCTCCGTTTTTTCTACGAACTAGTAGAACTGGTGATGCATATGAACTATTGGTTTCTGTAACAATTCCACATTCCTTTAATTCATTTACTAATCCAGCTATCGTTTAGCTATCCTCTACAGAAGTCTTATATGGTGCACATCTTACAGGTTTTTCATCGTCTACGATATTCATTGTCATTAAGTTTGTACAGCCCAGTTCTCGTAAATTTAATGCGAAGCAATCCCTATAGTTTCGAACGATATTCATTAATTCTACCTGTTGTTCCTCAGTGACGTCATCTCCTACTTGAACCATATCTAAAGTAATGTCTCCCTTAACATCGGTGATGTTTTCGCCAAGGTCTTCGTCATCAGTCTCGTTTTGTTTCAACATTTGCCCTTTTTCACAGATCGGGCTTTGTTCGCTCGAAGTTAAGACTCTCATCACAACATTTTTACCTGTATTCACCTTTACTTCACAAACACTCTTACTTGGTATGTTGATAGTTTCCATAACCTCGCATCTCTTCTCGATAAGGTCCTCTACATCTATGTGCTTAAATGGTTCATCATCAACAAAGCCAAAATATAATGTATTGCCCTTCTTCATATAGGCAAGTTGATCTCTCTCCGAAAAGGTTCTACCTAACAACAAGTCTGTATATTGTGCATGATCAGGGACAACTAAAACTAATACATCATCTACATCTACACTATCTACCCGTATCTTAATTGTCATCTTGCCAATCGTATACAATACTGGTTCTTCTAAATTACCATATTCAAATAGCGGCTGACGATCTTCCTCAAAAGGCAAATTGTGTCCAAATGCGGCACTTCTTTTAATTGTACTTACAGCGCTTCCGTTATCTACGTATGCTACAAGTGAAATATTGTCATTAAGAACAACATTCTTGTAAAATTTTGCGTTGTCGTCGACTCGGATATCATCTTTTGTCACATTGGAAATTTTACGATTGACTATTTGCACAGTTCTTTTCGGTTTATCATTTACTTTACTAGGGCATTGACTAGAAATATGTCCTTCTTTTTTACAGCTATAACAAATGATGTTATTTTTACATTGCTTTGCAATGTGTCCCTGGAGACCACATTTGAAGCATCTCTTTTCTGTTTTGGCATCTTTTACAGTTTCTTCTTTCTTATTCTCTGACGAATTCTTACGAGGTTTTATGTACGGATTTTCGAATGATGCTTTTATTTTTCGACTTCCAAAATATCATGCAATAAGCTGTCGTAATCAGTATATGTCTTTGTGGCTAAAGCAACGGCAATTTCCTCACGAAAGAGGCCAGATAATATTTCATCTTTCGTGTCAGATATTGTCAATCCAATTTCTCGGCATAAATGTAGCTTCTCATAAAAATATGCCGAAACTGACTCACCTTTATTTTGCTGTTTTCGCTTCATTTCATCCCATTTATCAGATAGCTTGCGTCCTACCTTATAGAAACCTGAGAGAAATTCCGTCCTAAAATCGGTCCATGAATGTATGCGTTCCATTTTGGTTTTGTACCAGTGTACAGCGGGTCCTCGTAAATGTGCTCGAGCCGTTTCTAGCTAGTACACATCCGGCCACCGATTTAGTGTCGCGCTCGTTTCGATATTTTTAATCCATTCTTCGGCTTTGGAAATATCCTTATCTCCATCGAAGAAACCAATCACTCTCGATAGATCTGGCATCATATGAAATGTTTGACTTGATTCACCCTCGGTGCTACTCACTTGCGGTGATAATCTGTTTAACATTCCGGCGAACATCTCGTCACGTTTTCTCCTTCGGTAATGAGCAATTCCAGCATTCGCTGCATACAGAACGTGTCTGATCCTTGATTTTTCATTGTTCCATTTATCCCTGCTCCTTCACCCTCGAAACTATCGTAGCTTTCCTCGTAGGACATTTTTTCTTTTATTTTTGTTTATTTATATTCAACCAGCTGTGTTCTAACTTCACTACTCAGTTATTCCGATTAGGCGTTCACAATCCCGCTTCTGAAGATGTAAGTTTATTTTAATTTAACAATAATAGAAAAGATTACATGAACACATTAAATAATATCAACTTCAACAACTCAATTCAAACAGTTTCTCGCTGAGTGACTTTTACGCGCGCACACACCTTGCCGCCATCTCTCTACTGTCTATCTCTTCCCAGAGGTCGAATATTAGAAAGGACTTGCCAGCTTCCCCTCACTTGTCTGGCGAAATATTCCTCATAGTGGGGGAACCAGCCGAAGAGGGCGAACCGACCCGATGTGGCAGCGGTACACTTTCGACTGTTCCTTACCCCTTATCTGTTATAATACTTGTAACAGATAAGAAATATTAAATTACTATTAAAAGAAAAGGTCTGGATCGAATTTCATGGTTGATTGTATTTGGCTTATGCCTATAACAGATAGATTTATAGGTATTCTTTTTTAATTAATAAATATCCATTCAACACTTATTTTATTTTAATAACGAGTCCGCAGGACCAAAAATAATGTGGTAAAAACTATATAAACAACGATGAGTTGAATGTTGGACGAATATTACATATTGCATACTGTTTGCGAACTCGGGCGTCAGATCTGGAGGAATTCGGAAAAATCGCAGTAGCATAGATTAAAACAGCGAGATTGAGGAACTAGAGAAAACAATGATTTATTCCTGTCAAAAAAGAAGGTAAAACCGTCCAAAGGTATAGAATACAGCCACGTATAATTATAATAGTAATAATGATAATAATCACAATAAAAATAGTAATAATAATAATAATAATAATAATAATAATAATAATAATAATAATAGTAATAATAATAATAATAATCATAATAACAATAATTGTATAGAGGCATAACCTTCATATGGTATTAAACGACATCGAGCGTAATCGAGAAAATGAGATGAGGCACCCATAATTCTAAAATTAATGGAATATTTACAATTTCGAGGGTTAATTTCAAAATCATTAAGAAGTATTGCACAGCTGAAAGTTGTTAGAAGTAGGTAATAGAGGAGCTTTACGAGCACAAAATTTGCCAAAAATTATTCAATTTTATTAAATCCGATTAGGAAAAGCCACAACAAATGTTCAAACAGTATTAAAAAAGTGTAAGTTATACAACGTTTTTCAAAATTTAGCGGAATAAATCTTCAAAATGTTGGAAATCATAAGAATTCCCCAAATTCGTGGAAAAAAATTCAAAACTATTCTTGAGGCATTTCCTCATCAGTCGCGTACAACGTTAAACCACGTTGTTTCTTGATGGAAGGTTTATATAACAATGTTGAAGACATTTGAGTTAATTGCTCCTCTGTTACCTCGCTGGCACGACCCGTCTCTTTTTTATTTTTAGCTGCGACTTTTATTGCGACTAGCGCACTAACGCTATCGCTCGACAAGGTTGAGCCTTTCTTGTGGCTCACAACATCTGTCAACGCAGAAAAAGTCCTCTCTGCCGCCGCGTTCGAGTGTGGCAAAGACCGTACTATACCTAAAAGACATTTTAATTGTGGATACTTGAAATCTCCACTTTCATATTTCCTGAATACCTGAAACTTTGGGCGCGCTCGCGGTCGTCTTTTGTAGAACTGCCGGATCTATCATTTAGAAAAATCTAGTAATGGTTTCATCTGCGTATAAGGGATGCTCAATTCGCTTCCTAATCTAATATATTCTAACTCAGCGCTTCGTACCGAATTTTTAAAGTCATCGATGAATTCCTGAACTACTTCGGGAGGAACTTCATCTACTGTTGCTATACCGTTCGCGAAACATTGAGCCTTGTGCTCATCTTTACTTGCATGTCGATCTAAACTCGAAGTTTCCCTCGACAGCTTTCTTTCACATCACACACAATACAGTGAAAGGAATGGTTGTCCTCAGGAATACATCGAATCCAGCACTTGTACCTAATATCGGTAGTCCACGCTAAGGTAAACTTATGAGAATAAGGCCCTACTCTTCTTTCCCTGAACCCGCGTTCCAATTCAGCAATGCCTCTCTGATGTCGTTTAGTTGCCACATGAAGGTTGAATTGGTATTCCTTCCGCAGTATCAAGTCGACGTCGCACACATTGCAGCGAAATGCATGCGGATCCTCTCCATTTATCTCCTGGAAACAACTGTTGGGCTCCATTGAACTGCGAGAGAAACTACAACGAAACTGTAAGTTACACGCGTTGTGTAGACAAAGGCCTCAGAGTTAACATAATTTATGAAAGGGGTTGGAAAGTTGTAGTAGCCAGAAAACAAAAAATGACAGTAAAACACTGGACATATTCGGAAAAAACTTACATTTATATTTGCCAAAAAGCCTCGAGATAGGAATCTTCTTGTCGATGGATAACAGCCTGATATGGGTGTCAGCGGTTAGCTTGCAACTAAACTTAAATCTAAAGATTATGGCTTTAAATACTATTTGCATTATTTACTTTTTAATATCTAAGTACTTTTACCTATTATAATTACACTAATAACAAATAGTTGCATTATGTAAGTAATTACCTACCTCCCGCATCTACTTACCTTGTTGATCAGTCACATACCAACCACAAACCGACGGGAACCGGCGCTAATTAGATATTGTCGAAAATGTAATAATTTCTAACTCATCAGAGATGAACTCGTAATTATAGTTTTTAGGTTTAGTACGGTTTTTGCCACACTCGAACGCCATGGCCGAGAGGATTTTTTCCACGTTGATAGATATTGCGAGCCACAAGTTCCGATGAATTTGGAAAACGTTCTATAACTTAAACTTTTTATAACTTTTTGAATATTTGTTGTGGCTTTCTCTATTCGGATTTAATAAAATCGAATAATTTTTCCCAAATTTTGTGCTCGCGAAGATTTTGAAATTAAAAATCGTAATTCTACATAATTGTACATAATTATATTGTCATTAACTTTTGAAAGTGAAAACTTCGGTATAACTGGCAATATGTGAAAACAATACAACATGTGTGATGATTCGATAACAATTTACAAGATGACGACAAATAGAATGTATGTGAAAGTTACATTAATTTAATAATATAATATGATTATGAATATGATTATTATCATTATCATCATTATTATTACTTTGTAAGGCTTTTCCTCCTTTTTTATGCCAGGAATAAATCTTGTTTTCTCTCCTTTCTCAATCTCGCTGTTCTAATCTATGCTACTGCGATTTTCCCGAATTCCTCCAGATCTCACGCCCGAGTTCGCAAACAGTATGCGATATGTAATATTCGTCCAACATTCAAGTCATCGTTGTTTATATAGTCTTTTTACCACATTATTTTTGGGCCTGCGGACTCTTTATTAAAATAAAATAAGTGTTGAATGGATATTTATTAGTTAAAAAAGAATACCTATAAATCTATCTGTTATAGGCATAAGCCAAATACAATCAACCATGAAATTCGATCCAGACCTTTTCTTTCAATAGTAATTTAATATTTCTTATCTGTTACAAGTATTATAACAGATAAGGGGCAAGGAACAGCCGAAAGCGTACTGCTGCACATCGGCCCGGTTCGCCCTCTTCGGCTGGTTCCCCCACTATGACGAATATTTCGCCTGGCAAGTGAGGGGAAGCTGGCAAGTCGTTTCTAATATTCGACCTCTGTCTCTTCCCTCCGTCACCGCGGCGCCAATTTCAATTTTACAATTCTTTTTGTTTCTTACACTAGTGCTGGCAAATCGATTAATCGCAGAACCGATTAAATCGGTTTTCACGGTTTCGCCGGTGAATCAAGTCGTCGGCGCGTCGACTTTTGTCGGTTTCATCGCCATACCGATTTCGCCGGCATCACCGGTTTCACCGGTGGAACCAAATAATCGAATAGTAAGGTTTACAAGATGCCAAAAACTGTGCCATTGATTTCGCTTGCATTTTGATCGAGGCCTATTACATTCATAACGTATATGCGTATGTGTATCTGTATATATATGTATTACGTATTTAGGAAAGTATATACCCCGAGGACGCAAAGACAAATGCAATTAATCTACTTTTATTCAGTTATGATACACATTAAATTTTCATTATTTTATGTTAAACTCCAAAAAATACAACAAGGCGTTTGTCTTTGCGTCTTTGCGATACATACTTTCCTAAATACGTAATACACACATATATACATACGCATGTAGTTATGAATGTAATAGGCCTCGATCGAAATGCACGCGAAATCAATGGCCAAGTTCGGTCGCTTAATCCCGCTGTAAATAATATTTTACATCTTGTAAACCTTACTATTCGATTACTCGATTCCATCGGTGAAACCGACGACGCCGGCGAAATCGGTACGCCGGTAAAACCGGCAAAACTCGACGCGGCGACGACTCAATTCACCGGCGAAACCGTAAAAACCGATTTAGTTGGTTATACGATTAATCGATTTGCCAGCACTAGAAATTACCTAGGCTACAAAGTTTCAATTTGTCAACATCTGCCTCTCCAAGATTTTGAGGCAAAAAGGAATTACTGTCAATGCTGTAATGAAAATTTACACAATGGGGACTTTGATTTACCTTTTTATTCAGACGAAGTTTGGTTCCATTTATCTGGATACATTAATGCTCAAAATTTTTATACATGGTCTACAGAAAATCCCCATGTTTTATTGAAAGTAGCCATCATCCTATAAAAGTAGGTATTTGGATTGCGATGTCAAGAAGATGGATAATAGGACCAATTTTTTTTTCAGGATACTATAAATGCAGAGCGTTATCCGGAACAAATTCTAACACTATTTCTAAATGGCTTGCATGATGATGAAATTAGTCGTGAATATTTTCAACAGAATGGTGGAATACAATCAATTACTTATAAAAATTTTACGATGACAGTTTAATTAGTGTAAATTGATGGCCAGCAAATTCACCTGATTTGACGCCACTAGATTTCTTCCTTTTTGGGTATTTAAAAATACACATTGCATCATCAGTAAAAACATAACAAAAACCAAGAATACATAAATGAATAAACAAAATAAAATTATTTTTCTTCAACCTCTTCCTCTTGCGAGAATTTCCATCAGATACGGCTTTTTGCTTGAGCTTGTCGCTGCAAAATTTATACATTAGAAAAGGGACACACTTTTCTAAAATTAAATTATCCCAGTTGTGCTGTGTGCAATTATCGTCTTGAAAATCGTTACCAAAATTGCTTATTTCATTATTTTGTAAATGTAAGAAGACACTGTTCCAAGCACCCACAAGTAATTGTGGATGTTGATAGGTTTTAGCATGAACAGGAAGGTTCTCTGGTAAAGTAAATAGAGCATCATCTCTATTTATGTTACTATTCTCATCTGGAAATGGAAGGTCTTCCAATAGTGCAATACGAAACTGTCCTAACTTTCAATCGGTCTTTCCCCTCATTTACAAAATCTGAATCTACAAAATAATCCTCATGCCAGAATTTTTAATTTCGCGATTTCATAGATAACCGCGTGGTGTCTGAGAGACACCGCAAGTATAGCTATGGAAAAAATATACAGTACTATTTACTTTATAATATTGCTTAGCGGAAAAATAAGTAACAGTTATTATCTCTCGAACTTGTTTATTACACAAAAATATAAATTAAGCATACATACATATA
Organism: Chrysina gloriosa; assembly: GCA_038088585.1. Taxonomy (NCBI): domain Eukaryota; kingdom Metazoa; phylum Arthropoda; class Insecta; order Coleoptera; family Scarabaeidae; genus Chrysina; species Chrysina gloriosa. The sequence goes on from CM076093.1 coordinate 56,684,742, forward strand.
TGCTTCCCAAAATTCATCGTCATCTGATTCAAACGCTAAATTAACCAAAATCTCAGTTTCACTTTGGCTTCGAGGATTAAGGAATCCTTTCCGATCCATCTAACAAAAAATATTTTCAATTTCCTACTACTATAATTTCAAAAAACTTACTCTTTTTGTAAAAATATCACACTACAATATTACAGCGGCGTGTCATAGACTCAGCAAAGATTAAAATCATAGATAAAATGCTTAATGCTTTGAACTTTTAAGCGTAAATTGTTATAGGCATATTTGATTCTACCATTCTACCCCTACTCACACGTGGAAGGTACATAGATTCCTGCATGCCTATCCCTGCATTTTCAAAAATTATGACTGTTACTACACTTCCAGCGTCTCGTAGAGATCGCGCGAGTAACGAAGGGTCAACAAAGCCTTTGGACACTACTGTAGTACTAACAAGTACTAATTGTGCAGCATGATTACGGCTAACAAAGTCTATATTAAAGTTAACTGCTTTCACCAAACAATCAAGCAGCACAAACAAAAACGTTATCTAACGTGTCTTGTACTGCAGGGTACAACCAAAAAAAAATTTACAACACAGTAGTATCTGTAGTCGGGTTGTGTTGTGGTGGTCAGAAACAACCTAGTTCAGAGTGAGAACTTCTCTGATGACAACAGTCTGAAAATAAGAAAAAAATAATTTAGGACCAAGTAAAAATCGTCATTTTTTCGGTTTAAATTAAAATTATTAAACAGTCAGAAAACTTTAGCTTTGGTCAAATCATTGCGTATAGGGATAAAACAAAACGTTAGTTTGAAACCTTTTTGACATTTTCTACCTCGTTTTTCTTCTTTAAAATCCACTAAAAACTTACCAAATTTACATTTTATGGAACCCAATTACTCAACCACACCTTTACGAACAACACAACACTGAACCGACTGAACCGAATGTCACTTTTTTCCTTCTACAAATTAACGCGGTTTTTTCAAATATCTGCGAAAATTTAAAGCATGGCTGTAAAAGCATCGACTCTAATTGGTTGTGAGATCCCCTTATTCCTCCGCCCCCTGGAGTATGTTTGTTGCCAGTTTCGTAATGCTAATTTCATACCTTCATACAACTTTCGCAATATAAGTTGGCGAAGGGTGGGAGTGAGTTCGCGCAGATAGAGGAGGGATAGATTGCCTATCATTCGTCCTGCAACGTAATGGTAATTCCTATGCACTATCTGAATCAGACAGGTGGGAGGTACGTGTCCTAAATACGTTTACGGCGCATTCCTACCAGTGATCAGCAATGAGTAGTGAAAAAGTGAGTAGAGTTGAATCATGACTTATAATTTCTTGTACTTATACGCACTCATACTTATTGCAATGTTGTCCAACTTCATATCCACTCGAAAGTTTGAAGTACTCGCCGAACTCATACTTAACAACATTTATGACGTTGTTGATTTCGACTCTCCTTAACTTAAAGTGTATAGACGATGCAAAATAAGTATGGTTCGCATACGAACATTAATATACTCATTATGAGGTTGTGTGTTTGCTCTGTTGCGTCTTTTACTGTTGTCTTTTTACTAAAGTTAAACAAAAAATATGTGTAGATTTGTGTTGCTTATTTCATATTATATTGCGCTTTTACCCTTACGTTTTTGTACTAATTGAAAAACTCCGCTATTTATTTTTTCTCAATCTCACTATTGCTATCCATTTTTCACTACCTGCTCATAAAAAATTGATAAATAATAAAAAAATTAATTTTCCCGAAATGTTTCTATATAAACTTACAATTTTATGCTTTTGTATATTTTTATACACCTTATACTGGTTGCAAACTGTTTAATGACCACTTAATGACTAAACTTTTAAATATACATGGATGAGTCGAGTGAACTCCTCTGAAGTTGGCGCCCGAATTTTCAAAAAAACCTAATTCTTAGAGTTCTGAGACCAATAAGTATAGTTCTGGAGTTCTCGCATAAAATTTTCAATAGTTCTGCAAAATTATCCCCAAAAAGCAACTATCATGTTTCAGGGCTAGCGCCGTAATTTACTCGTTGGACGGTTCTGATCGTTTTTTTCAGGTTAGAGGTAAGAGTTCTGGAGTTCTTTATTGTTTTTGGGAATGGTTCAGCAATTTTTTTTTTGCAAAAGTTCTAATTTTTGATTTCGCAAGAATAATCCTGAGTAGAGTTCTGAGTAGAGTTCTGGGTAGCGCTCGGAGAGCTCTATCGAATATCCCCATAGCGTTTTTCTATAGAGTTGAAAATTCAAAAGTTATTTGCAAAATTCGAAATAGTGTGCTATGTGCCGAGAAGAAAAACGAAGCGCGCAGGAGTTCTGATTAGAGTTCTGGGTAGCGCTCGGAGAGTTCTATCGAATATCCCCATAGCATTCTTCTATAGAGTTGAAAATTCAAAAGTTATTTGCAAAATTCGAAATAGTGTGCTATGTACCGAGAAGAAAAAAGAATCGTACAGGAGTTCTGATCAGAGTTCTGGGTAGCGCTCGAAGGGTTCTATCAAATATCCCCATAGCATTTTTCTATAGGGTTGAAAATTCAAAAGTTATTTGCAAAATTCGAAATAGTGTGCCACGTGCGGAGAAGAAAAAAGAATCGCGCAGGAGTTCTGATTAGAGTTCTGGGTAGCGCTCGGAGAGTTCTATCAAATATCCGTATAGCATTTTTCTATAGAGTTGAAAATTCAAAAATTATTTGCAAAATTCGAAATAGTGTGCTATGTGCCGAGAAGAAAAAGAATCATACAGGAGTTCTGATTAGAGTTCTGGGTAGCGCTCGGAGAGTTCTATCGAATATCCTCATAAGGTTGTTCTATAAAGTTGAAAATTAGCAAAACATGTGCTCATTCTATGAGGGGCAGCAAATGAATTTTGTGAAACAAAACTTGAATGATTTACCTGTATATTATATATATACAGGTAATATATATTATCGAGCTTTAATCATGTAACACGGTACAAAATAGACAAGCAACTTCAAAATGTCCATACAAAATAATCTCTCCATGTCATAAAAAATCAAAATTTGAAAATCGTATTTCGTCAACCTAAACGCCCTCTCTTACCGAAACAACAGGGAAATTCTTTCCAACGTGGCGATTTATCCAAACTTGAACATTTTTTTAACAAATGTCAAATATTTTTCAATTGAGTATCTATTTTCGATTTAAGAAATGAAACAATTAGAGCGCTACCCAGATCTCTACTCAGAATTCCTGTTTCTTTTCTTTCCGGCATATAGCACACAATTTCGCATTTTGCAAATAACTTTTGGCTTATATTTAGATAATAGTTATTAATAAATTTGTAACATTGACAACTTGTTATTTATTGTTTAACATTCTTATTACATTGATGTTTTGTTGATAACAATATTTTTCAGATTACATATTAGACGTTTTGGTAAGAGCGGGACTTCAGGTTCTAATTTTGATTTTTTATGATTTGGAGAGATTATTTTGTATGGACATTACATTTTAAAATTGTTTGTATATTTCATAACGTGTTACATGATTAAAGCTCGATAATATATATCATCTGTATGTATGAAATATACAGGTAAATCATTGAAGTTTTGTTTTATAAAATTCATTTGCTGCCCTCTTTATCGAATGAGCACCTGATTTTGCTAATTTTCAACTCTATAGTAAAACGCTATGTGGATATTCGATAGAACTCTCCGAGCGCTACCCAGAACTCTAATCAGAACTCCTGCGCGATTCTTTTTTCTTCTCCGCACGTGGCACACTATTTCGAATTTGGCAAATAACTTTTGAATTTTGAACTCTATAGAAAAACGCTATGGGGATATTCGATAGAACTCTCCGACCGCTACCCAGAACTCTACTCAGGATTATTCTTGCGAAATCAAAAAATTACAACTTTTGCAAAAAAAAATTTGCTGAACCATTCCCAAAAATAATAAAGAACTCCAGAACTCTTACCTCTAACCTGAAAAAAACGATCAGAACCCTCCAACAAGTAAATTACGACGCTAGCCCTGAAACATGATAGTTGCTTTTTGGGGGTAATTTTGCAGAACTATTGAAAATTTTATGCAAGAACTCCAGAACTATACTTATTGGTTTCAGAACTCTAAGAATTAGGTTTTTTTGAAAATTCGGGCGCCAACTTCAGAGGAGTGTCGAGTGAGCTGAATCAATGTAAGTAGTACAAGTATTTTCCTGACATTAGAAATCAAACAGGTGATTTATGAGTGTGAGTATAGTATGTGTACGATGTCGCCATCGCATTCATATTTATTGCAACCTGTACTTATGAATCAACGTTATCGGGAGTATGAGTAAATCAGAGTAGTTGAGTTTAAATGATGCCTACTCACTTATATTTAAAATTTCATGAGTCAGTATGAATAGCGGAAAAGCGATGCATTGCCGATCACTGATCCCTACCGCTCGCCAACTTATATTGCGAGAACTGTAGTTGTCCAACTCTATTGCCAAGGTCAGGACAGCTTCGGGGGACAACCGGTAGACGTAAGGGGAACAGGATGACAGTGACATTGATTTCTCGTGGTTTCCAGTGCTGATTTTAAGTGGTAGTGGAACTTGCACAGAATTCGCGTAAGGTAGGCGTAAGGTAAATAAATGTGGTAAAGAACATGGTGGACTTAGGTGCTATTAATCAATGATGTATAGTGTGTTGATTGTGTTAAAGATTTTAGAAGTACTTTATTTAGTGAATTTGTGTTTCTTTTTTATTTTGGTTTTGATTTCGAAGTATTTTTATATAAATAGGTAATGTGTTTCTAAAATCGTTTGTGTTTAGTAGCAGATTTTAGTATTTCAGGTTTAGTATCTACTTTGTTGAAATTGCAGTGTGAGCAGTTGTTTTAGTTTTATTCATAACTGGTAAGTTGTGGTTTTATTATTTATATTTGATATTAACGGGCTAAATTTTTAGTAAAGGAATTGGTGACAAATGGCTTCCTATTGTACAGTGTGTAGGAAATATAATACTGAGACCAAATTCAGGCTATTCGACAAGGAGATTAATATATGCCACTACTGGATTCATGGAAATAATCAATTCCGTTAAAAATATTGTCAATAATCTGATTGACCAACGGGTAAATAATATACTATATCTTTTTCAAGAAGTTGAATGTCAACCACAGAATAATATTTTACTATGCATATTTTAATTAAACAAATTACTTGTATTTCGAACTTTATTTTCTATGCCCTATTATTCATTTTGTTATCTGTGACTTGGTTCTAAATAGGACAATATTTTTCCATACAGTGACTTAGTTTATAAAACCACAAATTATTTATTCTCTCGTGCATCATCAATCTCAATATTTTAATACAAACAAGATATACATAATAGATGTTATCTGTATTAGAACTTCACAAGGAAGAAAAATAATTTGTAGTTTTCAAAGTAAGCCAGTGTACGGAAATTTACATTGCCCCATTTAGAATCGTCCCAGAATATAATCGCTAAATATGGCAACTACCGGACCTGGCATAGATAGGTTACACATCGTTGTAAATCGCTGCGAAATTAACCTAAATTTTTGAAGGCATTTCAAGCCAGAAATATAAATAAAGAGTGTAAAGTGTTGTGTAAGGGCATAGACAAGGTAGGCAAGGATTAAAATATAGAATAGGTATTAACGACTAAGCGAAAACAAAATATTGCCGATAGAAGCTAGCCTCCGACGAGTCGATCGGGGCGACCTTCTTTCGCGGTAATATAAGAAAAAACGCTCACAAAACAAAAACACTACGAATATCTGCGAAAGAACCAAGACCGTACTAGACAAAAATAGATTATGCAGGACAGCGATAACTACTGCACGGACGATCAACAATGGAAAAGAAGGGCAGAAAGGGAAATGGAAGGAAGATGGGAAAGGAACAAAAAACATTAAGAACACCTACAAAGCAATGTAAAAGAGATGAAGACAAGTTGGACAAAATATTGGAACTCATTCAAGAAATAAAGATGGACCAAAAGGACCTGAACCATGGACAAAAGAAATCAAGAAAGAAACTTATGAAATCAAAGAACAACAGAAAGTATTTAGCGAGGAAATATTGAAATTGCAAATTGAAAACCAGAACCTGAAAAAAGAGAATAAAGCGATTAAAGAAGAAAACTTAACAATGAAAAAAGAAATAAAGGAAATGAAAAAGTCTGTGGACATCATGGAAAAAGGAAAGAAAAGAAACAAAGTAGTAATGCACCGACTTAAAATGCACACAACAGACACGGAAATACTAAATGAGAAAATAAGTGGACTTTTAAAACAACACCTAAGAATAGACATTAAACCTAAAATTGTCACAAAGATAAGAGAAAAGACCTGTATTATAGAATTAGAAAATGGGATGGACAAGCAGCAATTAATGAAAACTAAGGCAAAACTGAAGGGCATTAATAAACGGATCTTCATAAACGATGATATGACCAAAACGGAACTCCAAAAACAAAAACAAATAAGGATAATGGCGAAGGTAGAAAGAGAAAATGGAAAACATGTTAAAATTGGCTATAATAAGGTGGTGATAAATGGGGAAGAATGGAGATGGAATAACGATACGGAAAAATTGGAGAAAGTTACAGCAAAAAACTAACAAGCAATGGAGAACAGGGATATTTGAAGACGAACCGGCGCGATGGACTGGATATGGCTGACATGTGTACGAAAACCATACAAAACGACGACAGCAAAAGAAATAAAGTAATAACACCAAAGAAAAGAAAAAAAAAGGGAAATCAGAACACACCCAATAAAAAGAATACATACACATTATTAAAGTAATTATGGGTGATATGAACGCAAAAATAGGAAGAGAAACCTATATATAGGGATATAGTAGGAATAGAGAGTAAACATGAGGTAACAAATGATAATGGAAAAAAATAATCGCGTTTGCGGAAGAAAAAAACATGAAGGTGATGAGCACACACTTTAAAAGGAAGGACATACACAAAGGGACTTGGATGGCACCGAACGGAAGATATACAAACCAGATAGATCATGTTATTATAGAGAAAGCACACCACAAAGTTATAAGGAAGGTGAAATCATGCAGGGGAGCAGATATAAACTCGGACCACTTCCTGGTTAGAATTGAGGTAGGGATACGGAAGACGGAGAGAAAGATTAGAAGGAATGGAAGAACAAAACAGTTTGATATGGAGAAACTACAGTTAATGAGCATTCAGCAGAAGTACACTAAGGAAACAGAACGGAGATGTCAAGAAATAGAATACAAAAAGACGAAGACGTAAACGAAAAATGGAAACACATAGAAAATATAATTAAAATCGCTACAGAAGAAACCATACCATTCAAGAGACGCCATAGGGTACAGTCATGGTGGAACGCAGAGTGCAAGATAGAAACCGGAAAGAGCAATATAAAGCAATACAAACACAAAGTGCAGAAGATAGGGAAGCGTACAAAAAGCAGAGAGCAAGTGTGAAAAGGATAAACAGACAAAAGAAGAGGGCTTTTAACGAACAGAAAGTGGCAAAAATAGAAGAACATTACAAGAGGAAGGAAATTAGAAACTTTTACAGAGAAGCAAGACGGGGCAAAAAAGATATAACCAAAATGTGTTCATAAAAGATAAGGAGGATAATTTAATTGGAGACAACAAACAAACGAATGAAAGGTGGAAAGGATACTTTAGCGAATTATTAAATGAGAAGACGGAGGGGGAAAGAAAGCAAGAGGTGAGAGAGGATGATAAAAGAATAGCGGAACCAACGCGGGAAGAAGTAGAGGAAATAATACGGTGCATGAAAAACTAAGAGTTCAGGACAGAATGGGATAACAATCGAAAATATTAAGCATGCCATCGAGCAATTAAAACAGAAGATTCATGAACTGATAATGGAAATTTGGAGGACAGAGCAGATGCCGGAAGGATGGGAAAAAGCTTCAGTAATACCAATCTTGAAAAGTGGAGACGAAACAGATTGTAATAACTACAGAGGGATTTCCCTGTTGGACATCGTTTACAAGATATTGGCGACAATAATTAAAACCAAGTTAGAAGTAATGGCAGAGCCGGAGATAGGAGAGTACCAGGCAGGTTTTAGAAAAGGCAGAGGGACGACGAACCAGTTATTTATAATGAAAGAAGTATGGACAACATGTTATGAGTATAATATACCAGCAGTCGTTCTATTTGTCGATTTTAAGATATATCATATCATATATCATATGATTCGGTGAAAAGAAGCAAAGTGATAGATGCGATGGATGATTTCGAAATACTTGCAAAATTGCAAAGGCTAATAATCATGACATTGAGGAAGACAACGTGCAACGTAAGAACAAGAGGAGGAGAATCGGAAGACTTTATAGTAAGAACAGGTCTTAGACAAGGAGCCCCACTTTCAACACTGCTCTTTAACATGGTACTGGAAAAGGCAGTAAAGAACAGTAGACCCAATAGAGACGGAGACATATTATATAAGAGTCACGAAATAATAGGATACGCAGATGACCTAGCTGTTATAGCCAGAGACGGGAAGGAACTCAAAGAAATAACACAGAGATTGATAGAGGAGGCATGGCAGCTGGGACTGCAGATAAACGAGAAGAAAAGTAAGGTTATGAAAGTAGTAAAATAGGAGGAGAGTTCAAAGTATATACACATTTGGGAGAGATGACTTTTGAGGAGGTGGATCAGTTTATTTACTTGGGGAGCTCGGATAACGAACACGTGCGAGGAAGAAAAGGAAATTGAAGCAAGACTGAGTAAAGCCAATAGAATTGCTGGAATCATGAGTCACCTACTAAGAGCAAAGCAGATGTCGAGGAGCACGAAATTTAGGATATACGAAACCGTAATAAGACCGACGGCATTATACGGATGCGAGACATGGGTCTACAAAGGAAATAGTAAAGAGATGGGAGAGGAAAATACTTCGTAGGATAATAGGAAGGAACAAGACTGAAGATGGCTATATAAGAAGAACTAATGAAGAGGTCTATGAGGCCTATAAAAAGTCGCAGATAGATTTTATCACTAAAGCAAAGAGATTACAGTGGCTGGGTCACATGGAGAGAATGGACGAAAAAAAGAACCGTTAGGAAAATAGCATGGAAAACACCAGGATATAAGAAAAAGAGAGGAAGACCGAGGAAAAAGATGGCGAGAGGCGGTACTGGGAGACCTGGAGGATAAGGGAATAGCAGACTGGAAGAAGAAGGCTACGCACAGGAAACAATGGAGAAATGTAACGAAGCTCTGGGTCTAAACGGCCCGCAAAGAAGCTTATATATATATATATGGCAACTATACATACTACAATGTATTGTTGGTTGTCTACATATCTATTAAGTACATTTCCCGATGTACACTGCTGTATTATTGGTTATAGGTACAAGATACCCCCTTACTTCTACCGGTTGTCTTCGTCTAACCGGCAAACTTGACATCTCGATTGTATTTAGTTGGACACTTGGGCTGCATGTACCTTCATACTTTATGTTCATACCCCTGAGTCTATTGATTGAGATAGGAGAGTTCAATGCATTTTCCACTAACCTTAGAATTGAATTGAAGTCACATTGAAGTTTCATGAGAATCATGGGAGAAGCCTACTTCGGCTTGAATCGCTTACAAATCTTCTGTACACGTGCTTTACACATGCCCCACACTGACTAATAAATAGAAGTTGGCGGTATATGTCAGCATATTACCAGTGTTACAATACAAAATTCACATTCCAATTCAATTGGCTGATTTGCTGATTAGTAATAATCAATGTAAAAATATCGAATTTTCGCCGAGCAACATTACTAAGCATTTATTCTGTTTACATATTATGTATCTCTTTTACCGACGGCATTTATACTAACAAAATGAGCAGAAAAGGTATTCTACACAGTGGGTATTTCAACGAAACGTTAAGATCATGGCAATCAAACAATTTAGAAGTAACCTCAAATAATCTTATGTATCCAATATTTCTTATGTAAGTAGAATATTGTATTTATACAGATAAATATTGAACATCATTTTCCAATAGTGAGTCAGATGATGGCATTGAACCGATTTCTAGCATGCCAGGTGTATCAAGATACGGAATAAATCAACTGAAACAGCATTTAGATATATTGATTAATAAAGGTTTGAAATCAGTTCTATTATTTGGAGTCGTAGAAAACTTGCCTAAAGTATGTAATTAAATATTTTTTCGTAGCACCACAGTTTACATTTGTTTTTTAATTAAAGGATGATACTGGTAGCAATGCTGACAGTTCAAATAACCCAGTGATAAAAGCACTGCCAAAACTTAGATCCTGGTACCCCAGTTTAACTATAGCCTGTGATGTATGTCTGTGCCCTTATACAACCCATGGTCACTGCGGGATTTTGTATGCAGATGGCACAATAAACAATTCTGAAAGTATAAAAAGAATTGCAGAAGTTGCAGTTTCATATGCAAAAGCAGGTTTGTCAATAACAAATTAGGGAAAACGAATAAGTTTATAGTTATATATAAAACATTGTATTTGTACGAATTATAGATTAATATAGAACAAACTTCTTTTTAAAAAGTTTTATATATTTGTAGGTGCACATATAGTTGCTCCATCTGATATGATGGATGGCAGAATTGGTGCAATTAAAGATTTGTTAATGAAAGTCAACCTGGCAAACAAGGTTGCTATATTGTCATATGCAGTAAAATTTTCATCAAGTTTCTATGGACCCTTCCGTGATGCTGCAAATTCAAAACCTGCATTCGGTGATAGAAGATGTTATCAGTTGCCATCTGGCAGTGCAGGATTGGCCCACAGAGCTGCAGTGAGTTAACCTTTATTGTAATACTAGAATGTGTGTGTGCTAAGCGCTAATTTATTTTATAACAGAATGCTAATTACTGAAATGAGTTGTCTGAACATTTTTATCATATACATGAATTGATAACATAACCCTTTGCTAATAAAACTACTAAAGTTGAATAGGAATGAGTAAACCTCAATGAAGAGAAAAATAAGATGCAAAATTGAATCAGACTTTATCTTTTTCAACTGCTTATTTTCATTTACCATTAGTAGATATGCATCTATTTTAGACAGAGACTGTAGTCATTCCCTTATAGTATAGTATATAGCATAGTAGAAAATATTGACATTGTATGTGAATGAGCATTGCTTATGTAAGACCCTTTGCGTTAAATGTTACTAATTACCATATTATGCTATATTACTATAGTTTTGATTAAAAAAATTGTTCACAGATATTATTTAATGATTTATGAACTAAAGCAAGAAAACTTTTAACTTATAAACTATTATTTTATACTGGAAATATTGGTACTTAATATTAGCACATTACACTGTATAGTCATTTTTTGCGACTATAGCCTAGTTCAGGTTGGATTGTTAGTAGTATACTATATATGAGTAGAGTTTATTAAAAGGTGGTACCGGCAGTCACGCACCGCATAAAAGTACGCACGTACCATATAATGAAAAATAAGATTGTTACCTTTTACTGTCGTCTTAATGCCCACTGTGGCAATAGGTAACCGGTAACTTGTATACTTCGAAAATGATCGTTCGATATCCAGTAAAGTAAGATTTGCAAATGTCAGATATTCCTTTTCCTCATCTGGGCACTCCTAACTTTCAGTTATAGACCGGAACTTTTGCAAATCGGAATTTTTCGTTAAAATTGCACAACGTTTTAGCGCAACATCGATGCCTCTAGTGTTCTTGAAGTTTTCAAGAGCGGCTTGTAAATTGTTTATGCAATTTAACGCGTTTCGTATAGATAAGTGACTGTTTTCTAATTGCTCAATGGCTTTTGCAACTTCAGAATAGTTCATGGATATTTCATCCATTTGTTGAACGTCGGAATTGGAAAAAGTTGCTGACTACCTCGAACTGCTGCAGTCATTTGTATCAATTTTCAAAATGACATTTTTCCCTTGTGAAAAATATTTCTGATAGTAAGACACTGCCTGGAGTCATGTTCCCCATCGCGTTATTACAGGCTGAGGTGGTGCTGGCAATTTCAGACACAATTGTTTGAATACACGGACGTGTTTGGGAGATTTGATGAACATTTTTTTGGTAAATGCTATTAATTTATCCACCATCGGATACTTCTTTCGAATAGTTTCTACTACGAGGTTTGAGGCACGTTATGTGAAGAAGAGTCGGAAAACATATTTCAACATCCTACTAACTTTAAGCATCGTTGCGGCACCGTCAGTAACGAACGTTGTGAGTTGGGTTGTTCTGATAGAAAATTCTCTTAACGAATCTTTTATTATCTTGACAACGGATTCTATATCAGTTTTCTGAATCGTTTTTCTGGATAACAACAATCAAGCTTGTGGACCATCAGGTTTTAAAGGACATGCTATAACATGAATGAGGCTTTGTTTCTGAGCATCATTTGTTTCATCCACAGCGACAGATTTTCTTATTTCTCAACTCGTCTTTTATACATTCCTATACTGTACCTTGAACACGTAGCAAATTGTATCGTAATTCCATAAATGTTGGTAACTTTCACGGGGAAACGTACTTAAAGGACGCCGACTCGTCATTACGGATTTCGCTGAAATGTACAGGATATGCAGGGCTTGGCTAGAAATGATAGTACCCGAAGTGGGAACTCCGCATGGACGTTTGCACCATAAGAGTCATTTATACCTTTTGCGCAGAAATAAATAAATAAAATAAATTATTTATGACTTTGCTTAATTGCGACATGAATATTATGAAACTGAAACTGAAAGGTATTTATTGTCTTCACAGTGCAGTACGAGTGTGTGCACACGTTTTATTTACTCCAATAGTCAATTTGAACCCTTGTTCATTGCCTTCATGATTTTGTAAGTTTTCTATCTATAAATTATAGAATAATCGTGTATTTGATAAGGTGATCTCCTATGATATTACATATTTTATACGAATAATACTTTTTCCGTTTGTTTCCTTTGCGTGTCTTTTTCTACTTTTTTGTAACGCTATTGCTTTTAGTCAGGTTCTTCGACCCGGTTATTATTTATATTCTATTTAATGTTTTCCTACTGTTTCTGAAGCTGTTCCCTTCCGTTGTCTTCTACCTCTGTATGCGTCATTATATAAGTCCCCGCAGCGCAAGGGTAAGGAGTGTATCCCTGTAAATTCCTATAGTTCTTTATACTATTATGGATTATCGAAAGTGCACATGGTGTAATCAATTATTTGAAACACATAAGATTGTTTCATGCTGTATTTGTAGTAAAAGTTTTAATTCTGTATGTATGCAGCTCTCTGCAACGGAAGCTCGGCGTATTAACTCTAAAATCGGCATTTGCTGGACCTGCCGTACATGTATCGGTCTCGGTAATGATTTAACCGGTAACAATATTATTATCGTCAATTTGGCAGAGGGAGTAGCTGCTAGTAAAAGCGATCAAATTACTATGGATACTGAAGCAGTTGGGGATATCCTTAAAGATATCTTTCTCGGATGCCAGCATCATTGGGAAGGTTTTGCGTAATGGTAAAAAATTTAAAACGTCAGAAAAATTTAAGGGAGTGCACGTTAGTACAGATAGAACACCGTTTCAGAATAATTTATATCGTGTTGTAAAAGGAATTTCTTACGCGTAGAGAGACGGGAGAACCAGATATCATAATAAAATACATTAAGGATATTCCTACGATTGTAAAAATCAAACACGGAAACTAGATTTGTTCAACACATCCATTACAACTCTGCAGCTATCTTATCACAATGTTCGTGGCTTGCGGACTAAATTCGACCAGATATGTACCTACATACGGTTACTCTTCGGATTGTGATTTAATTTTATTAACTGAAACTTGGCTGCCTGACGACATCTTAACTTCAGAAATCTTCAATGAATCATATACTGTCTTTCGTGCAGATAGAAAGCGCGAATTAGTTCAACTGTCAACTGGTGGTGGTGCTCTTTCAGCACATATGCATGAACATATTAAATCAACACCGATGGATATTTCCTTTTTGACACAGCTTGCACCTTTCATTGATATCACGCTATGCAAATGCGAGTTTTCTCGTATATCCATTTATGTAGCTACTATATATATTCCACCAAATAGTAATATTGACGATTACGAGACATTTTTTGATTCATTATCACTATTTCGGTTAAATAAAAGAATTATTGCGATTGGTGACCTCAATGCACCGTGCTTTCACACTGGTTGTTATGATGATGGCAAGTCTATGATATTAAATCAGTTTATGAACACTCTTGACCTTCGTCAGTACAACAATGTAAGTAACACTAATGGTAGACTGATCGATTTAATATTTTCTAATTTAGTAGCCGAATTTACAATTACACACGACCTCAATCCCATAGTGTCAGAGGACCCACATCATCCAGCACTTTATATAACAATCCAATTTAGTTCTGAAATTATGTCTACTATCTTTGCATCTAATATCAACAAACGATATAATTTTCGTAAAGCCAATTTCTCAGCACTTCGTACGGCTCTAGCTGATTTTGACTAGTCCTTTCTCTCAGATCATATTGATTCTAGTCTTGCAACTGACGCATTTTACAGAGCTCTTTTTTCTATTATAGACAGCTACGTTCCAACGACCTCTAGGCCTAGTCGATCTTATCGGGAGTGGTGCAATAATAGAATTAAACGTCTCATTACCCTAAAAGAATACTATCGTAAAAAATGGAACACAATGTTTTACTTTCCACAATGAATTCAAGCGTTTGAGAACTTTGGTCAAATACGAAATTAAAGCAGCATTTTCTTCATATCGAACTAGCGTTGAGTTAAACATTATTGACAATCCAAAAGCATTCTGGTAATTTATTAATAAACGTAGATGTACCTCTAGAATACCCGGAACCTTACCCCTTACATTACGATTGAACAACCAAATGATATTGTTGATGCGTTCGCGAATAATTTTGCTAGTGTTTTCCAACCCCCTACAGAAACCGCCACTGCACTGTTTAGTCATTGTCCTTCTTTCTCTATTGGCCCAATAACCGAGGATATGGTTCTGGAATCCATTAACCGTATTAATAACGACATGACTGCTGGTGATGATAATGTTCCTGGTCTCTTTATTCGCGAATGCGCTTCTGTTCTTTCCCACCCGCTCACAATTGTATTCAATATAATAATATCTACATCTGTATTCCCTAACACTTGGAAGATTAGCAGGATAGTCCCAATATTTAAAAAAGGTGGTCGCTCTAACGTGAGTAACTACAGGCCTATACATATCCTGTCTAATTTTTCTAAAGTATTCGAGCACATTATCTATAAAACAATTTTTGCTGCCACTCGACCATATTTATCACTCCACCAACATGGCTTTATCACAGGGAGATCGACTGCTACTAATCTAGTGAATATTAGGCTATATATCAGTAAGTCTTTGGATGAACGCCAACAAGTCGACGTTATCTACACCGATTTTGCAAATGCTTTTGACACAATTAACCATGCCATACTATTGGCCAAACTCGAATTAATCGGTTTTTCTCCTTCACTGCTGACGTTAATGAAATATCTGATTCGCAGAAAAAGCTATGTGTTTTACAACGGTTTCTCTTCCGCTTTTATTTCTCCAATATCTGGTGTACCCCAGGGGTCTAACCTGTGCCCCTTACTTTTTAATATCTACATCAATGACTTGCTAGATAGTCTTAATTGTGGGTGCCTTGGTTACGCGGACGACTTAAAAATCTACACTACAATAAATACTATCGCCGAGTGTGTCATATTGCAGGAAAATCTTAACAAAATTAATGAGTGGTGTGTATCAAATAAGATAACTTTGAATATTACCAAATGCGCAATTCTTTCTTACACCCGATGTCCTAATGTCATACTTTACAACTACTCTGTAGAGTCTAGAAGTGTCACAAATGTGTAATCTGGGCGTACTTTTTGATGTCAGGTTGACCTTTTCTGATCATATACTGTCACTATGTTCTTCTGCATCAAGAATTCTCGGTTTTGTAATAAGATCTTCTCGGAATTTTAACAACATAAATACCATAGTGACTTTATATCATGCATTAGTAAGAAGCAAATTGGAATATGTTTCTATCGTCTGGTCACCTCACTATGTATACGAACAGCTGCTCATAGAACGGATACAGGAAAGGTTTCTGAAATACTTAACATTTAGACAGCAAAGCGAATATCCTTGTCGTGGCTCAAATTATGAACAATTGCTTCGAAATCACAACTTTCAGTCCTTGTCTACAGGGCGTGATGTATCAAGTGCGAAATTTATGTCGAACTTGATTAATAATGTAATTGATTCGCCGTCGCTACTGTCTAGAGTTCAGTTCTTGGTGCCTGCCTGCGCTACCAGGTCCATGGATATACTTCGTGCGCCTAAGACACAAATTAAAAATTCGTACAATTACTTGCCAACGTTCCCAAAATAGAAACATAGTTTTCCAGAAATATCAGATTGTCTATTGAAATATGAAGTATTAATCAGTGATTAGGGACTTAAACTAGTAACATGCACACATGTTCAGAACGACTATGCACTGTTTTCTACTTTCGGCAAGTAAAAGGTTGATAATTTTAGTCATGGGTCTTGATTAGTTCTCCACAATTCTGTTTGTTGTTTGTTTAGGCCAATATACTCCTATTATTTTTCTCAAGCACGTGTTGACAAAAATCTGAATTTTTAAAAATTTTTCTTTCTCTCTTTCCAAGTTTCTGCACAATACACTCCTTGTGTGTTCATTTTTGTTTGTAAATTCTCTGGAGTTCCAAATAGTTGTTAGCATATAAAATGCAATCTTTGGCCTGCATTTTCTTTTTCTACATTATCTTCTATTCCTCCTTTACAATACAGTAAAAACAATTTTAATGTATTTCCTACATAATTTTCTCAATTTGTTCAACTTTTTTATCAACAAAAATGTGTTTATTTTCATTATTTTGGATTTCTTGACGTTGATGCTTATCCCTATCTTTCCACCTTAATTATCTCCCCATCCTCTTTTTGCATGTGTTAACTCTTCTGGTAATAAACAGTTATCTGTGAATTCCAGATCTTCAAGTTGATTGAAAACATTCTCTTCATCTTATATCTGTTTGATTGCGCACCGTTCTTCTCATAATCTAGTCCATAGAAATAATGTTAACGACAAAACGCATCCCTGTCGGACTCCAGTATCTATTCATATTGTCTTTCAGAGGAAATATAATTATATTATGTAATACTTGAGCTGGATGATTTTTATAGTGGAGTTTAATATATTCTATTATTTTGACGGTATTCCATACATTAACACTTTTTGCTTTTGAAATCTAGAAAATTGAGATATAATTCGTTCCTTACAATTACAGTCTGATCAGTGTAAGGTCAGTTTGTACGAAATATTGGTTGATTATGCTTACAAGGAAACAGCGGCAACCCGAACTTCCCCCAAAAAATTAAATTTTGTGGATATGTAGAAAGGTCCAGTGTAAGATTATTGTACTTATTTCTGTCGGAAAAATTCACTATTTGTGAAGTGGAGGGCGCTCTAATGAAAATACTATCCCTTTAAAGTTGTGCAAATCCCTTGTTCGTCGTTCATTATCTTGCTTATTATCTTCTTCTTGTTAATCATGTTCCTATCTACCTTTCGGTGTAAGGCTTGGATGGGGTCAAGTTTCCTATTTTCTATATAATTTTCTCCACCGTTTTCTGTCTCCGGTCTGATCCTTTATTCCCTCCCACTCAATTCCCCTCTCTGCCGCTGCTCCCTGATATCGTCATTCCATCTTCTTCTTGGCCCTCCTTTTTTGTTTTTTCTTATCACTCGTGTCTCATACACTCTCTTTTTCAGTCTATCATCACTGATACGACACACATGGCCGAACCATCTCAGCTGATTCTCCTCCACTATTCCCCGTATGGGTTTTATTGCTAGGTTTTGCCAGTAATTCTCGTTTCTTATCTTGTCTGTCTTGGTCTTGTTTTCTATTCGTCTTAGGAATCTCATATCCATGACGTTCACCCGCGATTTTACCTTTTCTGACCTTGTCCAGGACTCACTACTATATGTTATTGTTGGTCTTATCACATTTTCACAATTTCCGTTTTAATCTGTTTTGGCACTTCCTTTTTCTCCAGAAACGTAGTTCTCATCATATAAAACATTCTTGCCGCTTTTTCATTCTTTCATTAATTTCCATTTTCCCCTACCATTGAATTATTGTTCCTAAATTTTTGTAGTTATTCACCTGTTCTATTGTCCTCCCTTCGATTTTGATGTTATGTCTTTTCCTTTCTCCTGCTATTATCAATGATTTGGTCTTTTCGATGTTTATTTTCATGTTTATATTCTTTATTTCCTTATTTAGGATTTCAAGGTTCCTTTGTAGCGCTTCTTCTGATTCAGTCAGAATTGCCATATCATCCGCAAACATCAGTTCACACAAGTTAGTCTCCTTCATTTTCCAGTGACCCATTTTTAATGGTTTCATTTGTTTTTTAGCACTTTTTATGGCCTCATCTAGTACCATAGAAAACAACAATGGACTAAGCACATAGCCCTGCTTTACCCCAATCTTTGTTGTAAACTCTTTAGATTCTTCGTTGTTAGTTCTTACTATATTTGTGTTATACCTATACATCTCTTTTATTAACTCTATTGTTCGTTTGTCTATATTTCTCTTTTCTAGGACATTCCATATGTCTTCCCTTCTTATCCGGTCGAACGCTTTTTCTAAGTCTATAAAACATATATGTATTTCTTTTTTCTTGTTAATTATCTTTTCACTTGCTTGTCTTATCACAAATATTAAATCTTGTGTACTTCTTTCTTTTCTAAATCCACATTGAGTGTCTTCTATGCTCTCTTCAGTTATTTTTCTTATTCTTTTTTTCTATAATACTCGCTAATATTCTACCTGGGACGCTTGTTAGTGTAATTCCCCTGTAGTTATTGCAATCCCTCTTGTCCCCCTTCTTATAAATGGGCGATATTATTCCCGAGTTCCACTCCTTCGGTATTTTACCTTCTTGTATAATCGTATTCATTAGCTTGGTTATTTGTCTTATACCTTTTTCTCCCATATATTTGATCATTTCTGGTGTTATGTTGTCTCTTCCTGGAGCCTTTCCTATTTTCAGCTTCCTTACGCACTCCATTATTTCTTCTTCTTGAATTGGTTCTATATTTTGTATTTCCTCTGTCTCCTCTTCTTTTTCCCTTGTCTCGACATTTGTTTCTGTCAGCTTTTGGAAGTGTTGCCGCCATCTTTCCATTATTTGATCTTCCTCTGTAATTATACGACCATACTTATCTTTTATGTTTACCATGTTATATTCTCTTTTTGTCTTAATTGAGTGTGCCATAGAATAATTTTTGATTTTCTCTATAATTATTAGTCATTTTCTCTCCAAATTTTATGCAAGACCTCTCTTTCGCTTTCTTAATTTTATTTTTGACCTTTCTGCGTTTCTCCTTATATTCTTCCAAATCGTCCAGGTTTCTTGTTTCAAGATATCTTTTCCAACTGGTTTTCTTCTCTTTTACAATATGTTTTATTTCAGTGGTCCACCATTCTGTTCTTTTTCCGGTCTTGTTTGATATTTTTTTAATTCCACAGCTCTCTTTTGCTGCTTCCAATAAGCTGTTTTTGAAATGATTCCACTTTCCTTCAATTCCGCTTCCTTCCGGGTCATCAAATCTTTTAGCTAATATTTGTTGGTATTTTTCATGATATTTTGTTTCTTTCAATTTGTAACTCTTAATTTTTTCTTGTATCCTTGTTCTTCTTTTGCCCCCTCTTTTCTCTTTCTTTTTCTCTTTCCCTCTCATATCCATTTTTACCAAGTAGTGGTCACTTCCTATCACTGCACTGCGTGTTACTTTAATATCTTGTATCACTTCCTCTTTGTGTTTACTAAGAAATAGTCTATAATTGATTTTTCTCTCTTGCTTTCTTCGACTCGCGTGAACTTGTGAATATCCTTGTGTCTGAACTTCGAGTTTTCTATGACTAGATTGTTTTCTATGCAAATTTCTATTATCCTGCTTCCATTGTTATTTTTTGTTTGTTCTCCCTCTTTTCGCATAATATCCTCGACTCCTTCATTCAGATTTCCTACTCTGCCATTGAGGTCTCCCAATACTATAATATTTTCTCTCCCCTCGTCTATTATTTTCTGGAGTCTTTCAAAAACTCGTCTTTTTCTTTTTACAAACGTCCTCACTTACCCCATATGCCACTATTAGTGTCCAAGTCTCGTCCAATATACTAATTTCTACCTTCAACAATCTCTCATTTATATATTCTTCTTTCATCATGTGTTTCAATCTAATTGGCGTTATTACCGATCCAACCCCGCCTCTTGCTCTTTCTGTCTCTTTAACTCCAGACCAGAACATCCAGTATCCCTTGTGAATTCTCTTCATGCCACTCCCTTTCTTTTTCGTTTCCGTAATTCCCATTATTTCTATCTTATGCTTCTCCATTTCCATCACCAACTCCTGCTCCTTCCCATTCACACTTCTCATTTCACGCACCCACTCTCAGTGTACTATACTGCTTTCCTTGTTCTTTTATCTTGTTCTTCTTGTCGTCTTCATTAAACCCCTTGTTTTCCCTTCCTCTTGTTTTGTTTGTTTTGCGTTGCCTTCTTGGGTCGAGTTATCCCCAGTGCGAATATATTTTCGCTTTCTCTTTTCCAGCGCTGCTCCCCAAAATTCTTCCCTTTTTCGAGCCCTTCCCTTCTACCATCCTCACCCCTCTTCCGCTTTGCACCTCCCTCGATCGTATCCTTCTTCTTTGCCATGGTTGTCGTAGTCGTTCCCTTCTTTTCTAATATTATCAGTTTTTTGAATTTCTGTTCGGGGGCTCTCTCGTATCTTTCCAACCTCGCTCTTTCCCTGTCCCATTTATAATCTCTTCCATCAATTATGATCTTTTGATAACCTAGCTGAACTCTTTTTCCTTCTTTACGTTCATTCTCTCCTATCTGCTTCAGTTTCTTCTGTATATCTATTTCTTCTAGGGTCATTTCGTTATTTATGTAAACTCTTTCTTTTAGCTGCCTTAACTTATTTTTATTCAGCATCACTACCTCTATATCTCTTGCCTTCTCTAGAACCACTTTATACACTGACTCTCCCATTTGTATCACCTCCCTTATCTCTATTCCCACATCCATGCTACTCTTCATAAAATTCTCCATTCCTATTTTCAAATCGTGTTTGCTTCCGTTTATATTTTCATTCCCGATACTACAACGTTGTTCCTTATGCTCATTTTTTCCATCCTGTTCATTCTCCTCTCCATGGATTTCATTTGTCTCTTAATTTCTTCTTTTTCCTCCCTTAATATTTCATTTTCCCTTCTTATCTCCTTCAGTTCTTCTTGGTATTCGTTCTGGTTCTGTTTCATCTCCTTTAGATCTCTCATTATTTCTCTCATCATAGCGACTAGATTGCTTTCCTCTTCTTTCCCCTTCTGCGGTGTTCTTATTAGTTTTTTACTACTCTTGAATATTTCACTTGAGTCTTCCCTTCCTCTTCCCCTCTTTCTACCAGAATCCTCAGACGTATTGTCATCACTCTCCATATTCTCCCGTCAATGCACCAACTTTTCGTCCGATCCCTGTATCTCTTTCCTTACTACTATTTTGTTCTTTTTTTTATTATCACTTTTTATTCTGAGTGTATTTGTTCCAGTCTTGTATCTATATCAGAAGCACAGCGTCAGGGATGTCGCTTGAATCGACTTCTCGGAAGCTAAATCCCTCCCTGTGTCATCACTGTTTTATGTATCTTTAATGTTTGATGTTTTCAGTAACTGTCAGACACGTTTATTGTGATAAGGCTCGATTTACGAAGTTACTTATCGCCGTACACGCCGGACAACCGCTCTCTTTGCCGATCGAAACTCAACTCCCATCATATCATATCTTGCTTATTATACTAAGGTAAAGTAAACTCCTCAGCTCAGAATTATTTCATTAAATCCGCTGACACGTGTTTCGATAGCCACTCGGCACCTTTATTAGATATTCGTACAATTACATAGACCTTTTTGCTAATGTTCTACCTCTTCCTCGTTCAATGTCTAGTTAGAATTTCAGCTACCTTACACCGGAAGGAAAAAAGGGTTTAGACTAAGAAATAAAGTATTTTGACTGCTGTTTGTACGTCAGTGATTCGCAATTATGCAGAAATTTTATCTATACCACCTTCTGCCCTCCTCCCCCTACCCATTATTTAACTGGTTAATTGCTAATAGCGATCGTGTTTTCGAGAGCCAAAATTTAATCAAATATAATACAATACAATATAATATAATATAATATATTAAATGTAGAAGACTCTCTATAAACGACCTAATAATAAAATTAGGTTCGTTAATGGGCAGTTAACAAATAACCGTGCAAAAGCCTACAAAGTAAGCACAATTTGCATATGCCAATAATCCTGTAGGAAATGTTGACTATGTCAATCGCAAAACGCAACTGCAGACTAATTAGTTTCGTCCTCATTAGGACTCGTCAGTACAGTATATCGTTCTGCGAGTGACACAGTGAACATTTCCAGGTGATACGTCGAAATCTCGGCGAGATGGATACGGTCAAAATAATGACCCCATCTTCCGAGCAAGAGATGTATTGGCATACCCGGTAACATCGCGTTCGTGTTCAGAATGAAAATAGCGATCGTGTTTTCGAGGTATTAGGTCGTTTATAGAGAGTCTTCTACATTTAATATATTATATTATATTATATTATATTGTATTGTATTCTCCTGCTCGGAAGATTGGGTCATCACTAATTATTAGAGTTCAGTTTTCAAGTTTAAAACCCTGTTTTACTTCGCGTATTTCTCGCGTAAACCTAGCAGTGTATATGACTTTACAAGTCATGCACAGTGGTGAAACAATCCACGGCACTGTTCTTTAATAACCAGTTTAAAGGACACGCTTCAACGAAGGATTCTTCAAACCAGGAGGGTGCCAAACACCTCCTGTTCATTGACTAAAAAGCATATGTTAAATTGATAAATGAGTATTGTTTAACATGGTGTTGGAGCGAATTATAAGAAAGAGTGGCATATTATGCATCAGTATTAGAGTCTAATACTGACTTTACCCTTAATGTTATGGACTTTTATATTCAAAAATTGATACCACTTTTGTCTCTGGCGACTTGAAGACTCGCCAAAATGGCTGAAGAAAATTCCCGGTAAATGAATGACGTAAGCATATCTAACCCTAGAAGAAGCACATTTCCTTTTAAATGACGAAACTGCGAACGTAAATACTTTTCTGACCAACGAATAAATGTACAACGCAGTGCATGGTCTATTTATTGGAAAGCATTGATAATAATGTCAGTCTTTGGAAAGGACCAAGTCTGCTTTCAACAATAACGTATGAAGATATTAGGGGACAATGAATGCAACGGGCGCCTGGGATTACAATCGGGGTTTCGACTCATTGAAAAGTCCTTAACAGGAGGTATACAGCTAAGTTAGTCATAATAGTCATCCATAATCAAAATTTGGTCACTAATTGCCCTGTTCTTTCTAAAACCGCCCAAATACTTCCCTACTATTTATTCTGCAATATGTTTTGATCTGTCTCTGATGAGTAAACCCAATATTTTATACATAACATCTTGAAGTGCAATATCCAAGTGGTTTTTCATTTCGATTCCGATTTATCTCGATTTTAAAAATTGATCAGATTATGATTTTCGACCATTGGCTTTGGCGTGAATTATTTTCTCCATCTTTCCTTTATTAACTTGATTACATTTGCAAAGCATATCCATCACATTTTAAGATTTTCGCTACTATGCCATTTTCGCCGGGATTATTATTCTTTAAACCGTTAATTTGTCCTATTTCTTGCACGTCATCTTCATCGTCTATTTGAGTCCCTTCATAGTAAATATCTCCCCTTATTACTTCCTGATTTACTTGTTCGATCATTTCGTTCAGAACTCTGTTATTACAATAAACTATTTTACGCGTGGTCTGCGTTTGTTTTTTTACCGCCTGGTACAAATTTCGAATACTTTATTTCTTGAACCTTTGTATTATCTTTTCGTAAGTGTTATTTTCTTTTTTCTGCAAAATCGTTTTACCACCATTGATAAGTCCCTAGTTCGTTATTTCAATCCGTACTTTATTTCTCATTTCAATAATTTGCGGATACTCTTCGTCAAACCAGTTTCTGTTATTTTCTATCATTCATTATTATAACGTATCTTATATTCTTTGGATATTCCTTTCAATATGTCGCCATTTTTTGGATATCTGTACTTCCACGTTTATCCCATAAACTCTTTTCGTCTCGTTTTTCCTACGTTTACGTTATACGTATAGCTTTATTTTGACCAAAAAATTATCTGACTCCTCTATACCTTTTGATATCATTTATTCTTTTACCGTGTTTTGGTTTCACGACACACTGATGAAATTGATTGATGGTTTTCGCACTGGTAGATATTCATATTCCATATATGTATGTCCTTGTTCTTAAAGGAAGTGGTCATTACTTACATATTATTTTCTTATCGATGTTTTTCCATTTTTGTTACTAATAATGTTTTTACTCTGTCTTCCAATTATATGCTTGAATAAATCTTCCTGGCATTAAAATCTAGGATTATTTTGATATATCTTAGAATACTTTTTAACACTTATAATTAATCGATAACATATTGCCCTTGTTTGTTGATTACTTCCTGTCTGTTTCTGAATTTCACGACAAACACAAGTGAAAAACTGGAAATATTAGGACTCATGTACTTAACACTCGTTTACACTCATCTATGTAACCATCATCAACACAGCGGTTTTAGTACTCTAGCCAGTTAGACATTTCTTAAGCTGTTCTGTTTATTTTTATTTATTGTATTGGATTTTGTCAGATATGCGATACGACAGCCCTCCATCAGTGTATAGTGACACTATGACTTGCATAAAATGCAACTCTAGCCATCAACGATGTAGTAGTTTAAGTTCGACCTTTCAACGCAATGACATATGTAAACGTGTACTGTACAGCAAGTTAATTAAATGCGAATCGAGGCGGCGTTGGAGGTATGCAGCCCATCTAACAAAACCGTATACATAGTGATGCGTAATGTTTCATGTTTGTTAAATTGTTTTTCGATAACTATTTCATGAAGCAGTGCTATTAGTTTTTTTACTTACAATGAAATATGTATATGTAATTAAAGCGTCGAATCTAGTTACAAGAAAGGGTTGCGTAAACATTTAAGAAAATCATAAATTCCGGCCATTATAACAGTGTGTCTGACAGAAACAGACAATCGCTTGAGAAAAGGAGATATAGATGTATTCGATGTATTTAATAATAATAAATGGCTTTATTGTGCGATCATTTTTTACATAAAGAGGAAAAATAAATAAATATGTATACATAAGGAGGACAAAGAAAAACTATATATACACAGTGTGTAAAGCGATGGGGTATAGAAGAGGGAATTTTTTAAATATTGATTTATGAAAAATTATTCTTCATGATATTTTTTGCTTGCTTTGAAAGTACCAATAACGTTTTGATAATCTAAAATTTATTTCTAGAAATCTGGAAAAATAATAAAATGAATTTTTTTATTGGAAGTTATCATTCTACATTATAATCAAGATAGCGTATTGCTATCAAACCACAAACAAAACACTCCATGTGTCAAACTGACTTGCAAAAATGCTAACGTTACAGCAAAGAATTTATTTAGTTAAATTTAACTGTTTCATATCAGTACGCAATTAATTTGTTTCATCAAAAGTATCCAGATGTAGCTGTAACGAAAATGACTCTTAAAAAATTAATTGCAAAATTCGACGAAACAGGATCGGTGGTCGACAAAAAGAAGATAAGAAAGGTGTACAATGAGAATGATGCGGTAACTATTATGGCACTGCAGTCCGTTGAAGACAATCCACGCTTATCATTAAGACAGAGGGCAGCGGAGCTTAATGTCAGTCACACTTTATTACAAACAATTTTTAAAAGAAATAAAATTTATCCGTTTAAGCCAAAATTTAGACATGCCCTTGAGATTCCAGATCATGCTTTGAGACTGGACTTCTGCTTATGGATTGGTGAGAAGCTCATGGAAAACAGAAACTTTCATAAACGCATATTGTTTTCCGATGAATGTACCTTTTCTACAAACGGTGTTGTGTCTTCACAGAATTGCAGATTTTGGTCACGAGACAATCCCAATTTTAAAATCAACACGAGAAATCAGCGTTATCGAAAAGTTAATGTTTGGTGCGGAATGTTAATTAATAAAATTATTGGGCCCTACTTTTTGATGAAAATTTGAATCAACAT
This sequence comes from Chrysina gloriosa, assembly GCA_038088585.1. Classification (NCBI taxonomy): domain Eukaryota; kingdom Metazoa; phylum Arthropoda; class Insecta; order Coleoptera; family Scarabaeidae; genus Chrysina; species Chrysina gloriosa. Next base: position 56,711,089 of record CM076093.1, read on the forward strand.
AGTTATTTAAGTATGCTATGAAATTTTTTGATTCCATCACTACAAGACGTGAATTTGGAGAACATTTATTGTCAACAAGATGGATGTCCAGCCCACAGCACGTTATTAGTTCGCGCATGGTTAGACAGCAATTTCCTGAGAGGTGGATTGGCCGTTATGGTTCAATGCATTGGCCTGGCAGATCGCCAGATTTGTCTCCCATGGACTTCTTTTTCTGGGGACACCTTAAACAAAAAGTATATGAAGAACCTGTAGGAAATAATGTAGAAATTTTAAAACAACGAATAACTGCAGCGGTTAGAGAAGTTAACTTGGAAACTTTGGGGAAGGTTTATATGGAATTCAGGAATAGAGCGGAAAGGTGTGTAGAAAACGGAGGAGATTATGTAGAATGACAGTTTATAATAAATAAAATTTATTTATTTATTTCTTATTGATACTTGATTAGAATGTAGATTAGTTACAATAAAAAATTTTTTTATTATTTTTCCAGATTTCTAGAAATAAATTTTAGATTATCGAAACGTTATTGGTACTTTCAAAGCAAGCAAAAAATATCATGAAGAAGAAATTTTTTTCATGAATCAATATTTAAAAAAATTCCCTCTTGTATACCCCATCGCTTTACACACTGTATATATATATATATATATATATATATATATATATATATGTAGGTATATAAAAATGCAGATGCACAACCGCGGGGCGAGGCCCAGTTACATGTACTACATGTACCTGCTCTTACCTAACCCCGAGTAACAGTAACACACTCAATGAAAATTATGATTTTGTAATATGATATAATGGACTAATAAAATAATATAGTGAAATAATAAGTAAATGCCTAAACTCTAAGTATATAATTCATTCACAAGCAGGCGACAGTTAATAATTGAGTCCTGTAACTCACCCAAAAACTCCTTGTAGCCTGCATTAGAAGGGTTATATACTGCACCCACACCAATTTTTTACCACCCAGGTCAACCACAAGCCATATTTGTTCAATGATATTAGATGTTCTCATTACCTTGCACCTAACAGTATTAAGTACATAGATGCCCACACCGCCACCTCCACAGCTCTCTCTGTCGCACCGATAAAACACATAATTATCGATACTAATTGTATCATTAGTTGTTTTTGAATTTCGCCAAGTCTCAGAAACAGCCAAAATATCTATACTGTACTCCTCAATAATAATAATAATAATAATAATTTATTTCATCCTTTTGACTGTAAACAGCATAGGTCAAGTCTATAATTTTTACATAAAATAAAAAATACAAAGAAAAATATATATATTTTTTTATAATGAATATCATTCCTACATATTTATGTATATATATAAGGCAGCGCTAGGGCAAAGTTTGTATCCGTGTTTTATCCTATATACATACTATTGTTTTTATTCTCCTCCGTCTATCTCTTACTTTTGCAGTGTGATGGCTGTAAAAGATTTCTTCATGTGAACTGTGTGCATACTGATTCTGATGATGCAAAACGTATTACACGTCAGCGCGCTAAAGGCGTGAAATTCTTTTGTAATACCTGCAATCTGGCTGTTGATCAGTTCTCTGAACTGAAATCTATGCTAAAAATATTGAGGAACGTCTTACGAAATTGGAGTTCCATCCTGAAGAGCTTCCACCGCGAATTTTCGAAAATTTAATTTGAGAGACCAAGCAGCGAATTGAAAAGGAAAATAATTAATCGTCTTAATCGTCTGCGGTATAGGAGAGACCGCTTTGGAGTCTGACGAGAATGCGTTTGGTAAAATATTCAGTGCTATTAAACCGTCTGAAACTTTCGATCTTGGATCCGTGACTGTGCAACGTCTTGGCAAAAGCGGTGGTGACAAACCTCGACCGATTCGTGTTAAATGTAGTAATTCTTCTGCGGTCAAATCATTATTGAAAAATAAAATAAAATTAAAAAATTCCAATGATTTCAGAAATGTTTATATTAAGCAGGATGAAACGTTGTATCAGCGGAAATTGTTATGGAAATATAAAGAGAATTTAAAATCTCGCACGGACAATGGCGAAACTGGTTTGAGTATAAGGTATCTTGAAGGTGTTCCGACAGTGGTCGCCAGAAAGGATACTCAAAAAACTAGTTAAACCCGACAGATTTGATATTTTGTTTTACTATCAGACTGGGAGGAGTATTAAGTGCAAAATTGATGAGTTTTCTTCCACTTTAGTGAACGTGAGTACGACTTCATTGCATTGACGAAGACGTGGTTGGATTTGAATGTTTGCTGTGATTAATTTTTTCCAGAAGATTATTCGGTTATTCGATGCGACAGGAACTTTTTAACTACCAATTTGTCCCGAGGTGGAGGTGTGCTAATCGCTTATCGTACTTGTTACTCAGTTGATCCGATTGATGTGTCTGCTTTGACCCTGGAGCTACCGTCACTGGATGTGGTGGGATCGCGGCTCTCACTGGGTTCATTTACTGTGTACATATATGTGTTATACCTACCTAAAACACCATCGCTTGAAGAACTTGAAGTTTTGTTTGACTGTTTTGTACGGTACTTCTCTAGTGATAAAAAGGTTTTCATTGTCGGTGACTTTAATATACCAAATTTTTGTACTGAAAGAAATTGTAAATTAACATTAGCTCTTTGCTAATTTTGCTACTATGCTAAATCTAGTACAATACAACAATATCCGTAATTCTGATGGTAAAATGTTATTAGATCTTCTTTTTTCCAATGTACACTGTAGAGTTGAACGCGATGAACTACCTCTGGTTGGCGAAGATCTTGCCTATCATCCTGCGCTACGTGTATCTTTCTGCATTTCTCGCGAAATTAAATATACTAACTTTCCAATCGATAGTACTCGAAAACAGTATAATTTCCGTAAGGCCGATTTTCCGGGTCTTTATGGTGCTCTTACATCTATAGATTGGTCAATTTTAAGTAGTTACAGCGACGTTAATGATACATGTAATTGTTTTTATGATATACTTTATCATATGTTTGGTCGGTTTGTGCCGGTTCATAGTGGTCATATAGGGTACAAACATAGTTATCCTGATTGGTTTGATAATGAAATTATACAAAATATTAAGCTAAAATCCAAGTGTTATGAGAGGTACAAGAAACATAATTTTGCTAACGATCTACGGAATTTTAAATATTTGCGTGGACTTATCAAGTATCAAGTGAAGAGAGCGTATCACCGGCATATCGACAGTGTTGAGCGCTCTATTAATTCTAACCCCAAGAAATTTTGGTGTTTTGTACATTCACGCCAAAAAGTCTAGAATACCAGGTGTAATGCATAGCGCTGACTCCTCCTTTGATGATCCTGAATGCGTTTTCGCAACATTTTCTTAGTGGTGACAGTTGGTGACACCCTGAATGGCTGTTTGTCTGCCATACGCGTTGGATCATTTTCCGAATCTGATATTCTTTGTGGTATGAAGACACACTATGAAGACACATCAGGTGCCCAGTTTTTACTCAACGATTGTGCTGTAATATTTGCTGCATCTTTGCAAACGATTTTCAATTTGATGCTGAAAGCATCTACTTTCCCTCCAGTATGGAACCTGGCTAGAATTTGTCCTGTGTTTAAGAGCGGGGATGTATCTGATATAGCTAATTACCGACCCATATCAATACTGTCTAATATCGCAAAAATGTTTGAATCTGTTCTTTACAGGATCATCTACCGTCAAGTTAGCCTCCTTATAGCCCCTGAGCAACATGGATTCGTTAATAAACGGTCTACGGTCACCAATTTGTGTGTTTTTCTTCAATACGCTACTGAGGTCGTTGAAAGGCAGGGTCAGGTCGACGTCATTTATGCTGACCTATCCAAGGCGTTTGATCGTATTGATCATGGTATCTTGTTGCGTAGGCTGGAGGGGTTGGGTTTTAGTACACCACTTATTAATTTCTTCGTGTCTTATTTACTGGATCGGCAATTTTTTGTGTCTTATAATGGATTCGTTTCAAACATTCGTAGTATTACCTCTGGTGTTCCCCAAGGTTACAATCTTGGACCACTTTTGTTTCTGTTATTTATTAATGATTTAGTTCAACATGTTGATTGTAATATCTTGTTATTTGCTGATGATGTAAAGTTATATACATCTATACAGACAGTAGGAGACTGCGATAATCTCCAGTCTAACCATAGGCGGTTTGCAGTTGGTGCGCTTCTAACGGACTTGACCCAAATATTTCTAAATGTAAGGCTATCTCGTACACTCGGAAACGGGTACCATTACTTTTTAACCTTCCTATACTCACGCATACGGTCTGTGAGACCGATGTATATAGTATAGTATACGTCTTTCAATTTGACGTGAGTATAGGAAGGTTAATTATTCTGCCGATTCTGTTCTCTCCCGTTGTGAGGATATCCGTGACTTAGGCGTTCACTTCGATTCTCGTCTAACTTTCAATTGTCATGTTCAGGATGTGGTAGCATCAGCTGGTAGAATGTTAGGTTTCGTATTTCGTAATGGTAAATCTTTTACCAACCTGTCCACGCTCAAGTGTTTATTTTCAACTTTAGTTCGTTCCAAGATGGAATATGCTGCATTTGTGTGGAACCAATATTACCAGACCCACAAACTTTCACTGGAAAATGTTCAAAGGCAATTTTTGAAGTACCTATGGTTTAAAAAGTATCGTATTTATCCACATAGAGGATTTCCTTACGACGCGTTGCTGCATGAATTTTCTTTCATTTCTCTCGAAGTTCGGCGTAATAATATAGGCCTGGCCTTTCTATTTAAATTAATACACAATCAAATTGATTCTAGCGAACTTATTTCAAAGTTAAATTTCTCTGTACCCCGTCAATCATCTCGACACTCTGACACTTTTTATATTGACCAGGCTGGAAGCAATTTATTGCTCCGCTCGCCGATATCATTCATTTGTTCAACATATAACGGCATTAGTTCGAGATGCGATATTTTTCATTGCAAACTTACGGAATTTGAACGGGCTAACTCGAACGTTGCGCTTTAAAACTTACTTCGTATTTACTTTTTCTTTTCTTCTGTTGAGCACGCACTTACTCTCATTTAGGTTTCTAATTAATTGAATAAGATTTAGTTTATATATCCTTACTGTACTGTTTTCTAATTTTATGTATTTTGAGTTTTTTTGTTTGAGTATTTTTTTATATCTTTCTCTTACCCTGTAATTGGTTTTTAAACTGTTGGGTAATAAACATTATTATTTATATTATAAGCGTTTTGGTTTTATGTAATATCAAGGCGCAAAAATATTAATTTAAAATTACATTACTACAAAATGTGTCATTTGTGCTGCCGACCTGGGAAAAAATAGTACTTGGAAATAAAATATTTTATTTCCTATTTTATTTTGAAATTAGTTTCATTTTTTGTCCAGGTTGCACTACATATATGCAAATTATGACTAATACGTGTCTGTTCATAATTAGTAATACATAAATATCTACAGAAAAAAGACTCGATAAATGAATACAAATTCAAAACTGCATTTGACTTCCATAGTAGTATTGCAGACTTGGGCGTTACCAATTACATTAGTTGTATTGGGTAATTGAAAAATATCAATTGCCAATTACTGGTAATTGTAATTGAATTTGGCCAATTACAAATTAAATGACATTTTGTAATTGGCAATTCTCTCTTGGCTTTTACCAATTACCAATTACTGTAATTAGTAATTGGCAAATATCAATTACCAACTACATGCAATTAGTAATTGGCAAAAAGTAATATATGTGAACGCGATCGGACGTAGTAAACTTTAAACGTTCATATCTCCGTAACGGTTGGAGGTACAGCGTTTATAATGCCATATTTGGAATATACTCGGCGGGACCTATCCGATAGGGCTATTTCGAACGCAATCGGGCGAACTTTTCTTTAGCTCGAGAAACGTAAGATTTACGGTTCCACACGAATCACCCACAGAGAAAAGATGTTATAAGCAGTGTTGAATGTGTCGCACCTAAATACATCGAATACATCTATACCTCCTTTTCTCAAGCGATTGTCTGTTTCTGTCAGACACACTGTTATAATGGCTGGAATTTATGATTTTCTCAAATGTTTACGCAACCCTTTTTTGTAACTAGATTCGACGCTTTAATTACCTTTATTTCGTTGTAAGTAAAAAAACTACTGGCATTGCTTCATGAAATAATTATCGAAAACCAATTTAACAAAAATGAAACATTACGCATCATTATGTATACGGTTTTGTTAAATGGGGTGCATACCTCCAACGCCGCCTCGATTCGCATTTAATTATTAACTTGCTTTACATACGGGCTTAGTTAAAAGTATGTAGATGGCGATTTATTGTCGTTAATAATCATCTTAGGAAATTATGTTATTATGAGCAGCAAAAGAAGAAAGTTGAGAATCATGGAAAAATATTGGTTTTGGGTGAAGGTCATGTAAGAAACTCGGCTACTATATTAACATCGCATGTGGTTGATGGTATAGAAAGTGTGACTAGAGATTTAGATGTATTGCAGTGTCAAACAGTTAATGCGGACTATTTGGGTAACATAATTTATAAACTTTGTCATACCAATATTTTATTTTTAAGCATTCCGTTTTGGTGTGGAGGGCCAATTTTAAATAAGTTAATTTATTTTTACAATAGTCAAATACATATGTATATGACATGGTTAACAGGCGTATTGTCTTTTGTGTCTACAGATCACCATCTGAAGATTTGGATACTTTTTTGCAGTGTATGTTTCACTTACTGGATGAGGTGTGCGGTAAAGTTGGTGAGGTTGTTGTTTGCGGCGACTTCGGTGTTGATTTTAAGGAAGACCCAACTAATACACGAATTGTTTTATGTTTGTTCACATGTTTCAGTTTGATCCCCTATGTTGCCGAATGCACGCGAGTAACTGCGACATCTAGTACTCTAATAGATAATATGTTTGCAAATAGCGACGCATACAGGTATTATTGTCACGTGGGGGAATCATTGCTGTCGGATCCTAAGTTTCTGTTGCTAACCTCGAATCATTGGATTGTTACGGGATCTAGATTTAATACCAACGACGTTTCACCAGAAGGTCAATCTCTGAATTTCAAATGCTCATGAGTGGGGAGGACTGGCATGATGTTTACTCTAGTGACTTGAGTTCTGAGGATATATTTCTAATATTTTATTTGTCTCCATAAGTTTTCCATAAGTTTTCATCTGAAGAAATATTTAGTTAAACCGAGCCACAATAATCCATGGTACAATGATGACCTGAAATGTTTTGCTGAACACGTTCGTAGTGTTTGTAACTTGTATAAATCTACTGAAGACCCTAATGCTTGAGGTGTATAAGATAGTTAACAAAAACTACAAAAAACAAGTTGATGAAACGAACAAACTATATTATGAAAATTTGATTTCGGCTTCACGTGATAAGTCCATAGCTGCATGGGGTGTCGTCAAAGCTCTAACAAAATCAAATAATTCCAACCCGAATAACTTAGCTATCCATGACGGTAAGGGTGAAATGCATACTAATCCTGGATGGATTGCAGAATTGTTTCAAGGCCATTTCGTACTTCCCAGGAGACAGAGTAATCAATTTCCAAGTTTAAACATTGCATTGGTGGGAATGCTTCACTTTATCTTTTGTCAACTGATGAATATGAGGTGGGTTCGGTTTTGGAGAGTGTTGCGATGAAACGTTCAGCTGGCGTCGACGATGTATCATATTTTCTTATTAAATATGTTTCTATGCGAAAGTTTTCGAGATAATTATTAACACCCGATTGACGAATTACTTAGAGAACTACCATTTTCTGTCTCCAACACAGTTTGGATTTGTTAAGGGAAAGTCTACGTATGATGGCATATGCCATATTATGAACAAGATTTATGAAGAGCTGGATAAGAAGATCAATGTTGCTGGTGTATTTTTCGATTTATCAAAAGCTTTTGACACTATTGATTATTCAATACTGCTATCAAAATTAGATGCACTTGGAGTTCGCTGTGTAGCTAAGGATTTGTTTGCTTCCTACTTGAGTAACAGGAAAAATATTATTACTTTGACAATGAATGTGAACGGTGTTACACACAGATATAAATGTTCACCTTTTGGGGATAGAATGTCGTATGCCGCAAGGGTCAATTCTGGGGCAATACAATTGATATGAACGATCTCAAGTTTTCATTAGCACCTTGTACTCTTTCACAATATGCTGAAGATACAAATTGTATCGTTTCTGCCTCCGATATTAAATCACTTTCCGCATCAATGACCGTGCTTGTAAGTGAAATGGTAAATTGGTGCGAGATAAATGCTCTCCAACTTCATACAGGTAAGACTAGTGTTATGCGGTTTAGATCGTTTGCGCCGAATTTGGAGAGTTTATATGTTCGCCTTAGTGGCAAATCGGTTCCGGAGGGTAATGTACTCAAATCACTACGGCTAGTAGTAGACAATAGATTGAGGCTTAATGAACATTGCTCTACGCTGGAAGGTAACCTATAAACGGCTGTGGGAAATTTGCGTAGCATTGTGGGTTTACAGTTGGTGAAACTTTTATCTTGCTTACGTCGAAACTCGTCTTCCCTATGTGTGGTCTTTTGGGGGTCTGCCGTTGGAGCTAAACAATTATTCCTCCCACAGAAAAGAATAGTTAGATGTATATTTTCTATTTCTTCGTTGACATCATGTCGTCGTTTCTTTAGGGATATGAATGTTTTGTCCCTCACTATATATTGGAAGTTCTTCTGTTCTTTAAAGGAAATGAAGAAACATTTGTTAATGGCGATATTTACTACAATATGCAAACCAGATACCGAAATAATTTGAGTATGCGGGTACACCGTACAAGACTATGAATTAAGTCCGAGACATATGGCAATACTTTTATATAATAAACTGTCCCCGTGTGTAAGCCACACAATCATTCAATAGCATAAATTAAATTTAAAAACGTGTCCTTATGAAAAAAATATGTTTTATAGCGTCGATGAGTTTATAAATGCTTAATGTGTGTAATGTGTGACGAATATCTCTGTGATGAATATGTGCGTTAACGTCAATTTTAGTTTTATAAGTTTTATTTTAAAATTTCTTATTATTATAATATATACATATATGTGTTATTGACAATGTCCATTCTCTGATGAACCATGACAATAAAGATTATTATTTCTTTATTATTATTATTATCATGTTCAATACAAAAGTTTTTATGAAATTTCTATCTACATTTTAAAATACTTTTTTCAATTATTTCTTTTAAATGGGAACTTGTTAATTTTACTCTACCGTTCTAGAGATTTTTTTCTCTTTACAACAGTCTTTATGTTTTTTTAAAATTTATTTAATAATATTTTTACAAGAAAACATCGGTTCAAGTATGTAATAAATGTTAAGTACATCTAAGATAGACAACATTATTCCCGCATATAGTTATTATAACATTTCGTTTGTTCATAATTTTTGAGACGAGAAGAATGAAAAAAACATATGGTGCGAATTATATAGGCCGAGTGTCTAATAATATTTTTAAAAAGAAGAAATTTATTGAAACAATTCAATCACTAATTACAAAGTTATAATTTGGAAAACAAAGGGTGAAACCTGTATTAACGTTAATACACGAATGAATGACTACAATGCGTGCAAATAATTTATAAACTATTTCCGCAAAGTCGGCGATTGTGGTAAAGCGACGAACAAAGCGTCTGCATCCGAAGGGTGCGTGGGCTTTCCTTGGTATGTTATGGTTGCGTCTATGTTATTCCTCCATCCCTAGAACGGCTTCGAAGGTGTATCCTAAGGAACGGAGATCGATAGTCCATCGATGGATTGAAATGTTCTTCTTATGTTGTAGATCGTGTCCCAATTTTTATATATAACGGTACAACATACAGTTATAATTAATACAATGATTATACAAGAGTCCCAAAACGAATAATTTTCTCTTGGTATTCTATCCAAGCTTTTAATTTTTACATTTTCAATATCTTGTTGTAATTTTTTAATATTTTGCCAATTTATCTTATTTAATTTGACAGGATCAATAGTACTATCAATTTTACTTATAGTACTTATATAGGAATTCGGATAAAAGGAAGACATCCCCTTTTATTAAGTCGTTACTTGACATGAATTTATCTTTGTTTATTTCTACAATGCAATTTGCATTTAATTCTATTAAAACGCTATGTATAATTTCTACGATATCAATTCCGCTAGTCATAAATAATTTTTAACAAATGCGGTGTATAAATTAATAAATGTTTAGCTCCAATTTGGTGTACAATATTGGTTCGTAAATATGAACACTAATTTTATTACATAAAGAATCGTTGTTTATCATTAAATTTAACAAACACTCGTTCGCATTTGGTAACATTAATTCTTTGCACAGATATGGCTCTTAAAATGCTTGCACTTTTTCCTTTCAACAGATACGATTTCGGGATAGGTACGAATTGATTGTGATAAGGAATAGGATAAATATGATATAATTTTGTGCGTTTATAGCCAGGAAATATATTTAAAAGTTTTTGTCTTGTTTGTTCTACATCTAACATTGTTTGTTGAATTAAATTTTCAGTGACTTCACTTTTATTCAATTGACCTTTGAAAGGAATTGATAGTTTAACATAGCTGAATTGTAAGGACCCTATGCGAGTTTTTGTTTTGTTCTCATAGACGACACAAATATCACATCGGTAAACTCCTCACTCAAACTGAAGTTTATACGGTTGTTGAAGATGCTTGCCTCGAAGCTAGCGAAACACGTGTCACCGATTTTATTATAAACTATTGTGTGGTGAGGAGTTTGCCGATGTGATATTTGTGTCAGTAAATTACATCACAGTCCTTGCAATCACCTTTACTCATAGACTTGTTTAATTGCTTCGATTTGTATTTCTAATTCAGATGCTATATTGTATAGATCTCTTGCTTCCAATTTATAAATAAAGTCGTGCGTTTTTTGTATAATCTTGGCAGGGCCTAATTTAAAGGGTAATATAAAATTTTCAATTTTGTGTACTTGAATCTGGTTTACGACTACTTGCATTAAGCTCAGTATTACCAGGACCTGGATCATCTTCATCCTGTAACAGACTTTTCTTTTTAAGTTTGCGTTTCGTTTTCACAGCGTTTTTGGAGTATTTTGCGCCTTTTTCCTAACTTATTTTATTTTTATTAGTTTGTGCAAATGGACGTTTTGCGGTATAGGTTTGGGATAGTGGTTGTTTTTGGGTCGTTCTGTCATATTTTGCTAATTGACAGGTTTCGCAATTGTTGATGAATATGGTGATGCTTCTTTCCATATTTGGCCAGTAATATTTTCTTTTAGATTAGTATAAACTTCGTTGATACCTCTCTGACATGTTTTTCCTTCATGGTAGTATTTGATTTTGGCGAGTTGATCTTCGGGATTTTGTACGTCTAGTAGGAATTTATTAGCAATTTCTATTTTTAATTTTGTAAAGTTTTCTTGAATGATTTGAATGATTTCTCTTTCCATATTTTTGTGTTTGAAATATATCATATTTTTTCTATCGGGTAATAAAACTTTTTCAATCCATTTACTATGTTTTCGTGTTGGGTATTTAGTGGTAATGTTACAAATATTCTATTCTTTTTAAACACTTTTGCGTGTACAAATATCGGTATTGTTACGTTTCGTAACACGTCAAGGATGATTTGTCTATCGGCTAAATTTACAGGTTTTTCATTATACGGGATTACTATTTCAACTTCACCGTTATTAGTGTATTGTATTGTTACTATTTGTTTCGTCGTTAATTTGTAAATCTTTAATTATTTGTTCCAGTTCAATTGGGTCTATTTCATCTATATTATCTCCGATATTAACTAATAATGATTCTGTGTCATCTATGTGAATTTGGTCTAATGTATTTACATAATTTTCAGTCATTTTAATTTTGATTCGCGGTAAGCGGTCGGCTTGATTAAGTTTACCTTTTTTATATATAATTTCATAATCGAATTCGCTTAATTTGAGTCTCCATTGACTTAGTCTCCATTGACTTAATCGTGAATTTGGATCTTTTATCGAAAATAACCTTTGTAGTGGTTTATGATCAGTTTTGATGGTGAATTTTTTACCATACAGATAGGGTCTAAAATGTTTACATGCCCATACTATTGATAGCATTTCTCTTTCGATAGTGGAATAATTTATTTCCGCTGCATTAAGGGTGCGGGACGCGTATGCAACAGGATGATCATTTTGTGATAATATTGCTTCAATTGCAAATTGAGATGCGTCTGAATAGTTCAAAATGTTGATTAAAATCTGGATATTTTAATATTGGGTCGTTACATAATAATGTTATATATTTTTTAAATGCTTCTATAAATTCAGATGTGTGTTTTACAGTTTCTCCTTTCTTAAGACACTTCGTAAGTGGTTTCGTTATTTTCGCGAAATTACATATAAATTTTCTATAAAAGCCTAAGAGTCCTAGAAATGATTTTATTTCGCGTTGTGTTTTAGGAATTGGGAAATTCTTAATTGCTTCAATTTTATTGGGGTTTGGTTTGATTCCTTGAGGTGTGACTATATGTACAAGGTACTCGGTCTCTTTTCTAAGAAATTCACATTTGTCTAATTGTAACTTTAAATTTGATTCTGTTAATTTTTAAAGTATTACTTTAATATGTTTTGTGTTCTTCTAATGAGGATGAAAAGATTATTATATCATCTAAATATACGAGACAAAATTTATGTGAAACTTCTCTTAAAACAGCATTCATTACGCGCTGAAAAGTCGCGGGTGTATTTTTAATCCGAAAGGTAATCTTAAGTATTCAAGGTGTCCATCTGCACTATTAAAAGCTGTTTTCTGAATTGATTCTGGATGCATCATTATTTGGTGGTAACCTGAGGCAAGGTCTAAGGTAGTAAAATACTTGCACCGGCCTAATCTGTCTAAAATGTCTTCTATATTTGGGATAGGGTATCTATCATCAACTGTTTTGTCATTTAGGCCTCGATAATCTATTACTAAACGCGTTTTTTTTTTCGCTCGTGTCTAATTTCTTATTAACTAAATTTACGGGTGAACGCCATGGGCTTACGCTGGGTCTTATTATAAGCCGTTTGACCAGTCATACTTAAGTTATAATTAAAATGTAATGTAATATTGGTTTAGTAAGACCGACACGTTAACTAAAGCTTAAAATCTTAACCAATAGTTAAAGTTAATCCCCAGTAGAGGTATGGATTAAGGTTATCAGACATGCGCTGTTCTAATAGTTAAAATTTGTAGATGTAAATACGAAATAAGAGACAGGTTAGAGGTTAGATTATGTCTTTTACCGAAGAAATCGCAATTGACAGTTCTTAGTTTACTTATTGTTGAAGTAGTCTTAACAGAATAGAGCGTATATATATATATATAATGAAAATGTATATATATATTCATTGGTTAGAATTTAGCAAGTGTTGTGTTTTTTTAAGGTTAACATCTGTATATTCTGTATTACATCCCCGTTGGTAATACAGAACACACGTCTATACACCGAGAGTCAAAAGTCATTGATTACACTATTCACAACACTTCCCCTACATCAATGGACTTTTGGAAGTCTACCTGGCGCACTCCCAGCAGTTTTCGCAACTTCTTTGGAAGCGTCTTGGTGCATATATCGGCCACCTGATGTGTACTTTCGACTTTCAACATGCCTGATACCCAAGTCTCCGTTTCCATATTTCTGTCGCACAAACTTGTACCACACATCAATATGCTTAGTGCAATTATGAAATTCGGGGTTCTTGATTAATCGGATCGCACTAAGATTGTCAACTTGTAAGATTGGAACAATATTTGCTCCTTTGATCTCTTCAAACAATCTTCTAATCCAGACTGCTTCTCTGGTCGCTTGGCTTGCCGCAACAAATTCCGCCCCTGTTGTTGATAAGGCTACACATTTTTGTAATTTGCTTCCCCACGTGATCGCACCAGCGCTATATTTGAACACCATACCTGAAGTCGACTTTCTGGTTTCCATATCGCCTGCATAGTCCGCATCACTGAAGCATTCAAGGACTCCAAAACTGTCATTCGATTTATAAAGTATCTCCCAATTGATGGTACCTTTTAGATACTTAAAAATTCTTTTCACCATATGCCAATGTTTTGTCTGAGGTTTGTTCAAAACTTGGGAAAGCAGGCTCACTCCAAAAGCAATATCTGGTCTGTAGATAACAAGTATATTAAGCTCCCTATCGCTTCACGGTAAGGTACTGCTTCGCTTAATTCCCTTGGAAAATTATTCAACACTTGCCCATTTTCTACTGGAGTAGATACTGCATTAACATCCATCATGTTAAATCGTTGAAGCACCTTCTTTGTATAGGTTTCTTGATTTATAAAGATCGAACCATCTTCACAGTGTTGAATCTTCATGCCCAGAAAATATTCTGCCCTGCCGACTACACCTATAACATGGAACGTAATTTGTAATTACTTCAGAAAATTCTGCAACACATCTGTATTTTGGGCAAATACCATCCCATCATCCACATACAAAACTCAGTATGGTCAATATAAAAGCCACAGAAAATAAAATTTCTACTAATCCAGTATGACCAACATCTGTTAATTATTAGTTAGTTAACTGCAACCGTCAGACTGCACTCTGAAGCGCTATGTATATTTAACTCATAGTTAAATTTAATTAAGGGTTACTTAAGCCAAAAGTTAACTATAAGCGGTGCAAACGGCTGTATATTTTCATTTAATAATGTATCAATGTGATCTCTAATTTCCTGTTTCATTGTATAAGGGAAACGTCGCGCTCGTTTAAATATGTCGCATTTCGTTTTAATTTTATGTCTTACATTACTATTACATGTTAGTTTTTCATCGGCTTTTCTAAATACATCTATATAATTTTTACAAACACGTAAAATTTCATGTTTTTCCATTGCGTTTAAATGGTCAGTTCGTATCATATTATTTAAATTTTCTAATGAATATTGTTCCGGGTTTTGGTATTGACAAACATAATAATTTTCTAAAGGTGTTATGTTTACTGTTTTTAGTTCGATTATTTGTTCTTGTTCCGTTAAATTTTGTACATCTATTACTGTTTCGCCATTGTGTACTTTAGTAATACAACTTTGTATATTCATTTCTTGGTTGCAAATTCCATCTATTAATACTTCACTTTCTACATAATTTACTGAAATTTTTTAACATTGAGGTTTTTCCGGGAAATTATTAATTTTTGCGATTGTCTAAAATTTAGTGGTATTTTATAATTATCTCTTACAAGTTGTCCTTTATTTAAATCTAAGTTAAATTTCATCGCTCTTAATTCATTTAGTCGAATTATACCATTAAAAAAATTATGAAATTGATGAATAATCATTTTTAAATTTCCTAAAGATTTTAATTCGTTAAAACATGGTATTACTGCGTATTTATTTAAAGTTAAAATGCCTTGTGCTGTTATAATTTCAAATTCTTCATTAAACACATTATGGGGGTAATATTTTTTACAATTTTGGGTTCTATCATTGATATGCTGCTACCAGTGTCTATAAGTATTTTCATTGGGGGATTTTTATTGCTATGTAAGGTAATTCATTTATTGCTAATCTATTGACTTCTCCAGCGAGGCAGGTATTGTAAAATTTTCCTCTATTTCTTCTTCTGATAGTTTTTGTTCAATTATTTCCGGGTTTGGTGGAACATCTAAGGGGATATACCATCTTCCATCGTTCTCATTATAAATAGGAGGGTTTTCGAATTGTCTCTCTTATGTGTTGTATAATTCGTGAGTATTAATTTAAGGTTCACCAATCGGATGAAAATCGAAATTTCTTAGTCTAAAGTTGGATGATTTAGCTATGGCTGTTGGTACTCCGAACATCGGTGTGGGTTTCGGGAAATTTGTCGTTTTATTTGGTTCCCATACATTTTGATGATTATTGGGATAACAATTGCGTTGTTGCGAATTTGCTTTTACGAAGGGATTAGCTCCGGGATGATTAAATTGATTTGTTTGGGGGTTTTGGAATCTTTGGACAAAGTTCTGTTGTCCAGACGGGAATTTATTGGCAAAAGGATATTTGTTTTGATAATGCATATGATTCGGATTTTTTACTACTTGTGGTTTTTTGTTTTGCATTGTATTTACATATATTACTTGTTTTTGTATTTTTTACATAATTTGATCTGACTTTAAAGTTTAAGGCGTCTCGACAATAACCTATTGCTACTTCTAATGTTTCTGGTTTTAATGGCTTTACGAAAATTTGTATATCTTCAGGTAAGCTCAATAAATAAATTTCAAGTGCCGTTTGAGCGTAAATTTCTGCTCGTTGTACTTTGTGAGTTACTTCTATTGTTTGTCCCAATTTTGTCATGAGTTTTGAGAGTAAATCTTGCATTCTATGATCAAGAGTTATTGGGTCTTCTTTCGAGTGGATTCTAGTATTATTAAATTCTTGGGCCAGTTGACCTAAATCTCGTTTATCTCCAAAATATGAAAGTATCGCTTCTCGTATCGCATTCCACTTACTCAATTCGTTACGCGAACATATTAAAACTTTAGCTTTATCTCTTAATTTTCCTAATATAGTGGCAAAAATAAGCTCTTTAACATCGGGATTATTCACATATTTTCTAAAGATTCTATAGCAAGCATTATTAAATAAGTTTACGCTACTCGTTTCTCCATTAAATATAGGTATGGAATCTAATTCTATTACAAATAATTAATAGTTTAATTCTACCATTGTTGTTTCGGATTCGTTTCCGGTTTCTGTTAATCTTAGCTTGTGGACTGATTCTATTAATCTCTCCAGCTTGTGTGTTTAATTTTCTCACCAATTAAAGGTGTAGGATTTCAGTATGAAATTTTTCCAATGACGGGAAAGTGACTACGATAGTCGTGATCCGTATCGTTAATATTAATACAAGTAAAGGAAAAAGTACTCACTTTGGTTCTGGGTTGGCAACCTGTTATCGTTTCTTCCTCCCTCGTTGTCCTCCTGGATCGATGCCTGCTGGTTTCTTCGTTGAAGTTCTTTTTCAATCATGAAATGCGAACACACCAATTTTTACGATAAAAATTGTAAATTGGTCTGGATGACTGCGCCAATTATATAGGCCGAGTGTCTAACAATATTTTTAAAAAGAAAAAAATTATTGAGACAATTCATTCACTAATTACAAAGTTATAATTTCAGTTATTTTTGAGTTACGCCTGTCCACGTATTTTTTAAACGGTAACTTGTTGATTTTACTCTATCGTTCTATAGAGACTTTTTCCCTTTACAACAGTCTTTTCGTTTTTTTTTAAAATTTATTTAATAATATTTTTACAAGAAAACATCGATTCAAGTATGTAATAAATGTTAGGTACATCTAAGATAGACAAAATTATTCCTGCATATAGTTATTATAACATTTCGTTTGTTCACAATTTTTGAGACGAGAAGAATGAAAAAAACATATGGTGCGAATTATATAGGCCGAGTGCCTAATAATATTTTTAAAAAGAAGAAATTTATTGAGACAACTCAATCACTAATTACAAAGTTATAATTTGGAAAACAAAGGATGAAACCTGTACTAACATTAATACACGAATGAATGATAACAATGCGTGCAAATAGTTTATAAACTATTTCCGCAAAGTCGGCGATTCTGCTAAAACGACGAACAAAGTGTCTGCATCCGAAGGGTGCGTGGGCTTTCCCTGGTATGCTATGGTTGCGTCTATGTTACTTGCGTTTTGAAGGGAGAAAAAATGTCGCGCGTCGAGACTCGAAACAGCGATCTCGTGAGTACCGGACTAGAACGCTACCTACTAGGCTACGCGTCCAATTGAAAAATATATGATATCTAGTGGATTTAGCTGGCAGCTGAAACTTCAAAATCGATTATATCGGTAATTTATGTACAATGCGCCGAACTACTCCGAAATACTTTTATTCAAGGTCCAAACTACACGTACTATAAATATCAAAAATTATAAAAATCCAATTACCTTACCTTCTCTTCGTTAGATGTATCTAACATTTATTGAATACTTGAACCAATGTTTTCTTGTAAAAATGTTATTAAATAAATTTGAAAAAAATACTATTGTAAAGAAAAAAATTCTCTATCGAGCGATGTTCCCATTTAAGAAAATCACGCGGCAGGCGCAACTTAAAAATAATCGAAGAAAAAACTTTTGTATTGAATATAATTTCCTAAAATGAATATTAAAGCCAATAAATCGTGGTCTTCATGCTTTGAACTAACCCTGTACATTTTCACATATTTGTATTAGAATAAACCATTTGCTCTTAGTATCTGCGTTTTTAGTGTAATAGCTTAGCCTTCTCTCCACTATTACTTTCAACAGATTTGAAAGTGATAAAATTTGTAGAAAATGTAATTCTGTTAAACAAATATAAAATAATGTGCATTTGTAATAAATAATATGAATATTGAAATGCAATAGATTATACTTTTTAGGAAAGGGATGTGATAGAAGGTGCGGATATGTTAATGGTGAAACCTGGTTTAGCATATCTTGATCTCGTACAAAGTGTTAAAAAAGACCATCCTCATTATCCCATGTTTATTTATCAGGTATCTGGAGAATATTCCATGATTTATCACGCAGCAAAGAACGGAACATTTGATCTGAAAGTAGCGTTAATGGAGATACTGATTTCAATGCGACGTGCAGGTATTAGTTATCTTTCTAATTAAAATCTCTTTCTTACACCAAAAAAATTAAATTACTTTTCAGGTGCCGATGTTATCATCAGTTATTACACGCCATTGCTATTAGATTGGCTATCAAAAAGTAAATTGTAATAAAACTAATGATGGGAGAGACATTACAGCAGACTTGGACTGCTAGGGTTTATTGAGTACCAAAAGCAAAAGCAAAAATAATTTTGCAGTAAATACGTATTGTATATATCATATTTTTAGACATAATTGTGGTTTTTCAAATTAATTAAAGTAATTGTAGTATCACCAAAAATTTGTAATAAAACACCTACATATATTTCTTGTCCCAATTCAAATACTTACTGCTTACTACATAACAATGCAACAAACTGAAAGATAGTAATAACTTGACGGATTATACGATGACGACACGGACGCGCACAGGTATAGTGAAACAAAGATTTAGCAGGGCAAGCAGCACTAATTAACTTAGCCAGAGAGGTGGAGAAGTATAGGTTGGAGATTTTGGGTCCCGGCGAATTGATCTGCTGCGACGAAGTTATCTGGTCCAGCGAAGTTGCTGCTACAGCGTCTATCGGTAACGCACCAAATTTGTTCGTGGGCCGTGGCATTGTGCTGTGTACGATTTTTACAGTTGCAGTGCGTACAATTCCATATTTTCCAGGAAATATTTCTACAATACATGCCATCAACCAGTGACAAGGAGAAGTTTTTGTTCTCGAACGATAACCATGGTACCAGGAATTAAAATATTTCCACCATTAATTTGCCATTTATTACGGCATTGAAGTTGGTTTAAATATTCTTTTGCCATCTCCTCCAAAAATGTTGTTTCATATATTAAATATGTTGCCATCTTGACAAGGTGTTTGTTCTTAATTCGGTTAAATTTGGTTCGGTAATACTCGTCGCAGCAAGTCCAACTAAAAAGTCAGAAGGTGTGAGAAACGACAGATCATTTGGATCATTCGATATTGGTGTAATAGGTCTTGCGTTCAGCACTGCTTCGATTTCAACTAATAGCGTATATAATTCTTCGTAGGTTAATGTAGTCTTTCCAATAATTCCACCTAAATGTAATTTGACAGATTTCACTGCTGCCTCCCACAGACCTTCAAAATGCGGTGATCTAGGAGATATGAAATACCATTTTATATTATTAAGTGACATGTAAGCGACGATTCGGTCTAATTTTGTTTGTAATGCGATCTGTTTCCACATTTCTTTTAGTTGTCTATTGGCGCCAACCAACTGCGTACAGTTATCTGTGTATGTATTTGTTACTTGATTGCTTCTAGCAACAAATCTCTTTAATGACGCTAAGAAGGCGTCAGATGATAAATTGCCAACCAGTTCTAAATGCAGGGCATAGGAAAACTGCACCGTAGGCTTTTATTAAGTTGAATTTTCGTTTTCCAAAATATTCAATTCCTACATGTTCAAAGGCTCTGGCAAGTGTCACTCTTGCTTGTGGGAGATCACCCATTAAATAATCTGTACTGATGGGTTATGAGTATGGTCGACTACTTTGTGTTCCCCTCGGAAATGAATAACATTAAGAGTATAAGAACGGAGAAGTTTGTAGAACTGAATACACAACACAGACTAGTTATAGCGGAAATGAATATAAGGAGGGAAATATACGAAACAGAGAAAGCGTACACAAGCATTAACATCAAAAAATGAAGGATACCAAAGTGAAGGAAGAGTATGGGAAAGAAATAGACTATGAATTTGGGAGAAAGAAAAAAGAAAGGAAGGATTGGAATATGGAAGGAAGATGAAATATCCTTAAAAACACGATTATTAAAGCAGCAGCGAAAGTATGTGGTATAACGAAGATAAGAAAAATCATAAAGGAACTGAATGGTGGAATATCGAGGTTAAAGAAAAAATTAGAGAGAAGAAGCAAGCCTGGAAGAAACTACAAGAAGTGACTAATGAGAGAAACAGAGTAGAATATGTGGGGAAATGCGACATAGCAAAGGAGGCTGTAAGGGAAACAAAAGAGAAGAACTGGGAAGATTTTGGAAAGGAGCTGGAGGTAAACTATAAGACGGACAATAGGAAATTTTGGAACAAGGTAAGAAATTTTAGAGGAAAACAGAAGGATGGTGGTGGAATTGAGGATAAAGATGGGAATATAAGGACAGAAACATCCGAGATTGTAAAGACCTGGAAAGAATATTTTGAAGAAAAGTTTAGACAGGAAGATATACTAGAAGTAGAACAAACTGGAGAAGCACTGGAAGAAGTGGAGGCAATGAATGGAATCACAATGGAGGAAATAGAAGAAGCCCTAAGAAATATCAAGAGTGGGAATAAAGCGGGAGAAGACCATATTGAGCCAGAAATGATAAAATGGGTGGGAGACATGGGAAAGAAATGGCTATTCCATGTATGTAAAGAAGCATGGAACAATGAAAGAATACCGGAAGGTTGGAGGAAGAACAATAATAATTACAGAGCAATATGCTTGTCATCAACTAGTTTTAAAATATATACAAGAATTATCCAAAAGAGAGTGAGGAAAAGGATAGAGACGAAGCTAGAGGATGAACAGGCAGCATTTAGAGTAAACTGGCAAACAAATGATAACGCACACATATTACGAAACATTACAGAAAGACAGTTGCGGAAAGACGAGGAACTATATCTAACATTTGTTGACCTAAAGGGAGCATTCGATTCAATAAACAGGGAAATAATCTGGAATACACTGAATAAATATAAGATACCGGGAAAATTAATAAAAGTGATAAGGGTGTATATGAGGAGGTATATGCTCAGGATAGAGTAAAAGGAAGAAGTTCGGAAGGTTTTAAATGGGAAAAAGATATCAAACAGGGGATGGCCTAAGCCTGCTCTTGTTTATTACGGTAATGGACATGCTAATCAAGAATACAAGAGAGCAGACGAGTAAGTACCAGTGCACAGTTGGGTACAAGAACCTAGCACCCATAGGAATTAATTCACTACTGTGTGCGGATCGCTAATGGCTGAATGGCTGAAACGAGAGACAAATTACAAAAAGTAATGAACGTATGGGTGAAGGAGATTGAAAGGCTAAAGATGGAAATTAACGTATATAAGACAAAGTATATGATAATAAATCAAAAAAGAGGGAGGAGGACCTAGGCATATAACAATAAACAACCGAGAAATAGAACAGGTTTTCTCATTCGAATACCTTGGAAACGTAATATCGAAGGATGGCAAAATAGATCTGGAGGTAAGTAATAAAATAAAAGCAACTAAAGTCTACTACGCACTGAATAAAACCGTATTCGGGAAAAAGGAAATCAGCCAGGAGACGCAAATCAGGGTGTATAATTTAATTGCAAGTCCAATAATGCTGTATGGAGCGGAAACGTGGACGATACAAACGAAACACAAATCGTTGATAAATGCAGCAGAAATGAGATATTTAAGGAGGATAGCTGGGGTAACTAAAATCGATAGGTGTAGAAGTTAAGACATTAAAGTAAAACTGAGACAGGAGTCAGTATTGAGGAAAATTGAAAATAAACAACTAAGCTGGTACGGACACAGCGCGACTAAACCAGGACAGAATGCTAAAGAAGATTAACGAGGCGGCATTGGGAAGGAATAGAAGAAGGGGAAGACCGAGGAAGAAATGGATGGACCAGATCCGTAGGATAGGGAGGAAAGAGGCAAAGAAATGAGAAGTATGCAGGAACTAACGCAAAATAAGAAAGAATGGAAAAGATGGGCAAAGGAGAGTGGTACTCCAGATCCAACGCCCTGATGGGCAGAAGGATTAGGTGAAAGAAGGAGAAGAAGTATTGTTTCGGCACCTAATTTGTGTGTATCCCTTTCTACGATTGCAGTTTGTTGAAAAGCTTTAATAGCGAAATTCGAGGCGGATGCAGTGCCATAAGTTACTGTAATTAATTCATAATGTTGGATTCCATCGCTGTCTGATTCTCTCCATAAGATCCTTTGAAACGGCAGCACTCTTCACTCATTTATATTTGTCAGTACATCTTTGCCACATCGGCGGTAAATACATACTTGTGCAGTCTAAATCGACATACAATTTCGAACAAATCTTGTTGTAATTTAGGACCGACCATTAAGGTGTCGTTTAACGATAATCCACTGGTTGTCTTTGTGGAGCCATCAAAGACGAATCATAGCATGATGCGGAAGATAAAAATGAGGCAATGTTAATTTGGAGACATATATATTTGTTAAGGATTTGAAGACATTATTTTAAATAGACTATCATATTAACAGTTTTTCTGTATATTCATATTTTTCATTTCTTTTAACTTCAATAATTGTCTTTATTTTTATCAATGTGTTAAAATTAATATTCATTTCTTCTTATAGATGTACTAAATTTAGAATAGTTTTGTTTCAATTTTTGTAAATGCTTATATTATGTTTCAAACGTTAATCAACAATTCGTCGCTTACAGACTTCGTCGGTCGGCTACAGTGCAAATGATTCATCGAGCGTCGACTAAAAACATGTGGCCCATTACGTAGACTACGATTCGAATGGATCAACCGGCTACTGAAGGAACGTTCCGCTGCGCTCTCGCTTACTTAGGCGAGACCAGCGCGTTAGAAGAAAGCAATGTGCAGAAACTTAGCATGAAACCATATCACCCGAATGTCGTCTCGAACTGACCTGCCTCTCCGACGACGTTCGTTCGCTTTCTTCCTATAACCGCTGCTTATGTGCTAAAAGTACAAAAATATTAGGGCCGGCTTGTTCGACACCTAACCGGCCGTCCCCCAGTTTAAGAGTAGACAGATCGTTCGATCTTTAAATACATAGATAGAAAATGAAACGTTTATGACAAACGTATTTAAAATGTTAAGAACAAACACAAGGACAAACATATATTTGAACTGTTTTGAACAAAACGTGTTTTGAAACGTTTAGCCACAAACGTGTAATTTTTCCAAAGTGAGAAATACAATTCCAATTCTTTGGAATCATAGAAACAGACACAGAATACACGCTAATTTATCCAAAAAATGACCTTGAAATAATATACATATGAATACGTATTTTTATGATTATTTTTTATATTGTAAATGTGTTAACTGATCTATTTAAATAAACGTCAATCTTTCTATCTAAATAAACCGGCATAAAAACAGAAAAGCCTGTTTTCTTACTTTATATCCCCACGCAAGCGGGAAACCGTTTGGTGCTCTCTCCAAACCATGAGACCCTAACAATATTATTTCATACATTTTGAGTACTCCTGTATAAGAGTGGAATTTTTGTTTAATTTCCTTTCTAAGGATGCAAATGTTTTCATAGCTTGGTGAAAAGAATTTTCAAGTGAAGATATATTTTCTTTGAAGCGTAGCGCTACTATAAAACGACCCTCATTGGTACGTTGATCATCCCCTTCGTAGATCTGTTTACGTTATCGAGTTATCGAACTTACAATGCTTTTACGTTATCGAACGTTCCATATAATCCTATACTACGAATTTTGTGTTCACATAAGCGTAATGTTTCTAATATTTACGTTATCGAGCGTTTGCTGTGTTGCATTTATGTGCTTTTGGATAATAACTCTCTGGTTACTATATCTATCCTCAAACATCTGCCAGGCGTTAAGGTAGTTGTCGGCAGATATTTCTAGGGAATGCTGCTTCTCCTTTTAAACATGACTTTAAATAGTGGAATTTTTGTACCATTGGTATTGCCTCAGTAATATGTATCAGTAAATTAAATGTGTCGTAAAATGACAGCCAGTCTTCATAATTACCGTTAAATTTCGTTAAATCTATCCTTGGCAATTTAATCAATTTAGGTGCGGAGCCCGTTGTATTTCTGTTATCGGCACTCGGCGTAGTCAACATTTTCTGCAAACGATAGCGACCCAGTCATAGAATGTTCGTCTGGCTGATTAGGCGATCTATTCCAACAGCGGCCCACGCAATGGGTCACAATATTTCAATCGACGCTCGCTGAGCGGATCTTTCCAACCAGTAGATACCGCCGCCAACCGAAGTGTATTTTACCGACGATGATATTGGATATATTCCCTGCTCGCACGGTCGAAGGACCGCGTATGCTCGTACGCCAGAATTTACGCTAGAAATTAACGTTAGCGTTTAAAACACAGTATAAACTTTTACAAAGGTCAAAACATGAAATAATTTTAAATGTAGTACATATATAACATGACTATATAACACCAAATGAATACAATTTTTTAAGCATTCTAATAAAAATAAAAGTCGAACTACTGAAGTTAAAAAAATTGAAATATTGACGTATAGCAAAAAGCGTTCATATAATATTGCATATAATAATGTCTTTAAGTTTTCAACAATTGGTTTCCAGGAAAATGAATTGGTGCTTATTTTGAAGTGGTGCTACGCGGATCTAACGCTAGACCTTTTTTGTGGGGTTACATAACAGATCTAATTTATAATGAGAGTTTTGCAACTGAACAAAACTGCGAAGATTAATTATGGCAACTTTTGCCACGTTCACGCCACAGATGCCAAAGATGTTCTGAAATCCGTTGGTCATATCTCTACTTACAAATTGAAGATTAATTATTGTTTTGTGCGCAACATTAAATATGAATTAATTGAATTGTTTTATCATTGGTTTTGTATTGTTCTCACCGACTCCTTTGTGCAAAACTTAATGGCAAAATACCTTTTATTTTTTTCACTTATAATAACGTCAGGAAGAAATAAAATCAAAAATGGAAAAATTAATTTTTTTTTAATATCTCGGAAACCGATCCCCATCTTGAATTTTTAGAAAGGTACATATTGCAAAATTAGGGAACAAGATTTAGAATTCTGAAACGTAACAGTTTAACATCGTAGGTAGGGTTCCCAATATCGGACTAAAAATCAATACCGGTATTCCGGTATAATTTTCGAAACCGGGAGAAACTGGTATTAAAACCGATATCTCTAGAAAAGGGAGGGGAATAAAACCAACATTTTAAATCTCTTTTCCTTTGGTCTGTTCAGAGAAGGAGCGAAGCATTTTGGGTGGGGCAGTTGTTGAAAATGTAGTTAAAAGTTAAGTAAAAAATAGCCAAAGTGGAAAAGTGGATCGAACCTCATCCCGAAATTATTGTGGATAGAGTGGAAGTGCTTTTTGCGCATGTAGCAAAACGGTAAGTCTTTTTTATAGTTGTTTTATTTGCTAGGAGAGATATTTTTTATTTGGTGTATACGCGCAATTGTCGAATTTTATTTAACTTTAGCATGTATTTTGAAGCTATGTATTGCCATTGGTTTAAAAATGAACGATTATAATGGTGACCAATAATGACCACCTCCACTATGTATATATTTAATTTCAAATTTATTCCGAATGAAAATTCTAATACACACAAACATACGAAAACGCGATACCTCGCCTACATGGACAACGAAACATCTTGGAATGTGCAACAGACAACTCATAGAAAGACACAACAAGAGCTATCCAACGAGAATTTATGCGAAGCTCTATTATCTGCTGACTAGTTATCTATAACAAATAATACTAAATTTCGAAGATTTTTACGAAAATCTTGTGGCAAAAATGTTCCGTATGAAACCGCAATACGAACAAATACGCAAATACGCAAATGTTACAATCACATACTTATAATACAATTTCGTACCAACGACAAACTGTGAAGCTGAAAAGCAAAAATTTGGTTTTCGTTGATTGCGCCAACTTAATGATTTTGGAAAAAGAAGCCCAATGGTGAAGGATCAAATAATTAATTTTAGAATCATTTATTGGTCCAACTGAAAATATATACAGAAATAACAAAGAAAAAGATCAATTTTAAATAAAACGAATCAATAGGTAACACCTTCAGATAAGCCACATTGCGCCCTGTTCTTCGAGGTTTACCTAATGAATGCGAATGATAGAAAAGAAAAAAAGGAGAAAGAAAGAAAAACAATAGGTACTGCTATAACTGAATAATTATATTAAAAAGTACCTATAGTAATAATGACATTTAACGGTAGTTAATTAAGCTAATGTTCCAGTCAAAACCAGGCCGCCAACTATTTTAGCCAAAGCAGAAGCACAGTCAAAATCCAAACTGATGGAAGAATATTACATATATCGTACAATATGATTTCTAAGATGAAGTGCAACGATTCTTTCCAAGATTTTAGAAAATGTTGGCAAAATGCTAACAGGTCGAAATCTACATAAGTTTCCATTTTGAAAACCTTAGGAAGTGGAACCACTTGAGCTTCGTTCCAACAAGCTGGAAATACATCACCACCAAGACAGATATTTACTATATCAGATATATGGTAGTACAACAGGACAGCACAAAACATCACTTTAAGATTAACAGAATCGTACCCGCTACATTAAAACAAAAAGTTTAGTCAATGGCTACTTCAGTGTCCCTTTCTATCACTAAATTAAATTGAAAGGCACTAGGTCTGATATCAATATATATACAAATGGATAGTGGTTTGTTCGGATGCTTAAAACTTGAAAACAACTGGACCAAAGTGGATACCTTCTGCGGGTTTGTTCGTAATTGCTACGCGAAAGTCTAGGAAAAAGGAAAAGTCGAAAAAATCTCAACAGGTGGCGCTGTAGGCGTTCATTCCATTTGACAGCTCAGGATATGTTCTTTCTGATTTGATAATTTGAGCTTGCGTCTTAAAGTTGGATCTGTTATTATGCTACGAAATCTTCATACCCCAAAACTGTGCAATGGAACCCGAATGATTGTGACGAAACTAATAAACAATGTGATAGTGGCAAGGATTTTGAAAGGGCCGTTCAAGGGAGAAGAATGCCTAATTCTGCGAATTCCCTTGACTTCTACCGATTTGCCGTTCAATTTCAAACGTATTCAGTTCCCAGTGAGACTTGCTCGCAAATCTCGAAATGTCACGGCCAGCTATATTTGGCGTGTTCCTGAGTTGGGAAACCATCCTCACTCTTCATGTACGCCTAGGAGCAGAAAACAAAAAAAATTGTGTATCGTGCAGCCTTAAATTGAATACAGTCATTATTCTATTCTTTTTTTTAATTTCAATAAAACGAATGGAATTCAATGAAATTAATACTTGATTTTATTCTATTTTCCTCAAATATTGGACGGGCCGAAGTCCGCCGGGTCAGCTTTGCGTATAAATATAGGATGTTGAATTCAATTGAATTCGAAAAGTGTTTCATTCAATCTATAATTGAAATTATATTATTGCGTCATCTGTTAATGGTCGCTAATTTTCGATCGAAATATCAAATTTCGGGTGGAATCGTGAATTCTCGAAATTAATTCAATCAAAAAATTCTATTTTGGGCAAAACGAAGTTTGGTGGGTCACCTAGTGATTATTATAAAAGTTAAGAACATCAGGGTCAGTGGCTACATCAAAATCAGAGGCAGACGAAAAGAATTTGTTTATCTCACTAGGGCTTAGCCGGGTGTTTCACCTGTATTTTTGCAATAAATAGTAATCCCTTTTAAAATCCTCCAACCTGTATGTACAGTAAGTACGCAACTGATCAAACTATGCCCTTGTGGGTGCTCCATATTGAATTTGGCGCCGCAGTGTGCAGTTGATGGAATGGAGAAGTTGAGAAGTTGACAACGCTAGGATGAAAATCAAATGGTACGACGTCAGTATACTCATTGGTGCGCACGTACTGTTTGTCTATCGTCATTATATAGTCATTATCTGTATATATAAAATGGATCGTGGTTTATTCGGATGCTTAAAACTTGAAAACAACTGGACCAAATTTGATACTTCCTTCTGCCGGTTTGTTCGTAATTGTTACGCGAAGATTTAGGAAAAAAAGAAAACTAATAAAACGTTTGAAAATTTAAGAAAAAGGAAATTAGAGATTAAACAAATTGACGACGTCTGGTGCGCGCAAAGACAATTTAG
Organism: Chrysina gloriosa; assembly: GCA_038088585.1. NCBI lineage: Eukaryota > Metazoa > Arthropoda > Insecta > Coleoptera > Scarabaeidae > Chrysina > Chrysina gloriosa. Next base: position 56,739,693 of record CM076093.1, read on the forward strand.
GTTATGACATTTGTGATTGTGCGCGCATGAATAATTGTTATGTCATAATAGAAGCAAAGTCAGCAATATCCATCACAGTCTTATTTACAATGCTGCGAGCGGAAACATCGAATCTTTCACAACGAAGCCGTAATGCAATTAGACTGCGGAATATTGCATCAATCCACTGCAGATGAAGAAGAAATTGCACGAGAGAAAGGCGCCGTGTTAGTACGGCCCGACTTCGTGCTTTACAAACACAAGAACAAAGAGAGGCCATACGTGAAACGGCTCGGTTGGCAATGAGAAATCGCCGAGCAGAACACAGATAAACAACGTCGAGCTGCAAGAAGAAATGCTTCAAGTGTTAATTTGAATCGAGGAGCGTTTCAATACGATTCCACAATTGACTCTCGCACTCTTTCGTTAGAATTGGCCCTATGGAGGTTGTGTGCGTCCATTGCGATGCATTGAAGTTCGCTGGAGAAACGCCTGGATTGTGCTGTCTCAGTGGAAAGGTTAAATTACCATTGTTGCCACCGCCACCTGAGCCATTGCATTCATTGCTGCATGGCAAAGCTCAAGAATCACGACATTTTCTTTGGAACGCTTAAAGGTACAACGCATGTTTCTAAATGACTTAATTTGGAGCAAATAGTATTGAAGAACGCGAATTCAGTCCGACATTCAAGGTAATAATAATAATAATAATAATGTTTATTACCCAAAAGTTTTTAAAAACCAATAACAGGGCAAAAAATGGATTACAAAAAAGAAATAAAAATACTCAAATTAAAACACTTAATAGTACACAAAATAGTACAGTAAGGATATTATAAAATGTAGAAACTAAATTATATGCAATACTAATCTACACATAAGAAACTTAAAAAGAATATGTGTACCCAAACCAAGAAAAAAATATAAATTAGGAAATAAGGTTCATAACGTGACGTTCAAGTTGGCCTGTATAAGTTCGCTAAGACTACAATTAAAAATATCGCATTTTGAACTAATGTCATTGTACGTTGAACAAATGAAGGACATCGGCGAGCGAAGCAATAAGTTACTTCTAGCCTGATCAACATAAAATGTGTCCGACTTCCGAGAAGATTGACGGGGTACGTAGAAATTTAGCTTTGAAATAAGTTGACTGGAATCCATCTGACTGTGTAGTAATTTATATAAAAGGTTAGGCCTATATTATTACGTCGAACTTCCAGAGAAATAAAAGAAAACTCATCCAGCAACGCGTCATAAGGAAATCCTTTGTATGGATAAACACTATGCTTCTTAAACCATAAATACTTCAAAAATCGCCTTTGAACATTTTCCAGTGAAAGTTTATGAGTCAGGTAATATGGATTCCATACAAGTGCAGTATATTCCATTTTGGAGCGAACTAAAGTGAAAAATAAGCACTTGAGCGTGGACAGGTTGGTAAAAGACTTAGCACTGCGAAAAACGAATGTTTGTTAATAAGAGAGTAACCTTTATTGTTGGTAATCATAAATCACTAATTATCACTTCCCTTTCGACTATACAGATACAAGGACAAATTCGCCATAGAACTGGATCATTGCAGCCGGTTGAAGACGCACAGCATAAAATTGTTAAAAATTTACTTCATGGCCAATATGGAGGACCAACTTGATCGGCGTCAAACGATCAATAACGCAATGAAAAGAGAAATTCTTCAAGATTCGCAGCAAATACTTCATGAACATCATGCATTGATTCGGTTGTTCAAAACTGCGTCGGATCGCATGCCAAGTCATGACTATAAAGTCGTGATAAGAGCAAATAAACGCCCCGCTGGAACACACGAACGACAATTCAACGCTAATAATAGATAAAGTCGCAAAATATAGTACATCACAAGGTGCTTCAATGGATTTGCTCCCTTTTGAACTTTTATTCAACTTAATTAATTTTATCTTAATATAAACAAGTTAATAAAACTCAGGTAATGACTTAAGACAACATTTATTAATTCTAAGGCGGTACGAAGTTCGCCGGGTCAGCTAGTCTGTATATATAAAAATGGATCGTGGTTTGTTCGGATGCTTAATACTTGAAAACGAATGGACCAAATTGAATGCTTCCTTCTGCTGGTTTAATCGTAATTGCTACCCAAAGGTTTAAGAAAAAGAAAAGTCGAAGAAAATTTTGGGCAAAACGAAGTTTGACGGGTCACCTAGTACTTATAATAAATGTGTTCATTGTTCTCATGTACAAGTTATTCGAGTAAGATCCCAGGGTCGCCAGACGTTACTTATTTTCTGATTAACAAAATGTATTGGACAGGGTAGTGTTAGTATGTACTTTGAAGATATGCGTACCTGTTAGCTTGAACCGGCGTCCAATTTGCAGGTACCAGGTGCTAAAGGTACATAAAAACAGCGGTAACTTTTCTTATAGTCTGACTGTTGATTTTTACATATGTTTTACACAACATCATTAAAAATTAAAAATCAATATTGCCAGACAGTTTGGGTTGGCCATAATTTCCGCCAGTTAAAAGTAAGTTTAAAGTAAATTGCACCGGTCTAGCTCATAAATAATAATATAAAAAGCATAAATTATAACAAATTATATTTACGCGCGTTGCAGTAAAAGTCCCACTCATTTGGAACGTGTTGTTATGGTTAACACAAATTGAATCCCAATTTTACACTAACAGAATTACTAATGATACCACAAAGTACCACTGTGTATTGGCTACTATCGAAAGTAACATCCTCGAGCAAATCAATGATTTTGTGACCAGTCCACCAACATCCAATCTGTACAGCAGTTTACAAGCACGACTAATTAACGAATTCGCAGAGTTGGAGATGCAAAAACAAAAGCTGCTCACTGCATTGAGCCTTGGAGATAAGAAGCCATCGACTCTACTACGCGAAATGAGAGACTCAGCTGGATCTAAGGTTAGCGAAGAATTTATTAAAACAATGTTTATACAGCGTTTACCAGCTAACGTGCGACTAATTATTGCCGCTAGTGAGAACAATGTCACTGAACTAGCTGCAATGGCTGACAAAATAATAGAGATTTCACCTTCAAATATTGCCTCTATGTCTGTGCAGAACATTAATGCAAACAACATATCATTAGGTGACCTCCAACATCAGATCACAAGCTTATCTAAAAAAACTCGATGACTTAACTAATCGAAAGTATAGAAACCGCCGTCGATTCAAGTCCAATTCACGTAATAGGAATGCGCAGTGCTGGTACCACTCGAAATTCGGGAACAGAGCTAGAAAATGTGTCAAACCATGCCATTTTAAGCCAGCAAAAACCGCTATTTGTCTGTGATAAGGTCACAGGGCTCACATTTCTGGTGGATACAGGCGCCGACATATCTGGAATTCCCCTACCTATAAACACAAATCCAACATTTCAAAATTCAAGCTATTTACAGCAAACGGCTCCCAGATAAATACATTTGGTGAGAGGTTACTAGAACTAAATCTTGGGTTAAGGAGATCATTCAAGTGGCCTTTTGTGATAGCTGTAGTGGCCATCAGAAATGGCAAATTACTGGATAATACCACATCAAGCTCGGTGGTTGCTGAGTTAAAAGAATTTAGTGATACATCTATTACCACAATTAATATAAAATGTAAATACGCAGATATTCTGGCTCAATTTCCAGCACTTAATCATCCAACTTCGTTTAAAACTGGAGTCAAACATTCAGTGGCACATCATATCCCAACGAACGGTCCTCCCATTGCAACAAAAGCAAGAAGACTTCCACCAGACAAGCTGACCGCAGCAAAGAGTTCCAACACATGATGGACTTAGGTATCTGCAGACCTTCAACAAGGAGACCTTGCGGCGACTATAGAAGATTAAATGCCATAACCATTCCTGGCCGCTACCCGGTTCCACACATACAGTTCTCTAGCCGGTAAGAAAGTATTTTCATAAATCGATCTAGTGAGAGCGTTTCACTACATTCTTGTAGAACAGTCCGATATCCCAAAAACAACATAACACCACCCAAAGCTTCTAAAGGTTTAGTGATAACATTCTTCGTGATTTCGATTTTTGTTTCGCATATCTGGACGACATACTGATTGCTTCAACAGATGAAAGCGAACATAAAATGCACCTTCATCTTTTCTTATTCCAAAAACTATTTTACTATGGCATACCATCAATTTATCAAAATGCCAATTTGGTAAAAATGAAATACCATTCCTGGGATATTTAGTATCTGATGAAGGTATAAGGTCTCTCCTAGATCGGATACGCGTTATCAATAACTACCCCCTCCTAAATACCATCCAAAACCTCCGACGTTTTTTAGGCATGATTAATTTCTACATCACTGCATCACTACAAGTTGTTCTAATGGTTGACGCTTCCCGTAGTGCCATGGGTGGTATCTTACAGCAAATCAAAAATAACATTTATCACCCTCTAGCCTTCTTTTCAAAGAAATTCTCCCCAGCTCAGCTCAAATCAAATACAGCACGTATGACAGAGAACTTCTAGCACTTTATACAGGGATAAACCACTTTAGATATTTTCTAGAAGGGCGAAACTTTATCGTATTCACGGAGCACAAACTCTTAATATATGCATTTTATCAAAATCTAGATAAAGCCTCGCCTCGACAAATTAGACTCCTTGACTATATATCGCAATTTACTACGGATATACGCCATATCTCAGGCAAAGATAATATTACGGCAGATGCGCTTAGTCGTATTGACGCAATCACCAATCACCACGATCTACTGTTCCATATCCAGATATAGCTAATGCACAGCAATCACATCCTGAATTAAAGAACTTGATGACATCTCCTAAATTATTCAGAATCATTACAGATCATACTAATATTCCACTGACTTGTGACATTTCTACTGGAAATCCTAGACCTTTCATTCCCAAAAGTTTCAGAAAAGTAGTTTTCGATTCCATTAATAACTTTTCTCATCCAGGTATTAAAACCACTACGAAAATGATACGTCAACGTTTCATATGGCTCCAAATAGCAAAAGATTGCAAAACATGGGCTCGATGTTGCATTGAGTGTCAACGTACTAAAAGTTGCCCTTAAATACCAATTCACTGATCACTGGGTAGATACACTGCCTACAGTTATGGTAGGTTTACGTACTAGTGTGATACAAGACTTGAAGGTTTCACCGGCAGAGATGATATACGGTTCGGTTATTAAATTACCGGGTGAATTTTTCGACACCCCAACTTTTGTGACGACACTAACTCTTTTATCATTCGTCTAGGAGATATAATTGGTCAATACAAACCAACCTAGACGATCTTGCACAATAAACATTCCAGTTTTTTATACCCAAATTTACAGAACACTGAATTTGTTATCATCAGACAAGATCAAGTCACCAAACCCTTACAACCTTCATATAATGATCCTTACAAAGTCATAAAAATATCCCAAATTCTTCACCGTTCAAATTAAGAACAAAGACCAAAATATCTCAATAGATAGACTCAAACCAGCTTATATTATCAAAGACCAAGAGCTAGAGACTGAATCGTCAGACCAAATTCCAGCGACTGCTAAACCCACACAAGCCTCAGACCGAATTCCAACCACCGCTAAACCCACACAAGCCTCAGATCAAATTCCAACGACCGCTACAGCCATACAACAAAAGGTAACCACACATATTGGAGGTACAGTGCGCTTCCCCACGAAGTACTTGGAGTAACGCTATCGCTGATAGGAGAGTCATGTGGCTGCTCCACATTTGAAATTAGCGCCGCAGTGTGCAGTTGATGGAATGGAGAAGTTGAGAAGTTGGCAACGCTAGGACGAAAATCAAATGGTAGGATGTCGGTATATTCATTGGTGCGCATGTACAGTTTGTCTATAGTCATAATACTTATAATAAATGTGCTCATTGTTCTCATGTACAAGTTATTCTCATAATAAATGATCTGTCTTATAATGAATATACATCAATCCACGATACCAACACGCTCTTCTGCGTCCTAGTCACAGTAGGGGTATAATTCCTCAGCATTTTGTAATAATTCCAATTAGAGTGTAAATTTAGTCAATATGTACTTCATTACGTAAAGAAATTAAATATTTGATGTCAGTCAACCAAGGTGAAGCTAAGTTAGAATTATGACAGCGAAGAACAGAACTCTTTTAATTAATGCACTTCTATACAGGTTAGTTAAAAGTATGGAGACGGCGATTCATTGGCGTAAATATTCATTTTAGGAAATTATATTCAATACAAAAGTTTTTTATGAAATTTCTATCTATATTTTAGAACGCTTCAATTTCTTTTTTTCAATTATTTTTGAGGCGAGTTTCCAAATAGAAACCCAACTTCTAAATCTGTTGTTGGTAAAACTTTAAAACGTTTTGATTAAACAGGTAACATTAAAGATTTGCCAAGGAGTGGTAGACGTAGAATAGTGAAAACCGATGATAAAAATTATGTTTTATTGGATGTATCTGAATATCCCTATTTATCAGCCAACCAATTAGCGGCCAATCACAATATTTCACAGTCATCGGTCGTCAATTTTAAAAAGTGAAAACTATAAACCTTATAAGGTACAACTTTTACACAAGTTGACGAAAGATGATTTTGATAGGAGACTTAATTTTTGTGAGGAAATGTCAAATGTAATCAATAATAATGAAAATTTCGTCAAGAATATTCTTTTCTCTGACGAAGCTACTTTTTACCGATGCAGTAAACAGACATAACAGCAGATACTGGTCATCTGAAAATCCTTTTTGGTGTATGGAGCACCATACGCAATATCCCCAAAAAGTTCATGTTTGGGTTGGCATTTTAGGGGGTGATACTATCGGTCCCTTTTTTCATCAATGGCTATTTAACTTCGACTGTGTATTTGCAGTTATTGCAAAATGAAATTATACCTGCTTGTGCTTCACTTTATCCACATGAAAACAACGAACACCTTCCCAATAGCAGTATTTGGTTCCAGCAAGGTGGCGCCCCACCGCATTATGGTCTAAATGTTCGTCAATATCTGGATAACGTTTTCCCAAACCGATGGATTGAGAAACGAGGAAACATTGAGTGGCCAGCCCGTTTGCCAGATTTAAGCCCTTTAGATTTTTTTTTCTTTGGGGATATGTAAAAAATAACGTTTACAAACAGTGGCGGCGCGAGACCTAAACTTAATGTGGGCAAGGTACATTTCGCGAGGCTCTCTGATGGCGCAAGAAGAGGGGTTTATAAAATAAAAACACTTGAAATTGACAATTTTTTTCATAAAGAAACAAACTAAACTTTTATTTATACTGTTTTTGACACATTAAACAAAAATTAAAAAAATTAAAAAGTAAAAAACATAAATTTTCTACTTTTAGTTTTACTGAACTCCTTAATGATTGGTTCGTAATTTATCTTAGATGCTATATCTCCGTCAATAGATAAAACTGCCAAAGCAGCATGTTTTATTAGTGTTAATTTTAGTGCAGCGAAAGTAGCACTTGCAGGTATTGTTAACAAAATTGGAATGACAATGAGGCTAAATTTCTTTCAAATCGTTCTCTATGATATATTGGAGAAGATGTTTCACGTTTGTAATGGAGTTGGGTAAATTTTGGATCATGTTTTGTAATTCTTCATATAATTCGTAAGGTTGGAAGTAACTGCTCTTACCTACTTGCAGGACTGTGGGTAAATCTTGACAGGTTTTCAGTATTTACTTTTTTGGTATATTTTTAAACTTGAGTTAATTTTTTTTTATTTAAGACATAATTATATATTTTTTTAAATAGAGTATATTAATGGAGAATATTTTTAATCTAATTATGAAAAATTATATCTCGCAAGTTGTGGCCATTCTCTGCTTCGCATATTCGTGCTGTTTTCAAGACATGTTCCATAACCTTTCGCAAAACTTCAGGTGTTATGTTGATTTCGTCGCGTATATTGTTTTTTAATTGCTGGATGGTTCTAGGCTTGTTAAATAATAATAAATAAGTAATAATCTTTATTGTCATAGCTCATCAGAGCATGGACATTGTCAATAATACATTTGTGTATATATTATAATAATAAGAAATTTTAACATCAAACTTATAAAACTAAAATTAAAATTAAAATTGACGTTCACGCACATATTCATCAGAGATATTCGTCACACATTACACACATTAAGCATTCATAAATTCATCCAGGCTATAAAGCATATTTTCATAAAGATACGTTTTTAAATTTAATTTAAAACTATTAAATGATTGTGTGGCTTTTACACACGAGGGCAGTTTATTATATAGAAGTATTGCCATATATCTCGGACTTAATTCATACTGCCTTGTATGGTGTACCGGCACACTCAAATTATTTCGGTATCTGGCTTGCATATTGCAGTAAATATCGCTATTTTTAACAAATGTTTCTTCATTTCTTTTAAAGAACAGAAGAACTTCCAATATATAGAGTGAGGGCAAAGGCAAAACATACATCTCCCTAAAGAAATGGCGACATGATGTCAACGAAGAAATAGAAAATATACATCTATTCTTTTCTGTAGGAGGAACAATATTTTAGCTTCAACGGCAGGTCCCCAAAAGATCACACCATAGATACGATTTATTGTTTTCCTTAAGATATACAGGATACCCTAAGGCACAGTGTTCCACCCGAAGGTACTACACCGTGGCTTTCCTATCTTAAAATAAAAAAATATTCCACGCCTTCAATTTGTACACTCATTATTATATCTTTCTTTAAGTCTCGATTCTAACTAACTAAGTCTAAACTAATTGCGGCCGGGACCGACTTGTGCCAACCACGAGTGCAATGCGTCGATAAAACCCGGAAAACTCGACTCCGTGGTATCTAATGCGAACCTAGTTCACGCCCTACTTATAATACAATTCTCCTGATTTTATCATATAGTGCGAGATAAGCCCGGTTACTTATTAGATGTCTATGTTTTCCCTTCGCTCCACGTTGATTCGGCCACCCCGCTCGCCCGTATCTTTGCCGGCGCATTGACGTCGGGCCTCGGTGCAATCCGAGACAACCTCGAACCTCGAACGATATCCTGAAAATGAAAACGAACACACAACAGCCTTATTCCTATCATCACATCTTTTTGTGGAGTAGACTCCCGCAAACGATAAAATGATAAAAACAAATAAAAATCGAACAAAATAATACGAAAAATCAAACAAAGCCCTGCATTTTATTCTCTTGTTCGTCCTGGAGTCAGTCGCGTTACTTTTTCCGCTGCGTCGCTAAAAACATCCACCACTCTGTGGTTTCATTGCCGTCGATTTCTCCTTCATTCTTTGGCCACCTTAGGCCAGCTTGTATTGCCGTAGTTTCTGTTCGCGCTCTCCATTCCGCTGTAAGTGGACAATCGAACAAGACGTGCTCGGCCGTATCTTCTGTTCCGCAATCGCACAGAGGGCTTTCTCTTGCCCCTCTTCTATGTAGATAAACTCCAAAGTTACCGTGCCCCTTGATCAGTTGTACCGCTTGGTATGAAAGTCGCACGCTTAATTTGCTAAATTCCTGCACATTCTGAATGAATTTTCTCGTCCACTTACCCTTCTCAGAATTCGCCCAACGATTCTGCCATTTCTCCTTGCAGACGTCAGTTATTGCGTTCCCTACAGATCTTTCTGATATCAATTCGTATATCGCCGGCGCGTTCGCGTCTCTGGCTGCTTTTTTCACTAATTGGTCTGCGCGTTCGTTACCTCTGTTACCAACATGCGCCTTTGTTCACCGCAGTTCGATATTGCGGATCACACCATAGCGCAGACAAGTCTCGACGTAAGCAAAATAAAACAGTTTCACCGACTGCAAACCCACAATGCCACGCAAGTTTCTTATAGCATAGAGCGCCGTTGCTAGTTTGCCTTCTAGCATAGAACAATGTTCAATAAACTTCAAACGATCGTCTACTACTAGCCCTAGTGATTTCACCACATTACTCTCCGGAACCGATTTGCCATTAAGGCGAACATACAAACTCTCCAAATTTGGCGCAGATGATCTAAACCGCACAACACTAGTCTTACCTGTATTAAGGTGGAGGCCATTTATCTCGCACCAGTTTCCCATTTTACTCACAAGTACCGTCATAGATACGGAAAGTGATTTAATATCGGAGGCAGAAACGATACAATTTGTATCGTCAGCACATTGTGAAAGAATGCAAGGTGTGAATGAAGAATTGAGATCGTTCACATAAATTAGAAAAAGTATTGGCCCCAGAATTGACCCCTGCGGCACACACCTTCCATCACAAAAGATGAAGATTTATATCTCTGTGTAACACCGTTCACATTCATTGTCAAAGTAATAACACTTTTCCTGTTGTTCAAGTAGGAAGCAAACAAATCCTTAGCTACACCGCGAACTCCAAGTGCATCCAATTTTTGATAACAGTATCGAATAATCAATAGTATCAAAAGCTTTTGATAAATCGGAAAAATACGCCAGCAACATTGATCTTTTTATCGAGGTTTTCATAAATCTTGTTCATAATATGGCATATGGCATCACACGTAGATTTCCCCTTAACAAATCCAAACTGTTTTAGAGACAGAAAATTGTACTTCTGTAAGTAATTCGTCAATCGGGTGTTAATTAATTAATAATTATCTCGAAAACCATCGCAAAGACTGTCGGTAAAGATATAGGTTTGTAATTAATTACATCATGCACATCACCCCGTTTATGAATCGGAATTGTTTTGTTCGTCTTTGGACATCCAGGAAAAACTCCTTCAGAGAAGCATCGATTAATTATATATACGAGCGGCTGTATTATATAAATCGAAACATATTTAATAAGAAAACATGGTATATCGACACCAGCCGAACGTTTCATCGCAACACTCTCCAAAACCGAACCCACCTCGTATTCATCGGTTGGAAAAAGATAGAATGAAGCATTCTCATCAAAGTAGGGAATTGATTACTCTGTCTCCTGGGAACTACGAAATAGTCTCGAAGCAACTCCGCAATCCGCCCAGGACTGGTGTGCATTTCACCCTTACCGTCACGGATAGCTAAGTTGTTCGGGTTGGAATTATTTGATCTCGTTAGAGCCCTAATGACATCCCATGCAGCTCTGGACTTATCACGTGAAGCCGAAATCAAATTTACGTAGTATAGTTTTTTCGTTTCATCAACTTATTTTTTCTAGTTTTTGTTAACTATCTCATACAGCTCAAGCATATTAGGGTCTTGAGTAGATTTATATAAATTATAAACACTACGAACGTGTTCTGCAAAACATTTCAAGTCATCATTGTACCATGGATTATTGTGGTTCGGTTTAACTAAATATTTCTTCAGTTGAAAACTTATGGAAAATTATGGAGAAAAGTGTAAAATATTAAAAATATATCATCGGAACTCAAGTCACTAGAGTAAACATCATGCCAGTCCTCCTCACTCATGAGCATTTGAAATTCAGAGATTGACCTTTTGGTGAAACGTCGTTGGTGTTCAAATCTAGATCCCGTTACGATCCAATGATCCGAGCTTAGCAACAGAAACTTATGATCCGACAGCAATGATTCCCCACGTGACAATAATACCTGTATGCATCACTACTTGCAAACACATTATCTATTAAGGTACTAGATGTCGCAGTTACTCGCGTGCAATCGGTAACATAAGAGGTCAAACCAAAACATGTGAACAGACATAAAACACTTCCTCTATTAGTTGTGTCTTCCATAAAATCAACATTGAAGTCGCCGCAAACGACGACCTCACCAACCCTACCGCACATCTCATCCAGCAAACGAAATATACACTCCAAAAAGTATCCAAATCTCCAAATGGTGATCTGTAGACACAAATAACAGTACACCTGCTTCCCCCAAATGTGATATTGACACATGTATACTGAAAGTGCTGCTCCAGAGCTGCAACAGTAGGCGTCCAAGATTCTGCGAGCAAATCAGACAAGGAGTATATGGCAACACCGCCAGCCCTCAAATTATCTCGGCAAAACTATTGATAAGTTTATAATTATTTAAGCAACAAGATGATATTTCATAATTAGATAGCCAATGCTCTTAGATACATACTACGCTAGGAAAAGTCAGATTCTGCAGTAAAACTTCAAATCTACCTATCTTATTGCGAATACTGCGAACATTTAAATGAAATAACTTTCTTGTTTGAGTCGTGTGTGTCGATGAATTATTCCTAGTAAATACCGCGTTGATAATTAAAAATTTGAGTTGTGGCAAGGATTTGTATGTAAAGAAACATAAATCAGATTGGAGTAGGTAACACCCCTCGATTCAAAATCAAGTTCCCCCAATTGTAGATGTTCAATAAGGAATCGAAATATTCTCCCCTTGCTTCTCCTATTGGAATGAAAACCATCACTACTCTTACTAAAGGTATCTAACAAACCATTTACTTCAACAAATTTTATATTGGAAAAGCCACACAATCGAACCATGTCATATATTTGACTATTGTAGGAATAAACCAACTTATTTAAAATTGGCCGTCCGGACCAAAATGGAATGCTTAAAAATATAACATTAGTATGAGAAAGTTTGTAAATTATGTTACCTAAATAGTCCGCATTAACTGTTTGACCCTTCAATACACTTCAGAAAATTGGTTTGGAACCTTTGGTGTAACAAAGCAAACACACTGACAAAGTCAATGCACAAATTTCCACTATCACCAAACAAATATTGCATGTCAATATTTGTTTGGTGATAGTGAAAATTTGTGCATTGACTTTGTCAGTGTGTTTCCTTCAATACACCATTGGAACCGGCCTGAATAATCACATAATCGCACCCGGTAAGATCTCTTCTCAGGTATAGAAGTATACCATCAACGACATCTCGGAATGCGGCATACGGTTTACAAAATGTACAAAATGTACCTCGCATAGATTATGCAGATGCGATGTTAATATAATAGCCGAGTTTCTTACCTGGCTGTCACCCAAAACCAATATTTTTCGATGATTCCGTATATCTGATATCCGTGACTGTTTCTTGTTTGGGATTTGATTTAACTGATTTTTCACCTCGCGTATTAAAGATCGAGGATTCTGTATTCTTGTTTGTTCTGTATCCAACTTCTTATCGACCACGAGAATAGGGGCTAAACCATCTGAGATGGTCCCATTAGAGTATGTTTGAATTTCTTTTTCATTCGTCAAAGCCAGTTCTGTCTGCGCAAGCTTGGTGGAAGATGTTTGTGCACCTCGTCCATTAACAGAAGGAACTCTGGGCTGAGATTGAATTCCTTTTTTTCGACTTTAAATATCTCGGTTTGAGTGTAGGCATTCGAGCTCACTGAACACACCTTATTGATTGAAGACACCCCAGTTTGTATATGTGCATGCACAACATCATCAGTTTTTTGGATAATGTATCAATTGTTTGGTGCAGATCTCTAATAGTATCTTGTTGATTAATACATTTGTTCCTATAAAATTCAACTTTCTTCTCTTGCTGCGCATTGTCATCCTGCAGTTCTTGTAATTGATAGGTCAGGGTAGCTAATTTGTCCCTTAATTCTCGCAATATATCATTTTCCGTATTTTCTTCTTTTTTCCGACCGATGTAATTGATATATAGCTCGTATTAGAGCAAGAAGAATTTCTTACTGACACATTATTTTCCACAAGACATTTACTTTTTTGTGAGCGTGTCTTAATGTTGCTGCCTTTGGCTGCCTTTTTTGCCCAATAACCCCAAAGGAAACAGTCTGGAGCGGTTAAGTTCGTTGAACGTGGAGGCCAATTAAAATCGCTTGTACTCGAAATAATTCGTCCATCAAAGATATCGCGTAAAAGAGCCATTGTGTCCTTCGCAGTGTGTGCTCAGTCTCCATCCTGTTGGAACCATACTTGCGGATGGTTTTTCACGGCTGGCCTTAAAATATTTTCCAACATTGTTCGATATCTAACACCAGTGATGGAAACGGCCACACCGTGTTCACTTTCAAAAAATATGGACCAATTATCCTTTCTGACGAAACACCGCACCAACCAGTACACTTAAGTGGGTGTAATTGTCGCTGTTGAACTACTCTTGGATTTTCCGTAGCCCATATCCTGCAGTTTTGCCTATTAACAAATCCATTTAATTGGAAATGGGCTTCGTCGCTCATAATTAAATTATGAATAAAATCATGATTTTCTTTTGCTTTTTGCCGGAAATAAATTGCATAATCAAGTCGTTTCTGGTAATCTGTCGGTTTCAATTCTTGAACAAGCTGAATTTTGTATGGAAACATTCTTATTGTATGCCAAATTCTCTGCAGCGACCCTCGTGTGAGGCCAAGTTGTGTCGAACGTCTCCTGCTTGATGTTTCTCCATCTTCCCGAATACTCTCCTGTACCCGTTCAATATTGTCATCCGTATGCACCGTTCATCGTCTGCCGGCACCAGGAAGGTTCCTTTCTGCCCCATGTCGAAAATTTGCAACCAGACGGTTTATTGTTGACTATGAGGCTCCAAACCGCACATTAAAATAACGACGATATGCACGCTGAGTCAAAACAATGGACCGTTGATTTGAGAAATAAAGTTCAACGATTTGGGCACGGTTGAGTTCCGAACAGTAAACGGAGCGGACGCGTCGTGCTTGCGGCAATAAGCAAACTCGTGTGCGAGTCTTACTACGTAGGTATGGGCGAATACAATTTACACATTAAAGTGCGGGTTGTAAAGTGTATAAACAAAAGTGGTAGAACTAATTTAAAGAATTAGAAAAATATTAATAAGTTAAGCAATGACAAACGGATAGACACGTGGACCGACCTTTGAAACCGAACGGGTCAGCTGACTGGGTGATAAGCGGGGCAGATTGCGAGTGTGGTAAACAACCAGCTACGAAGACGCGCGGAGTGAGCAGTGAGTAGCAAACTGTGAAATGAGCAGCGACGACTACACGTCAGAAGACTCTAAAGGAAAAAAAAAATACGGAAGCGGAGGAAATTTTCGGAAGGAGTGAAAAGATACACAGATCGCCTCAACAAAAAAGGAGAAACAACGATAAGATGAATGCCCTAACCGACATGGTGCGCGAATTAATGAAGGACATCAAGGAAATAAAGCAAGATCAAAAAGTATATCAGCAAGAATTGAAAGACCTAAGGATGGAAAACGAAATGCTTAAGGAAGAAAATAGGAAATAGATTTGAAAAACATGGAAAGGAGAGTGAGGAGGGTGGAGAAGGAACAAGTAAAGAATAGTATTGTTGTGACGCGAATAGAACTGGACACAGACAACAAAATTGATATGAGAATCGGTATGGAGAACTTCATAGAGAGAAATGTAGGTGTCAAAGTATATATTAAGGAAGTCACAAAAATTGGAACAAAGATCTGTAAAATTGAACTGGATAATACTATAGAAAAAGATAATATCATGAGAAACAAGAAGAAATTGAGGGACTTAAGAGAAAATCTTTATCAGCAATAAATTAACCAAGGAGGAGGGCGAGTTACGAAATAAACGCAAACGAATAGCGGACGTCGAAAAGGGCAAAGGTCGAATAGTAAAGGTTGGATGTAACAAGATTATAATGGATGGAAAGGAAGGAAGTGAGATAATG
Source organism: Chrysina gloriosa (assembly GCA_038088585.1). Classification (NCBI taxonomy): domain Eukaryota; kingdom Metazoa; phylum Arthropoda; class Insecta; order Coleoptera; family Scarabaeidae; genus Chrysina; species Chrysina gloriosa. Next base: position 56,755,250 of record CM076093.1, read on the forward strand.
AAATCCAAGAACTGAAAGAATGGAAAAGATTTAACACCAGGAAAGAAGCAAAAAACTGATAAAAATAAAGAGAGCCGCTATAACAAGGACGACCCAAACGCATCAAACAATGACACGAATATGGATAATTTTACACAAATTAAAATGAACATGACAACTAGAAATACCCACAAACATAAAATGCAAACGAAGCAATTACTATCTGGATTTGTTAGATTGGGAACATGGAATGTTAGAGGAATAAATGGGAAAGAAGATGAACTGACAGAGGAACTGGAAAAACTAAAATTGCACTACGCAGGAATTACGGAAACAAAGAAAAAGGGAAAGGGTGTAAAAGATTACCTAATGGATATTGGATGTACTGGTCCGGAGTGAAACAGGAAGAAAATGCGGGAGCTAGAGTACTGATAAAAGAGGAAAAGATAAAAAATATAAAAAATGAAAGATTTGTAAATGAAAGAATAATATCGGTATCAATTATCGTGCTACGGCCCGAATGACAATGCGACAGTTGAAGAAAAAGATAATTTTTTTAGTGATCTACAAGAAGAGATAGATAACACAAATAATAAGGTAATAATAATGGGGGACTTAAACGGAAGAGTTGGAAGAGGGAATGAAGGGATAGAATGGTGCCTGGGAAAACAAGGAGAGAGACTGAGAAATGATAATGGTAATATCAAGAAATGAAACATCTACTATAGACTACTTCTTGATACATAAGGAAATTTGGAGAAATGTCAAGGATATTAAAGTAAAAGGGGCCCGGAGATAGGGAGCGACCACTTCCTCTTACAGATGTTACTAAAATTTGGAAAAGAAAACGTCAAAGAAAATAAACACAAGATTGTAAACTCTATAATAAAATGCTATAAACTAAGGCAGAAGGAAATAAGAGAGAAATATCAAAAGAAATGTGAGGAAAGACTGGATATAAACAACGGGGAATTAGGAATAGAAGAAAGCTGGAGAAGATTTAAAGATATAATTTTAACCGCGATCGAGAGCATCTGTGGCGCATCAAGGATAGTAAATAGGAATGTCAAAAAGACAAACTGGTGGACAGATAGAGTAAAAGTAGCGGTCGGGGATAAAAAGAGAGAGTGGAAAAATATTTGCAAACAAGGGATCTAACAGATTATGAGAAATACAAACAACGAAGGAAAGAGGCCAAAAGAGTGATGGGGGAGGAAAAGAAAAGATCATGGCAACAATTTGGAGAGCAAATGAAAAACGCGTATAAAGAAAACCAGAAGCTTTTCTTCGGTGTAATTAGGAACATGAGACAGAAAAGAGCAGGAACAATATTGAATATAAAGGACAATGAAGGAAATATCATAGAAGAGGAAGATAAAATTATGGACAGATGGAGAGAATATTATAAAGATCTTTTATAAGGGGAGGACATAACCACCGAAAACCAACATCTGAATGTAGGACTAGGGCACGGAATAGAAGTAACACAAACAGACGAGATAAGTATGAAGGAAGTAAGGGAAGCAACAGCAGAGTTAAAATTGGGAAAGGCACCTGGACATGATGGGATCACAGCAGATATGATAAAAACACTACCAGAGATAGCCATACAAGAGCTTACGATGATAATGAATAGGATAATCGTAGGTAGTGCATCAAGGGATTGGACAACAGGTATAATAACACCAATTTATAAAAAATACAAAAGACACAAAAGACTGTAACAATTACATGGGGATAACACTAACTAGCACAGTATCAAAGATATATACCAAACTATTAGCAAAACGTATGAGATAAACTGGAACATACTTTGGAGGAAACACAATTTGGATTTCGACCGGGTAGAAGGGTAAATGATGCAATATTTATAATAAGACAAGTAGGAGAAAAAGCAATAAAAGAAGATAAAGAGGCACATTTATGCTTTATAGACCTACAGAAAGCCTTTGACAAGGTTAATAGAGAAGACATATGGATGATAGTAAGAAATAGGAAAATACCGAAATTATTAATAAGAGGAATACAAAGCTTATATAAAGAAACAACAAATTATGTAAGAACAAGGCTGAGCAAATCAGATATGTTTGAAACAACTAGGGGTCTCAGGCAAGGATGCATTCTGAGCCCGATGCTTTTACACTAGTGTTAGATGAGGCAATAAAGAGAGTAAAGAAAAAGGGAATAAGAGCGTATGAAATAGGCTACTGGAAAATGAAAAATATAAAAATATCGGAGATATACTATGCGGATGATATGGTTATAATTGCAAAGGACAAAGAAACACTTAATATGAACATACAGACTTCAAGGAAATATTGGAGGAAATAAACATGAATATAAATATAGAGAAGACTAAGACAATGATAGTGGGAAAGAATCCGCAAAAACACACAATAAAAGTAGGAGAAGAAATACTAGACCAAGTAAAAAAATTAAATACCTGGGCTCAATATAATCAGAGGACGGCAAGATTGAGAAAGAAATAAAAAAGAACAACAGTAGGAGGAAGACTATTCAATTGTATAAAAATACATTTCTGGGGAAAGAAGAGATACCGAAAGAGGTTAGAGTACATGTTTTTAAAAAGTAGCTATTCCAATACTTTTATACGGTGGGGAAACATGGACCATGACTGAGAAACAGAAAAGAAAAATAACAGCTACAGAAATGGGATTTGTGAGAAAAATGGTAAATAAAACAAGGGACAGAATTAGAAATATGAAATTCAGATATAATCTGAACCTGAGACCAATGGAGGAAAATATCGAAATCATTTGTTATACTATAGCATGTTGAATAGCGCACCTTTGTAATTGCGTGAGACACTGCAACAGTGCAGTTAGAGCAATGGCCGACACTACATTTGTTGTAATTTTGTATAATAGAGGAATTAAAATTAATAACAATAAATGTTATAGCGCTATTCCTTATAAAAAGGTTTAAGCGAAAAATAAAAAAGAATTTAATAAAAACAACATAAACATTACTTTCATTCCAAATTATAGTAACAGATCTCTTTTTACTAATACTAAATCCAAAATAATTAAACAAAATCAGAGTAATGTAGTTTATAAAATAAACTGTAAAGACTGTGATGGTTGTTACATCGGTCAGACGAAACAATATTTAAAGAAAAGGTTGTATAGCCATAAGTATTCTTTAAATAATGATTTTGGTGCAATGACCGCTGTAACAAAACATTACAAAGATCTTGGGCATTACTTTGATTTTGAAAACACAATTATATTAAAAACAGAGAATAATTATAAAAAAAGACTAATATATGAAATGATAAATATACAGAAAGACACTAAAACTATTAATTTCAGGACCGATATTCAAAATTTAAGTAATGTATATAGCAATTTGTTAAAATGACATTTGCATTTCTTAAGAAGGAAACCTTTGGCTAGGTTTTTGAATTTGGTTTTCCCTAGTCCTTGAACAGAATTGTTAAGGTTTCGACAAAGATTTTTTGATATAAGGTTTTACTTAATTTGCATGTATGTTTACACATTAATTTAGTTTTTATAATTTATATATATATAAAAGTTGGTTACACATCCTCTATATCAAGAAATCCTAGTCACTAGTTATTTTGTTGATAGTCCCAAATAAAAAACAAAAGTTTGTTTATATATTTATCTAGTTATATTTTCACTGACGAAGGTGTTCCGAAAACGTTTGTAAACGTTCTGAAAATATAACTATCGTTCAAACCAGCCTTGTTTTATTGACCTATTAGTGGTAGATCTCTATCATATAAGGTAATTTTGTAATGTATAATACACGATATCAAAAGACATATATTGTAGTTTTGTAATGTGCAAAGGATGCCGGAACAGAGAATAGTTAAACAGGTATTTGAAGCCAGGACGAACAAGAAGAGATCAAGAGGAAGGCCCAGACGGACGTGGCTACAGAACGTAATAGATGCATTGGGTAAAAGAGCAATATCGTGGGAGGAAGCCCAACAAGCCGTAGCAGATAGGAAGCGATGGAGGGAAATATGCAACAAGTCAATCTTAGAGAACTCAACCCCACACGCGCCTTACACCCCAGGACAGGGGTAGAAAAGGCTTAAGGATTAAGTTAGTAAGTAAGTAAGATTTGGGCACGTTGTTTAATTGTGTACTGTACCATTTTCAATTCCCCAAGTCTTCTTTACAAAATACTGAAAACAAATAAAAAATATATACTTACTTACTTAATCCTGAAACCCGTTTGACCGTGAAGTGTCGGTTTGTGTGGAGTTCAGTTTCCTGGCTCCCTCTTCCATATTTGTCTCCACTCTTCTCTCTCCCTGCATCTTGCTCTCATATCCTCCCATTTCTCTCCCCTTGCCTCGTATGCACTTCGTACTTCTTGCTCCCATGTCTTCCTCGGTCTTCCTCTTCTTCTTTTTCCCATTTCTTTTGATTCGTATATTTGTCTTGCCAACCTTTCTTCGCCCATTCTTATAACATGGCCAAGCCATCTTAATTGCCCTTGCTGTATTGTTATTTGGATTGGCTCTATCTTGAGTTCCTCTCTGTATTCTGCGTTCTTTATCCTATCCAACTTAGTTTTATTTTTTATTCGTCTTAGGAACCTCATTTCTACGCTGTTCATCCTACTTCTTTGTCTCTCGTTTGTAGTCCATGACTACATGAGTGTGTCAGTACTGGTTTCACTACCTTGCGGATCACTTATGCCTTTACTATCTCTGGTATTTCTTTGTTGTTTAAGAATGGTGTTTTTATCATGTTGTAAAGTTTTGCAGTTTTTGATATTCTATCATTTATTTCATCTACTAAGGACCCCTCGCTGTTAATAATCCCTCCCAGGTATTTAAACGCGTTAGTTTGTTCTATTCTATGTCCTTCTATTTTTATGTTATGTGTTAGACTTTCTCTGCTTATTGCCATTGTTTTTGTTTTGTCTATATTAACTTCCATGTTTATCTCTTTTAATTGTTCATTTATTATATTGACATTTTCTTGCAGGTGTCTCTCCGTGTTTCCCAATATCACCATATCGTCCGCATAGCTTAACTCAGTTATTTGTATTTTCTCCATTTTCCAGTATCCTACATTATATGGCTTCAGTTGCTGTTTACACTTCTTAATCGCTTCGTCCAACATTATATTAAATAATAAGGGGCTCAGCGCGCAGCCATGCTTTAGTCCATTTCTACATATAAACGTCTCCAATTTTTCATTTCTTACTCTAACGTAGTTTCTTGTTCTGTAGTATGTGCTCTTTATACACTCTATTAATTCCTCATTCACATCTCTTGTCTCTAACGTTCTCCATACATCATTTCTCCTTATACGATCGAATGCTTTTATTATATCGATGAAGCATATACGTATTTCTCTGCCTGTTTTTATTGCTTTTTCTATTACTTCTCTTAAAATGAATATTTGATCTTGAGTCCCTCGTCCCTTCCTAAATCCGCATTGTGTTTCTTCTAATGTATGTTCTATTTCTTTCTACTTTCTAATATCCTTGCATATAATTTCCCTACTGTGCTACCCAGAGTTATGCCTCTGTTGAACACTGTTGACTATCTCCCTTTTTGTAAATTGGGCATATAATTCCTATTCTCCAATCCTCGGGTGTAACTTTCTCCATTCTGACCTCGCTTAGTAGTTCCAGTAGTTGTTTTAATCCTAGTTCACTAAGTCCCTTTATCATTTCCACACTAATTTCGTCGTGTCCCGGTGCCTTTCCGTTCTTCATCAGCTGTATGACTTTTTTTAATTCTTCCCTTGTTATATCCTGTTGTACCTGCCCTTCTATAAAATTCTTTTCTTGATATATTCGCTCTAGTTGTGTATTTTTCTCTCCTTCTGTTTGTAGTAGTGTCTGGAAGTATCTTTTCCATACTTCCATTATCCTATCCTTTTCAGTCACTACCTTACCGTTTTCATCCAACATGTTCTTCAATGTATATTGTTTTGGCTTCCTCATATTTTTTATCGCTGCATAGAAGAGTTTTTGATTTTCTTGGTAGTTTCTAGTAATTTTCTCTCCAAATTCTCTCCAGGATTTTTCTTTGCTTACCCTTATTAATTCCTTCACCCTTTTCCTCTTCTTCTTGTATTCCTCGTAATTTCTTACATCTTTTGCATTTATGTGAGTTTTCCATACTGCTTTTTTCTCCTTTACTGCTTCTTTTATATCTTCTGTCCACCATGCCGTTCTTTTTCTTTTCCTGTTTGTTAGTTTTGTTACTGCGCAACTTGCTCTTGCTGCTTCTATCATGCCTTCTTTAAGCTTTTTCCACTTTTCTTCTATGCCTCTTATCGTCTGCGTTTTCCCTAACTCTATGTCTAGTATTTCCTGGTATTTCTTTTCTATTTGTGGTTCCCTTAGTTTGTAGCAATTAATCTTTCCTTTTACTATTTTTCTCTTTTTATCCTCTTTTTTCCTTTAGTGTTATTTTCCATTTGCTCAGCAACAGAGAGTTTCCGATTTCCGCTTCTCTATTTACCTTTACATCTTTCACATATCGTCTAATACCCGTGTTAGTCATTATGTAGTATATAATAGATTTTTCATTCCGAGATGGTTCCTCCCTTGTATATTTATGTATCCATTTGTGTTTAAATGTTGTGTTCATTATTATGAGATCATTTTCTATGCAGAAATCTATTATTCTCCGCCCGTTTTCGTTTTTTATGTATTTTTTCGCCCTCTTGACCTAACCATTTTTCTTTCCTTTATTCTGGTTCCCCACTCTACCATTCATATCGCCCATCAATATTATGTTGTTGCTTTGTGTATGATCCATAGTCTTTTGCAGTTCGTCATAGAATTGGTATTTTTCATCTTTGCTTGCATCTTCGCTTGGCGCATATATCGTTATTATATGGAATACTTCCTTCCCAAGGGCTATTTGAGCATATATGATTCTATCGTTTATGTCTTGAATTTTCACAATCTCTCTAATTCTAGTCTGGTTTATGATGATCCCCACTCCTGCTCTTGCTCTTTCTCTCTCCTCCACTCCACACCACCACATCACATAGTCCTCTGTCAGCTGTTGCATGCCTGTCCCCTTTTTCTTAGTTTCTGATATGCCAAGTATATCTATTTCTCTATCTTCCATCTCCTGTATTAGCTCCATTTCTTTTCCCTTCAAGCTTCTAACATTCCAGATTCCTATTTTTATTTCTTTCGCCTCTTGTCCTGATCTCTTAGACTTTGTGTTTATTTTTCTCCTGTTTATAATCTTACTCATATCCTTCATCGTCGCCTGGTCGCCTCCATTTCTTCCTTCCTTCTTTACTTTCGGTGTTAGTTTTTGGTGAGCTACTTGTTGTTTTATCCTCTTGCTCTTTCAAGCAGCCCGCATTTTCGTCCCATTTCCATTCTTTACCGTCTATGTAGGCTTTTTGATGGCCTACTCTTACTCGTTTTCCCCTTCTCCGCTGCTCTTCTGCTATCTGTTTTATCTTTCCTTGTATTCCTCGCTCTTCTCTCGTCATCTCATTGTTTATGTAAATTTTTTGCGGTAACTTTCTCAAATTCTTTTTATTTTCCATTATATATTGTTTTGTATACGAATCATCCAGCTGTACCTTATACACCTTCATTCCTATTTTTGTGGCTTCCTTAATTTATATTTTTTCCCATATTCCTCTCTAAAAAGTTTTCCATTCCCGTTTTTATATCGGCTCGGTTTTCTGTTTGCATATCTATCCCCGATACAATGACGTTGTTTCGTATTTGATCTTTTTCTACTCTTTTCATTCTTGTTTCCATATTATTCATTTCTTTCTTTAATTGCTCGTTTTCTCCTTTTAATTTTTCATTTTCTTTCCTTAGCTCCATTAATTCTTGTTGGTATACTCTTTGCTTTTTTACATCTTTGATATCTCCCATCAGCTCCTTCATCATCTCTGTTAGTTTATCTATCTTTTCTTCATTATCCTTTTTGTCTTTTTGTGGCGTTCTTCCTGTTTTTCTTGGTTTTTTAAATATGTCCTCCCATTCCTTTTCTTCCCGTCTTGTCTTTCTATCTCCTGATGTGTAATCATCACTATCCATCCTTTTATATTGTTGTTTACAAATATCCAATGTCACACAATGTCACTGAAGCGGGCACTCCGCGTTATCCCCACTCGGCGTACGATCTCTCTCACACTCGTCTATTTCTTCTCTAAAGACTCACTCATACGCTTATTAGCACTAAATAATTAGCTTTTATTTCCTATATGAATCCTAAATTAATTTCCACTTTCTTCTTTCCACCTTAACTGTCTTTTCTTCGGTACTTACGATCGGGTTACCGAAATGAGGCTCGTACACGAGTTAGCTTATCGCCGCACCACACGTGTTCTACGCGCGTATCGTTTCGACGTAAAAATATATATATAATAAGAAAGTTATAAGGAATTCAAATCCATTCGGTCATTTTGGGCCACCTGTATTTGCGATTTTCGTCGTTCGGTATCAATAGTCGGTGCATCTGGAGTAATTTCCAAATTCAACGGAGACTCGGAGACAGACACATGTGGAGAAGTCGAAGCAACCGATTCATTTGATTTTATAGGTACTACCAGATTCAGTCTGACATAAATTTCATCATACCTGAACTTAAAACCTGGTTTGATACAGCTTTTTCCGCTTTTTTTTCTTTTTGCTGAACCAGATTCCATTTTATTCCTTTACCTCTATCTCTTTTAGTGCCTAAGTCTGACATGATCGATAAATTGTGAATAATGCACCAATATTGTATCTGTAACCTGTAAACAAAAACAATAATAACATTTGTAGTTTAGGTACTTCTTTCTTTCCTTAAGTATAATGAACTTATAAGAAGTGGACTCATTCGTTCGAATAAAAATTGGATGAATATAGTGCATATTACCCACCTACTTTGTATATTACCTACTTTAATATTTCACTAACATAATATGTAAGTATAATACAATATAATCCGCATAATGAAAAACTTCAAAAAAGAAGGCGGATTCTAGCGCAACAAATCGAATATATAAAACAAATAATAAACGTAATTTTATGTCATGTAATGTTTTGTAAAGAAAACTATAAAAAATATGAGTGTAAGTATAATAAATACATATTTCTTACCTTATTCTTGACAAATAAACACAGGTACTATTATTTTTCTTCACGACACAAACCGAATTTCTACTTATTAAATACATGTTTATTGTTTTAAAACAATGTACCACTAGTATTTATTCTCACATGAAATACTTTTAGATATTATAGTATTATATAGGAACATGAAGCAAGATTGCGTCTGCATGGCATATTTTAATTGGCTTTTTAATAATGGGAAGTCTCCCCGCGATAGCAGCTAACGCCAGCTAATGTTGCTAGACTAAATATAAACGAATGAGCCGAAACGACAAACATGAGAAAATTTTAATTCAATAATTTTATAATATAATATAGTTTCTCAGACAAAAATATTTTCACGAATTTTTCATTCATATGCTTTCGTGCGGTGAAGGGTAGAATATCTTTAAAGAAATGTCGATATATCAATTTTTCGACATCTTAAGGCGCGAGCCCTTTGCATCGCGAGGCCCTGGGCGGTAGCCCACACCGCTCACACCTTACGCCGCCTCTGTTTACAAAGATAACACCGATGACATCCAGTTACCAGGACGATACAAGAAATTCCCTGTGAACTGTTAGAGAATTCTCGTTCGAGGTTTTGTAAATCGGTTGCGTCATTGTTAAATTTCAAATGGAGGACAATTTGAACACTTAATTTAATTTACTTAGTTATTAATTTGATATTAATGATTGTAACCGATAACTTCATTGCAAATAATTTTGTCTATCTTACAAGGGCAGTACCCGAAGTGTCAGACGCCGATTTTAATGAAACTTTGTCAGTTTGTAGACCCCGTCTGGTGTTCTCAACGGTGCTCTCCGTTGCGCCAGAGATGCAAATTTAAGGGGTGAAATGTGACCTTGAAATTCCTGCCAAATTTCGTTTTGCCTGAACAACTTTTGAATGGTTACAGATAGAGGAAAGGTATCAATAGCGGACTAATAGGGTTTGATGATGTCTTTCGGCTGATGCACATATCTACATACAGGCTGCCACAATAGCTGCGGTTATACTGGCTGTATTTGCGATGAAATAGTGTACATAAAGGTGATACTAATAATTATACAGAGTGTACACGAAATGATGACTTTTCAATTACTTCCTTATTTTAATGAGATATCCAACATATTCTTACGTGGTTGAGTTATATGTATGCAGAGGATTATGTTAGAGACGGCATCCACTTGAAAGCTCGTACTAAAAGCTATGTCAGTCATCAATTGTCACAAGCGATAATGGGAAAATATGGTGGCGAAATGGAAATGGAAATCGTGGAGAACAGCGAAAGTTCTATTTTTTACGGGAAACATTGGTGAGTGTGGAGAGGTTCCGCTAGACTTTTTGATTATTCATCAAAACGTCCAGTGTATTAGTAACAAGGTTGGTGAGCTTGAGGTGTTCTTGGAGGATGGTTGTGATGTTTTTTGCGTCTCTGAACATTGGTGTTTGGGAGAGGATATTAGGGGGCTTGATTTGATGGACTTTTCTCTGATAGATCATTTTAGTAGAAGGGACCATAGGCATGGCGGCGTGGCTATATTTGTACATAATGACAAAGTTCGGTTCAGCAGTGGCATGGACGCGTTTGGGGATGTCTCTCTTGAGATGCATTTTGAGTGTGTTGTATCAAAGATTCAGTTGCCTGGCTTGAAACTGTTGGTGGCGGCAATATATAGGAGTGACAGGGGAAACTTTTCAATTTTTTTAAATAAACTTAATGAAACATTAGATATGCTACAAAAATACCGAGAATATTTCATTGTTCTTTGTGGTGATTTCAATATAAACTTTTTATCTGTCTCGAAAGACTTAGAAAACTTTAAAGACTTATTATCCTCATATGACTTCACTATCACTGTAAAAGAACCAACAAGAAAAAATAATTGTCTAGACAATATTTGTGTAAGTTCAAAGATCTCAAGATTTAAATCATTTGTTATTCAAAATGGTTTATCAGACCACTTGGCCCAGTTACTTGAGTTTTCAGTAATACGCAACAAGACTCCTAAAAGTAAAAATATAACGTACAGGCAATTAAAGAATGAAACAAATATTAAACTATTCAGACAATTACTAAATGTATATATATATATATATATTTCGTGACCTTTTTATACTTATCTTATATGATAGATCTCTACCACTAATAGGTCAATAAAACAAGGCTGGTTTGAACGATAGTTATATTTTCAGAACGTTTACAAACGTTTTCGGAACATATACATATATATATATATATATATATATATATATATAATATATTTATCTAGTTATATTTTCACTGACGAAGGTGTTCCGAAAACGTTTGTAAACGTTCTGAAAATATAACTATCGTTCAAACCAGCCTTGTTTTATTGACCTATTAGTGGTAGAGATCTATCATATAAGACAATTACTAAGGGAAGAAAACTGGAGTAGCATCACTACTCATTTAGATATTGACCAACAATACAATAGCTCTATTGAAAAAGTTGGATCTTGTTTTGAAATTGCGTTCCCGATAATTTATAAGAAGGTTAAAAATACGAAGCCTAGTAAGTCATGGATAATGGATGAAATAAGAGCCTCCTCAGTTAAAATAAAGGAAACATATAAAAGCACTTTGACTGGCAATACTGGAAGTATTGAACACTACAAATTATATAGAAGCATATACAGGAGGGAAGTTGCAAACGCCAAATTGATGGAAAATAATCGACTCATATCTCAATCAACAAATAAAACGAAAACTGCATGGTCGATTATAAACGGTCCTAGTAAATCGATACGGGATTCTAGGGGGTTGTTGCACTGTGGGGGGTGAAAGTGTTACGGATCCTATAGAAATTGCTGCACATTTTAATTGTTACTTTAATGAAATTGCGGATCGATTACTGTCATTAAGCAATCAAACTCCGCCAATAGACCACAAAAAAACCTTCATTCGTAAACTTATTCTTCTTTGAACCGGCTTGTGGAAGCGAAATAAAAATATTATTTTCCAACTTAAAAATACCTCTTCGTTTGGTGATGATCAGATTAGCACAAATTTGTTAAAACTGTCTGTAGATGAAATAGTTGCCCCACTAACTCAACTCATAAATAGCTCTGTGAGTGAAGGTAGGTTTCCCGAAAAATTAAAAGTTTCAAAAATCATACCCATTTTGAAAATTAGTACTGAAAAATCTGTTGCGGGCTATCGACCGATATCTCTATTGAATTCATTTTCAAAAGTATTCGAAAAACAATGGCAAATAGAATATTAAAGTTCCTAGAAAAGAATAACTTACTTCATGATCGCCAGTTTAGTTTTCGCGAAGGTCTCGGCACTTCGACTGCAATAGTATCTTTCCTCGATTTGCTATACAAGGAAATGGGTTCGGGAAACTCTTGTATTGGCATATTTCTAGATCTTAGTAAAGCGTTTGATCTAGTTAATCACGAAATATTAATTAAGAAATTGTATTCTTACGGTATACGAGGGAACATACTGGAGTGGTTTAAAACTTATCTAAATGATCGTAAACATTATGTGCATGTGAACGGTGTGTCTTCCCAAAAATTAATTCAGCATAGAGGGGTGCCTCAGGAAAGTGTTCTTGGGCCTTTGTTATACGTGATATACGTGAATCACATTAAGTTGGACCAATGTGTCTTGTTTGCTGACGATACATCGGTATTGGTAAGTGTCGAAACAAAATCTGACTTAGTGGAAACTGCTAAATTTACACTGAATGCTACTGAGAATTATGCACAGAGAAATGATTTAATAATAAGCATTTGTACAGTTCAGAACTACTACATGTGAAAGAAACAAGTCAATTTTAGTAAAATATAATGGCGGTAGTATAGCATAGGTTGATAATATTAGATTCTTGGGGCTTACAGTTGACTACCAGTGCAAATTGAAAGAGCACATTGACGGCCTATGCAGTAAATTGTCGTCCTTGTGCTATATGCTCAGGAGACTCAGGACAGATGTTAGTCCTGACGTACTTTTGACTCTCTGTTTTGGTCGCCTTCACTCGACAATGTCATATGCAATATATATATAGCCTGGGGCCCGTCACCCGACTTTGATAGAGTATTTAAAATGCAGAAACGTGCGATTTGTGCTATGAGCGGTCTTGGTTGTAGGGAAAGTTGCAGGGAACATTTTATTTCTATGAATATATTGCCGTTACCATGTGTTTTCATAATGCAATTGATATTATATGCTAGGAAAAATACTAATGCTTGGAACAAATTAAGTAGTTATCATGCATATGGCACGCGAAATAGATCTGTATTGGAGATTCCTAAGCATAGACTATCTTTTCATGAAAACAACCCTCGTTATCTTGCTATAAAGGCCTACAATAGACTTCCTGAGCATCTTAGAACTATGTTGGGAGATGTTTTTAACCTTCCTATACTCACGCATACGGTCTGTGAGACCGATTTATATAGTATAGTATACGTCTTTCATTTTGACGTGAGTATAGGAAGGTTAAATATACCATTAAGCGCTTATTGTCGCGGCGATGCTACTACTCACCCTCTGAGTTTTTAAATGATAACATGAGCTGATGGTCTCTTCTGAATGATATTATTATGTGTTATATTGTATTAAGTTCTAGTGTTATGTTGTGTTGCTATTACAGTATTATTTACTATTTAGTACTTAGCTCCTTTTGGCTAATATAATGTACAACTTAAAATGTGATACACCTAAGACTCATCCTATACTATTTATGTAGTCTACAGGATTAATAAATTATACTATACTATACTACCACTACTATACTATGTACATACTTTCAGTTTCCTGACACGTTAGACAACACACTAACAGTAGCATACACAATTAACAGCAACTTTTTATGCAACAATAGGAATGTTTCACAATCACTGTCTGCAATAACACCTACGGTTACACGCACAGACCTTTGTTTTCATTCATCGTTATTGATAATAAATAGTACAAACACTACGTCTCGCAAATATTTTTGTTTCATATACCCCTCCAAAATGTACAACTCACAATATATAAGAAGAATAAAATCATATCAAATGTTTGTGTTTATATGGTTTTGTAGAGTGTCAGCAGCTGACATGGTTCACATTAACCCTGTTAATATTATTCATCCGTTGATGCTTCCGTACAATTATAATGGGAAAGAAATAATGCAAATTAATGTTCACGACATAGAATTCCATGATATGATAAAAACTTGATCGACACAAGTGTCCGCGAAACCACCTTTGAAGTTGAAACCATCGAAGGATTAGAGTATGAAGACATGGATCGTCCACATGTTATCGACCTGGCAGTTGAAGGGGAGCCTTCGTCGTCCTACGATGTGGAAGATGAACATGAAGAATACCAGCAGACATGTGCTTTGGAAGGCGGTAATATTACTCCAGCATACAAAAAGAAGGCCGTTGATTACTGGATTGCTCCGAAAAAGATCTACGATCCACATACGGCCAAAATTATTTTATCCTACGTAACTATTCTAAAGGAAACAATTTAAAGAAAAATACATTTAACAAATTTATTAACACAGTTTATTAGAGAAAACGCAAAACATATTTTTAAAAACTAATTTTCATCATCGTCGCTCTATGAAGATTCGTCACGAACATTGGGGTTTGCTGGTATGAGCAGAGCAATTGTTTCAGGCAAAAAGGAGTTTAGTATTCTTCTTTTTACGTTCCTCGTGCTATTTATAAGAGGGTCTGACGTTAAAAGAAGCCTGTTAAAAGCCTGTTGCAATCTTCCCTAGAGAATTTTCGTGCGAAGTCTTGGCGATGTAGCCTGAAATGTTTATTTCGTGTTTCTGCGGCCTCCTCTGAAAGCTGACCAATGGGCAATAATGCGTTCTTTATGATAACTGCACCATGAATTAATATTTTATGCATTGTTGGAGTCATTGGATGCCACGGGTACAAATCAACATATAAGCGAGCAGTATCTAATGCATATTCGTCGTATTTAACTGGATCAATGAAATGTCCGCTTGAAATCGTCTATAGAATGACTTTTATTAGATATATTAAGTTATAACTAATTGCTGTTATGTCAGAAGCTAATTTCGGGTCTTCAAAAAACCTCCTGTTGGTGTTCCTGTCATTAGTATTGCCAAGATGTGCTTTTGATATGTCTACTAATAAACCAGTCCCTTCGCGAAATCTTCTGTGAATTTCGAGCTTTTTCTCCAGTTCAATGTTTTTCTCTGGTTCAGTCTTTCGCTCTGTATATATTTTTTTAAGTTTAATTCTGGCGTATAAAACTGAAAGGCCAAAATCTATAGCTTCAGAACGAATTTCTTTTCGAATATCAATTTTATTGAAGTCCTTAGATGTACCATTGTCATGATGAAGACATGACTGACTGCGAACTTGTTTCCATTTAAATTAATTTCTGTGGGGTTTAGTGACATCGCAATTTTTTTATAAAATTAATTTCTTCTTCGGTAACATCAGTATTTTCTAAATGAAATCTTATAGGACGGCAAAATCGAGATGAAGATGGTGTTGGATTTTGTCATAATAGGTTTTTGCCTTCACTACCAGAAACTAATTGTAAAGGGACGAAACAACTTTGGAATATGTTTGCATCCGAGTCGACATCATATAAACATTTTTGTTTAAATTGAGCTTGTGATCCATCAAAGGCTGTAAATCAGTTTCGGCACATGTACTTGTTACTCTGCATGATTCGGGGGTGGATAGCATTCTTGTTTCGCTTTTTGTAATAAACTATAACACGAACAAACTGTGTGATACGAATTTACACCAATTTCGAACGTGTAGTACTACCACGCAAGAATATGTTGGATATCCCATTAAAATAAGGAAGTATTTGAAAAGTCATTATTTCGTGTACACCTGTATAATTATTAGTATCACCTTACCACTATTTCATCGCAAATACAGCCAGTATAACCGTTTTTTGAAATACGACAAAATAAGCGTAACGATCGTTGTACCGTAGCTATTGTGACAGCTGTATATAGATATCTTCATCAACCGAAAGACATCATCAAATGCTATAAATCCGCCATTGATACCTTTCCTCTATCTGTAACCATTCAAAAGTTATTCAGGAAACACAAAATTTGGCACGAATTTCAAGGTCGCATTTCACCCCTTAAATATGCATCTCTGCCGCAACGAAGGGGACCGTTGAGCAACACCCGATGGGGTCTACAAACTAACAAAGTGTTAGAGCTCAATTATATTAAAAGAAAAAAAGGAGTTCTGTTGGTAGTACTGATACATATACAACATACAATAAAGATGAAGTTGCAGCAGTCGTTGACAACTACTTGCCAGGTAAACACGCATTTTGTTAAAAACTATTGTAACTCTTTTATTATTAACCTTAATAACATAATATAGACATTCAAACGTTGTGTTTGGTATTACGGACCTCAAGTTTCATTAAAATCGGCGTCTGACACTTCGGGTACTTCCCTTGTTAGATGTACCCAACATTTATTAAATACTTGAACCGATGTTTTCTTGTAAAAATATTATTAAATAAATTTAAAAAAACAAAGAGACTGTAAAGAGAAAAAAATTCTCCAAATTTCCATTTAAAAAAATACGCGAACAGGCGTAACTCAAGAATAATTGAAGAAAAAAATTGAAGCGTTCAAAAATGTAGATAAAATTTTATAAAAACTTTGAACATAATTTCCTAAAATGAACTTTAACGAAAATAAATCGTCGTCTCCATACTTTTAACTAATCCTGTATATCGATCTATGCACTAAAAACTTCAAAATATGCATTTAAGTATGCACCAAAAATATCAGGAATATGTACTTAAATATGCATTAAAAAATTAAAGAACAAATACATTTTCCCTCAAAAAATTAAAAAAAATAACAAAAGTTAAAGAAACTATAGAAACAAGTTTTAATTACATTTAACTATAACATGGAATAACAAATGTTCAAAAGTAAATTTTTCGCCCATTGTCGGCTAGAATGTTTGTATTGCGAAAAACTTCTTTCGACATCACACGACACTATAGGTGCAACTTCATAGTTTATAATGGCACTGGTACTTAAATGTTCACTTTTTTCATTAAGGATTGTTTTATTTTGCAACATATCACTTATATTCTTTAGCTGTTGATACCCAGTATTTTTTGAGAGAACTACATTTGATTTATTGACGAAACAATTATTCTGGAGTTTCAATAAACGTTTAAGTATATCTTCTGTTACTTCAGTACTGTCTTTTAAAGGTAACCTTCTGCTTCCAGTATAGAGATTGCAGTCGAAATGCACGCCAGATTAGCTCGAATAAAAATTAAATCTTCTCGAATGCCTATTTTTCTCAGAATACCTGATGATTCCTCAATGCTCTGAGCTTGTTCAAAATCGAATTCATCAAGAATTTTCTTAAGAATCTCAAAATGTTCAGCGTAGTATACAGCAGCGTCGATCCAAGTTCCCTATCTTGTAATGATTGGCGAGGGTGGAAGTGGAACGTTCTTTGCAATTTTCCGAAACCTCTAGGCACGACTTGGTGCTTTAAGAAAAATCTTATGTATAGACGATATCAGCATATTAACGTTTGATATAAAGTACGAATTAATTCAGCCACTCGGTGTAAAGCATGTACTACACAGGTCACATGTATCATGTTTGGATACAAGACCTGTAGGCCCCTCATAGCATTGCACATATACGGTGCCGCATCACTACAAACCAGTAGTACTTTTTCGTATAAAATCCCAGACTGCCACAATAAACTCAGAAAATCGTTGAAAAAAGCAGGGATTGTTGAATAATTCACTTTTAAAGCCAGCACACATGATCCGACCCTGAAAGGCATAAGGATTGACGAGAAGAAGAAGAAGAAGAAGAAGAAAGCCAGCACATATGATTTACCTCTTTCTTCATTAACTCCCAATATACCAAATATAAAATTTGCAATGCATCTCTGTTCCACATCAGTGATTTCATCCAACGACACCCAAATAAAATGATCTTTTACTTTTTCCCTTAATGTTATGTTGTTTAATGTCGTCTTATATAAATCGGAAACATACTATTTTCGTAATGTTGACTCGTCTGGAATGCTTTGCTTAAAATTGCAAAAAACTTCATTCCTTAATTTAGCTAACGGAACGTCAACGCAAATAAAAGCCGTACAAAGTTCGTCCGAGAATACCGAGTGTTTAGGTCCAGGCGTCGGTAAGCTGGACGTTAACATTTGTCGTTCGTTATTTCCCCTTTCACGATTTTTATTATTTGCATGTTTTCCTGTTTGGATATGCTTCGTCACTTAAAACTTCTTTACCGCTGTAACTTGACCTTCGCAGTATTCGCAGCTCCCAACTGTTGTAAAATCACTATAGCCTTTTACAAATTGATTTAAGATAGCCCTTACACACCTTTTTTCTTTTGGCATCTCGATAGATGTTAATATTATCGTAAGTAGCACACAACTAATGAAAAGACGATATTGAAATATGTAAGAGCCTGATAAATTTAAGTATGTACCACATCCTCACTCATACTATTTCTCGTTGTTCGTTGACCTCATAGACCTTATAGTACATGGACTGCTACTTCAAGCGAAAAAGCGGCACCAACATGAGACACCAGTCTTCGAATTTCGACGTTATTCTGCGACTGTTTCATCACAATTGACTAAAATTGTGCTAAATTCAACTATTAAGTTGCTGTTATGAAGTATTGTGTTATATTTCCGAAGTCGTGTTCCAAACGGTTGGATCATATGTTTTTTTCCCGCCTAGTAACGTTTTTTGTTGTGTACGACTGATAAAAATCCTGTTGTTACAAGTGTGCGTTGTTCTGTAATTTAGCGGCAACGTTATAAGACACCTCGTACGTATAAAATTTGACCATCACGTCTTCAAACGCAGGGCATACGTATTCCTTACTTTCAAAACGTAAAATTGAGGAAACCATGGCTGTCACAATGACAAATGAACAATTTCAAACACTGTTGGAGAACATGAAAGCCTTATTACAGACAGGGGCACCAACAGACAGTACAGGGCAAGTAAATCCACCGCAACCTGCTGGTAATTTTGCAATTTGTAATTCTAGGCTTTCCGGTAAAAATGATGAAGATGTGGAAGCATTTATTAACGCCATTTCTATTTATAAAGAGTGTGTAGGTATTACAGATGAAAAGGCAATGAAGGGCATACCTATGTTATTAGATGGTATGGCAGCTATTTGGTGGCAAGGGGCGAAAGGGACAATTAGTACATGGCAAGAGACAATTAAGGCTTTAAGGCATGCATTTGGTTTAAATTTACCAAATTACAAAATTTACAGACAGCTATTTTCCAAGGAACAATCGAACAATGAACCAACAGATATTTTTGTTAACAATGCTCGTGCTCTGTTATCGAAGTTGTCAACAGAACCAATACTACACGACTCTCACAAATTGGACATGATATATGGGTTATTAAATGTGCGCTTAAGGCGATTATTACCAAGAGATCAAGTTAAAAACTTTGAGGAACTCATAGAGAAATCTCGTTAGATTGAAGAAGGCTTCTCAGAGAAAAAAGCTAAGACCAAAATGCAGTTACTGCTATAATTTTGGGCATGTTCAGCAAGACTGTAGAAAATTCGTCAGACAAAGCAGTAGTAGAAATGCCAACAACGGACATACGGATAGGAAACAAACCAGTTCGAGAGATATCAAGTTTATGGGTGTGGTGCACCAGGTGTTATTCGTGCTAACAAAATCGTATCCTAACAAAATATCTGCCATTTTAGATATGAAACAACCGACCTCAACAAAGGAAATTCATAGCTTCGTCCAGATGTGCTCATGGTACCGCAAATTTGTGCTCAACTTCACAGATGTTGCAAGACCATTGACGAACCTGCTGAAGAAAGGAAAAACTTTTAGGTTTGACAAGGAAGAATTTCACGCCTTCGAGACACTGAAGCAACGATTGATCAGCGCCCCAGTATTAGTTCAAGCCGACCAGTCAAAACCTTACATGTTAAGAACTGATGCAAGTAATTTTGCTTTGGGTGCCGTGTTACTCCAGGGGGAGGGTCACAATGAAAAGCCTATCGAGTTTGCGAGTCGACTACTAACTTCCGCCGAGATAAACTACTCCACCACAGAAAGGGAAGCTTTGGCCGTAGTATGGGCAACCGAAAAGTGTAGGACGTACATAGAAGGAGCGGAAATCACTGTAGCAAGCGATCACCAACCCCTCCTATGGCTGTTTTCGCAAAAGACACCGTCTGGCCGTCTGCCTAGGTGGGCTCTTCGTATCCAGGCACTCAATATGAAGATAGTGTACACTCCAAGCAAAACAAACGTAGTCGCGGACTTGTTGTCGAGACCATTTGGTACGAATCGTGACCTGAATATGCATAATATCTGTTATGTTTCAGTAGAATTTCCGAACATTGGTTTCGAGGAAATGCGCCGACAACAAATGGAAGGCCCTGAATTGGCCAAGATTACGTTAGCACTGGAAGGCGAGGATATCCAAGAAGCTACACGTTGGTCAGAACGAAACTATATCCTGAATAACGGTGTGTTGTATCGCTTCAATGCAGATGCCGACACAGAGGATCCTCAACTAGCCATTCCTATTAACATGCGACAAGAAATCATAAAGCACTATCACGATTCCCTAACCGCAGGCCACTATGAAGTGGAAAAGACCATACAGAAAATAGCCCTGAAGTACTATTTCACGGGTATGCGTCGCTACATAACCGAATACGTAAAGTCGTGTCTAGAATGTCAAAGATTTAAGCCAACCAACATGAAACCAGCGGGACTATTACAAGCACCCGCGCCGGCTCAACGGTTTGAAGTAATCGCTGTAGACTTAGTAGGACCTTTGCCAGAGACTTCTAGAGGCAACACGTGGATCCTGATCGTTAAAGACACCGCATCTAAATGGACGGAATTATTCGCCATCCAAACCGCTTCAGCGGAAGTATGTGCGAAAGTATTGGTGGAGAAAGTATTTTTGCGATACGGGACGCCGAGGAAGATGATTTCAGACAATGGCGTACAATTTGTAAGCCAGGTGATGCAAAAGGTCGCCTATTGTTTTGGGATTAGCACTCCATTTATCCCATATTATCATCTTGAAAGCAATCCGGTGGAGAGACAAAATAGGGAACTGAAAACGCAACTATCAATATTGGCGCAAAACCACCATCCGGACTGGGATCTCCACATCTGCAGCATCCGCTTCGCCATAAATAGTACTACATGTGAAACTACTGGACACACACCTGCATATCTGACATACGGTAGAGAATTAAGGGTGCCGCATGACAACATAAATGATTTAAGGATGGTAATAACTGCTGAAAACTACGGAGTTGCCCAGATTACACCATACTTGAAGAAACTGGGACACGTTTTAAAGGAAGCGAAGGAATTGACGGCGAAGAAACAAGACCAGCGGAAAGACCGATTGGATAAAGGTAGACTTCCTATTAAACACTACGTCGGGGGTAAAGTACTCCTAAAGACCCACGTTCTCAGTAATGCCAATAAGGGGTACACATCGAAATTCGCTCCAAAAAGAGACGGACCATATCAAATCATCGAAGTGGTCACGCCTAATACATACCAGTTAGGGACATGTAGCAATCCACCTACCACCCCCTACATTCCAGCGACAGTAAGAGATACGTTGCCGCAACCATTAGTGCCAAAACGGGCACGGGGTCGACCAAAGAGCCTTACCCTGGACCACGCTGGAGAGCCATTGCGAGGTCCAAAGGGGGAGAGTGTAACAGAAATTCGAATCAACCGCCACCCACGACAGCGCCGAGAACCCGGCTGGAGAAGGGACTACACAGTCTAGAGTAGTGATATACGGGAAAAGGAACGCGTTGTTATTGTTCTTTATTATATCTATATTGTTGCTATTTTAATCTAAAATAAACTACATAAACTAAAGCGGTTAAAGTATGTAATTACGAATTAGTATAAACGAAGGGGGTCAAGTAGGAAATGAAAATTTCTATTATTTTATATCTAGTATGCGACATTTTACGTAGTGTGCCTCGAGTCAGAATGGTAGTTATCATAGAAACATGGGAAGCAACATTTTTTTATTACCTTATTGTTAAGTTAATTCAAAATGTATATTATTTATCAACCGATTGTGCATTTTAATGATTTACTTGTAGAATGCTCCTGCATATAGTTCATATATTTCGTTTGTTCATAATTTTTGATATGAAAAGAATGAAAAAAACATATGGTGCGTTTTGAATGGAAGAAAAAGAAATGTCCCGTGACGAGACCCGAACCAGCGATCTCGTGACTATCGCACCTGATCGCACCAATAATAATAATATTAAGACGTTTATTTCTATATCTTTGATCTTACAGCAATCTTACAGTAATCAACTTAAACTAAGGTATCCTTACAATTAATTACAAATACGTATATACACCTTATTGTTGTATGTTTTACTGTCCTGTCAGTTTTATTAATTCCATTGTTTGGTTGACGTTAGTTTGTGCGAGTAATCGCACGCACCTCCGCATTATTTTTCGTTTCCGTCACAAAAAAACAAAACCCTGTCGAATCCGGTTTTGATGTGATTAGGCCCACGGCCTAGTTTGGCTTTTAGGTCTGGTTGGTCATGTTATTGTCGGAGGGATGCGGTCATCCGGCTTATCATATTGAAGGACCGCCGTTGTAGCTCATCCTGGGAAATCCATGTTGTAGATCGGTAGCCCATAGTATATATGTTTATGCTTGGTTTTGCTCTTTCTCATCTTGGTTATGTGCTTAATGAGCGTATTTTCACTGGCTGTTGTTCTGTGGTAGAAGTTTTCAGCAATTCTGGAGGTACCTTGCCGAATCTTCTCAATGTTGGAGAGCCGATGCAGCTCGTTTATTGGAGTATAGCGTCCCTTTCCAAGAGTTAACCTCAGGCATTTATTTTGCATTGTCTGCATATTGTTAAGGTGCTTCTTCGCCACGTTGCAGATGATCGGCGCTCCGTAGGTCAGTATAGGTCTTAGTACTGCCTTAAAAATTGTCAGTTTATTTTTCCTGCTGGTCTTGTGATTGATCAGTAGGGGAAACAGTTTCTTGATCATGCCGGAGGTCTTATTGCAGTTGTTTACAACGTGATCTTTGAATGTAAGTCGCTGATCTAGCACTATACCTAGATACTTGATGGTGGGTGAAATCGGAATTGGGATGTTATTCATGTGGATTGGTCTGGGAATGATGGTTTTAGCATATCTGCGAGTAAAAACTATTGTGGATGATTTTCTGGGGTTTACTGTTAGTTTCCAGTTGGATAAATATTTTTGAATGTATGGCATCTGGTTTTGGATTTTCTGGACGGCGACAATTGGTAAGAAGGAATGGGTAATGATGGAGGTATCATCGGCATAAAGTGCTAGTTCGTTATTGGGGAACTTAAGAATATCTGACAGATAGATGTTGAAGAGAATCGGTCCCAGCACCGAGCCCTGTGGGACGCCAGCTGGGATCGATTTTCTCATTGATCTTTCCTGGTTGATTTGTACTTGGACGGCAGTTCATCCAGCCAAGGTCCATTAAGATTGATGTTACCCTTGGTCAGTATGAGATCTATGGTTGAAGATGTTGTCCCGTTGTATGGGTAATGGGTTGGCTTGGTAGTGTGGTGCAACAGCACATCGTTACCTAAGATATAATTGTCCAAGACGACTCCATTGGTATTGTTGAGGTGGCATCCCCAGCGCTGGTGCCTAGCGTTTAAGTCACCGGCGATGATCACTTTGCTACCGAGCGCGAAAATCGCGTCCAGCAAGTTGGGAGTTAGACGTCGTCTGGGGCTGTTGTAGAGGACTGTCACCACTATGCCGTCAGCGAGCTGTATTGCAACAATTTCTGCTTCGTTGAGAGGCGGACGGTCTAGGCGTATGCGGCGGTAAGGCAAATTTCTGCTCACCAGAGCCGCCACACCTCCATGCCCATTTCGACCATCGCGGCGCTCGATATCGTAACCGCGCACCCTTACATTGTTACACGCGCGCACCTTAGTTTCGCACAGCATCATTATTTTTGTTTTTTCCCGATTAATATAGTCAATTACCTCGGCAGTTTTTCCGACAATGCCTGAACAATTCCAGAGGCAGATTGACTTATCCATCAATCGCTACGTCCAATTCGGCAAAGTCAGTGAAGCAGTCCAAGACTGAAGCACCATTGATCAATTTACGTGCAATTATTCGCAGTTTGTCTGCTAGTTGTAGTAAATTAACATACCTGCCTATCTGACGTAGCGACTGACTAGCTGTTGAACTCACTGGGACTATCTTGGTTGGCACTCGCGTTTAGCGTAGGTGGATTGTTCGTGCGGCGCTGGTATCGGTTTAAGTTGGTATTGCTGTCACAGTCATTTGCTGATTTCATTCTGCTGCTGTCAGGCGCGCGGTCATACATGTCTCTAACAGTTAAACTGCCACTATCGCCATTGCTGCGATTTTTGGTCGCGATTCTGTCGTAGTTATCGATGGAATCACTGGAGGAGTTAGCATCACTATCCGACCGTATCGGGGCATGTGCGTTCCTCTTTCTACGCAATGGAGGAAGTCGCGACTTGAGAAGTTTACATCGGGTTTTTGCCTGCTGCTGGTAGATTTTTCGGTCCAGACGTTTCTTGAAAGTTGAGGTGCATCTTCGTATTTAACTTCTTTAGACTGGCTCTTCTGCGTGTTTTTTGTGTTGCGGTTTTTTATGATTTCCAAGTGCACTGGACATTCAGTGCTAGATGCAGGATGATCTCTCCGACAATTGCAACAGAAGGCTGGTACCTGTCTTGGTTTAGTGCATTCCCTTGTGTGGTGATTGTCGCCGCATTTTACGCACCTTACTACGTTGTAATAGCAATTTGCGGTGGCGTGCCCCCACAATTGACAAGTTTTGTACTGTATCATATGCTTCTTAGTAATGTGCCTTTCGTAGTAGACTTTGTTGCGTTGGATCTACTGAGCGCGCGTTCGTAGCTCGTCTAGCTTTACCATTTTTGTGACAATCAATAAAAACATAGGATACCTAGTCTCTATTTTCTGAATTCTAATTACTGGAAATCCAAGCTCGTTCAGTTCAATTGTTATGTCTTCTGCCGTTACGTCTTCATGCAGCCCTTTCATCACGTAAGCATAGGTGCGCTCTTCTTTTGGAGTGAACGTGTGGAACGGTACACTTCCCTTGAACTTGTCTATAAAAATTTTATAATGATGTTTTTTTAATTGCACCGTTATATTCGGTCCAGAAAAGTTTATATAATATTCAGTGGAGATCTTGACCACATTGTTTCTGAACCCCGCATATTTTTGCCGAGCCTCGAGGCGATAAATATTGGCGGCGGTTTTGCGTTTTATCCGCCGCCATGCACGGGTTTTTCGTTTGTGTTTTCGGGTTCAGGTGCCTCACAATCAGATATACCGGAGAGCATCGGCCGTGTTTGATTTGCTGCTTGGTGATCGTCATCGACGTGCATTTCGCTAGTTTCGTCGATATCGGACAGTGCATCAAATTTGTTGCTAATTTCAATTTGAAAAGAGCTCTTACATTCAGAGAGGTGCGATTTACTCATACGTGCAGCTTGGGTCTTCCTTTTCGCAATCTTTCTCGGTGGTTCGCCTTCGTTTCTTGGCAATTTAATTGAATTCTCACGGTTGTGTTGTTTCATTTTGACAATTACCTGTTCGTCATCTAACGACGAACGCGTGCTTTCGATTGTAGCAGATATTTTTCTATTTTCGGCTGAGAACCGAGTTAAATCATCATTGGTGTCACTCATCAAATCAAGAATTGTCAAGGCTAACGTATGTACTAATTTAATATGTCCTTTGTCTACTTACACTAGGTTATGAATCACAACGTTTTGGAGGATTTTTCACGCGGCCTTGACGGCCACGCCTGTACCCCTGACCCGTACCGTGTAACCAGATAATATTAAAGATATACAAGGAAATCTTTCACTAATAATAAGTGGAGTTGGTTAAGTAATCTATTGTGAGAGAAAATTAATCGACCGACGCTGTCAAATTTTGATCGCACCAAAACGCTATCGACTAGGCCATGAGTCCAATTGACAACCGTATTATATCGTAGATTTAAATGGTGGGTGAAACTTCAACATCGATTATCTCGGTAATTTATGAACGTTGCGTCGAACTACTCCAAAATGTTCTCATTTAAGGTCCAAACTACATGTACTATAAATATCAAAAATTACAAAAATCCGATTACCTTACCTTCTCCTTGTGAGTCGCATCGCCATAAGATAAATCATAAGAATACGCAAGTTCGTGCATCAATCAATTTTTTCGTATGACAATTATTCGTTTAACCAACGTTTATCTTCAATAATAGACCGCTTCGAAGAAGAATAAGAAGAATTATATAAATATACATCTATTTAAGTTGGTACTGATTGCTACCAGTTAAATGTCATTTAGAAAGTCATACATTTTGACATCATGAAAAAGTGAAAATGTTGGTAAATTACTGAAAATTATATTAATATTTGAACGTATATTTGTAGAAAAAGGATGAAAGTTATTATAAATGTAATACAAATTGTATTTATGTGATTAAATACATAAGATGGATCATTACATCTGGATGTAAGGTAAACACTTCAAGGTAAGACCGTTTTTCTTAAATTGTGACTCTGGGAAGCATCTCTCACAAAACGTTTATTTAGATAATTTATCACCTTTTAGGTCACTTTACGGTGCTATAATTTTTTTGCGAAAATCGGAGGTGTCTTGTCCTCATATTTAGCCTAATTTTATCCCATGATGAATTTTCCACGATGAATTTTCCCACGATGAGTTTTCCACGATGAATTTTCTCAGGATGAATTTTCCGCGATTGGTGCACAATTAATGCCTTTTTTGAGATATGCTAAATAAAAGGTAAAATATTTTTAAAACATATTTTTTATTAATTTCAGATCAACTAGAACGACTAATTAATAAAATTAAATAAGAGATAAAACCAAAAATATGATACGAAAGTAAAAAATTAATTAAAGTATATAAATCTCTAAATATATTATAAGTATATCTATCCCATACAAAGTATTCATCGATATACGACTACCCGAACCTCGCGTATTCTATGTATGTGTGTCTTATCGCTAGCTCCCGTCTCGTCAATTTCTTAATGTGTTAATGTTTGGATTTAAGATGAACAGGATTATAAATTTGGTCCCAGACGAGACTAATAATAAATAAATTTTATCGATTATTAAGTGTGTGACAAAAAGATAAGCGGTAAGATAATCATAATCATAGTAATGTATTAGAATCTATTTTGAAATTGTCATTAAGAAATGTTTAGTCTATCTTTAGAGTCTCTTAATTTTCCAACACAAAATAACAATTATATTATTTACCATTTTAAAGGTTTATTTTATATTCTACTGTCAAATTTCCAGAACGAAACTTGGCGGGACTCACGAGATATTCATATTTATAAGTTGCTTTATTCAATTACTCCTAAACTATAAGTCCAGTCTAAAAAGACGTCCTTCCCATATTTCTTGCTTTTTCATAGAGGAATCCAATGGCGCTTAAATTTTTGTTAAATTACGACTTTACGATTTTCCGAACAATATCGGCTTTCGTTGTCCTGGTACAGCTTGAAAGTACGTAGAATTTTCATTTTTTCAGCTGACTGCTTCAAGTTCTGTCTCAATATATTTAAATATACATGTCTTTGTTCATGATTGCATCGATAAATATCAGATTTCCCATGCCTTTAGTCGAAATACATCCCCGTACCATTACGTGACTGCGTCCATGCTTCACTGTAGATTTTAAATGTTGCAGTTTTAACTCTTCATTGGACTGCCGCCATACCATAACTTTTCCGTCACTTCCGAATAGGTTGAATTTGCTTTCATCAAGAAAAATGACATCGTTCCACCATGTTTGGTCATTGGCAAAATTCAATCTTAACCGTCTAGTACCTTCATTTATTCTTTCTTACCAAATGTTGACAATACATCTGCAGCGATTTTTGGTGCACTTAAACGAGGTTGGCTATTAACTTCATGTATAATATACTTCTTCTCTCTAACGACTTTTCTTATTTCAATTGCTGTATTTTTGCTCTTACGCCCCATTGCTACCTTTTTAAAAATGACACATTAACCTTCCTATACTCACGTCAAACTGAAAGACGTATACTATGCTATATAAGTCGGTCTCACAGACCGTATGCGTGAGTATAGGAAGGTTAAAAATGTCATTCATATGTAACGCTTAACATCGCCTACTACGATTTTAAACCGGAATTCCCCTTTTCTGTTATGAAATTGTATCATATAGTAAAAACCGAATATTTATGTTGCGTGAATTTATGCTTTTGATTTAGTTTTTCCTAGTTCTCATTTAAATGAAATAGTATTGAAACAATAAATACGTATATTTTATTTATAAATACATATACCTAAGTGTTAGAAAAACAAATATTTAATTTCTCTTATTTTAATCCTAAAAAGTAACATTTCAAATACCATATGAAAAATAACCTAATATTAATGTTACCCATTGTATATCGCAAAAAAATATTATTACATTTAAATAAACTACTTACTAAGCATGGATTGTAACACTTACGTTAATTGCCCAATACGTTTTGTATGTTGAAATTGTATATTAAGCATAACAATTCTAGATGCAATTTGGTTAATTTATCAAATATTGTGAATCACCTGCTCTGCTAACTTTATACGTAAGATTTATTTAAGAGACCAGACAGAGAAATTGAAAATTCCGAATATAATCTTATGAAAAGATACCTGTCACTTACCGTTAATGTAATAATGTAAGTCGTCAGAGTAAACTATAAGTACCTCTAAAATGAAACAGAAATAAATATTAAAATTATAAAATTGATAGTATTTAATTGATAATAAAAGATTAAAATTATATATGCAAAAACACGTATGTTTCTTTTTATCTCGAAGTTAAATTCCGGTTTTTCAGCGCGGGAAATTCAGAAAGATTCTGGAAATCAACAGAAGTCCTAAATAATTTACGTGGGCCAATAGCAATTAGCCAACTAAAAGCGAACCGGCCAATCAGAATACGCCTAGTTTAAATTCTCTCCAATCACAGCTATACACGACAAATTCTATACATATATTGAGAGCACTGACACATTCTCAACCAGTTTGTTACCGAAAAGTGAAGAGGAGTGTCAAGCAAATACGGTCCAAAATCGTGACAATATACTAGTAAAATTCTTTCATATAAATAATTCGTCGGAGAATTAGGTAAGTTACTAACAATTTACCACAAAAATGTCGTTTTAAGGGATTGTAAATGCAAACTTATAATTCTTGTTTTAACAATCAAAATTAAATAGGGGTCTATTCTGTAATGCCTGTATTGAAACCTTATTCCTCCAATTAACAATAATATAACTAGTAGATAACTGTACCGATATACCCGTTCATACCTACCGACGTGTCAACCATATGCGCTGAATAACGTTTGGCGTAATTCTATTTTCAGGCAAGCGAATTATTTGCAATGAAGTTGCCTTTTTTATTGGGTATAGCGTGCGTTCTAGCCTGCGTGGTGGCTAAAGATGACAAAAAGGAAAAAGAAGAAGTAGGCACTGTCATTGGTATTGATTTGGGTACAACGTACTCATGGTAAGATTGCATTTCCAGTTTCTAATATGGAGTAGATAATGAAATACTTTTTACAGTGTGGGTGTCTACAAAAATGGTCGTGTAGAAATTATAGCAAATGACCAAGGTAATCGCATTACTCCTTCATATGTGGCTTTCACAGCTGAGGGAGAAAGATTGATTGGAGACGCAGCCAAGAATCAACTGACAACAAATCCCGAAAACACAGTTTTTGATGCAAAACGTCTTATTGGACGTGAATGGTCAGATTCTACAGTTCAACATGACATCAAATTTTTCCCATTCAAAGTAATAGAAAAAATTCAAAGCCACACATTAAAGTTTCAACTGGTCAAGGAGACAAAGTTTTTGCACCCGAAGAGATTTCAGCTATGGTACTGGGAAAAATGAAGGAAACGGCCGAAGCATATTTGGGCAAGAAGGTAACACATGCTGTAGTGACTGTTCCAGCATATTTCAATGATGCGCAGCGTCAAGCTACAAAAGATGCAGGTGTAATTGCTGGCTTAAATGTGATGAGAATTATTAATGAACCCACAGCTGCAGCCATTGCTTATGGTCTAGATAAAAAGGATGGAGAGAAGAATGTACTTGTCTTTGACTTGGGTGGTGGTACCTTCGATGTATCTTTGCTTACAATTGATAATGGAGTATTTGAGGTAAACATTTTTTTCAAAAACCATTAGATAAAAATATTAAAATCAATATATACATATATTCTCAAAAATCTTATATTTACTGTTAGGTATTAAGCTTAAAAAGAATATAACATGTGTATATTCTTCTTCCAAGTGTTGAAGGTGATTTTAAAAATAAACTACTGTTTGCAGGTTGTTGCTACAAATGGTGATACTCACTTGGGCGGTGAAGATTTTGATCAGAGGGTGATGGACCATTTCATTAAGTTATATAAAAAGAAGAAGGGTAAAGATATTCGTAAAGATAATCGTGCAGTACAGAAGCTTAGAAGAGAAGTTGAGAAAGCTAAACGTGCATTATCATCTAGTCATCAAGTCAGAATTGAAATTGAATCGTTCTTTGAAGGTGACGATTTCTCTGAAACACTTACTCGTGCTAAGTTTGAAGAATTAAACATGGATCTCTTCCGTTCAACAATGAAACCAGTACAGAAGGTGTTGGAGGATGCTGATATGAATAAAAAGGATGTTGATGAAATTGTTCTTGTTGGAGGCTCCACTAGGATTCCAAAGGTGCAACAACTAGTTAAAGAATTCTTTGGTGGTAAAGAACCTTCCCGGGTATCAATCCTGATGAAGCTGTTGCTTATGGTGCTGCTGTACAAGCTGGTGTTCTTTCTGGCGAACAGGACACAGATGCCATTGTCTTACTAGATGTAAACCCTTTAACATTGGGTATAGAAACAGTTGGTGGAGTAATGACAAAACTCATTCCTCGAAATACAGTCATCCCCACAAAGAAATCGCAAATCTTCTCTACTGCAGCTGATAATCAACACACTGTAACCATCCAAGTATATGAAGGAGAGCGTCCAATGACAAAAGACAACCATCTCTTGGGTAAATTTGATTTAACTGGTATACCACCAGCGCCTCGAGGAATTCCACAGATTGAAGTAACATTTGAAATTGATGCTAATGGTATTTTGCAAGTGTCTGCTGAAGATAAAGGCACTGGTAATAGAGAAAAAATCGTTATTACAAATGATCAGAATAGGTTGACACCAGAAGATATTGATAGGATGATAAAGGATGCAGAACGGTTTGCTGATGAAGATAAGAAACTGAAAGAGCGTGTAGAAGCAAGAAATGAACTTGAAAGTTATGCATACTCTTTAAAAAATCAACTACAAGACAAAGACAAATTGGGATCAAAGGTATCTGAAGATGAGAAAGCTAAAATGGAGGAAGCTATTGATGAGAAAATTAAGTGGCTCGAAGACAATCAAGATACTGAGGCCGAGGAGTACAAGAAGCAAAAGAAAGAATTAGAAGATGTTGTGCAGCCTATTATAGCCAAATTATATCAAGGTGCCGGGGACCACCACCACCAACTAGTGACGAAGACGAGATTAAAGATGAACTTTAAGACTGAATCTAGTTTTAATAATAAATAAAAACAGTGTGGTTCAAATGCGTGAATGTGTTAAAAACAGGTACTTTATTTTGATTGTGATGCGTCGTATTTTTGTTACATTAACAATGTTAGATATTTTATATTTAAAAATTCTGATATACAGGTAAAACTTAATTTATTTATTTTATAACAAATATTAGAGTATAAAATTTTTTCCACAGTTAATGAAATTAAGTTATTTCGTTTTTATATCATTCATTATATACATTAATTTTATACACTAATATTTGTTATATTTAGGGTCAAAAATTTTGCAATAAAGTAAATGAAAACGACTTCCTTTGTTTTGATTTCCCTATGATGACTCAATCTTTATCTCTTTGTTTGAATGATAAGTACTGTAGTATCATTATTCTCATGTAGAATTAGTCCGTAGTTACATTTCAATCATGGATGTAAGTTTAGAAGCGACATTTTAATGCTGCTTGACTAATATATGCATTTTTTGATAGAAAATATTCACCCCAGTTATATATTTCTCGAATATAAAATGGATGTTTTTGTTAATTGTGGTGACTATTAAGGTAAGTAGGGTAACATTATACGAAAAATATGAAAATAATTTATTTAATATACGTTTAACAGTGTTCTGTCTTTAAAATCCATTCATGTAATTAGGCACTAATTGTTTCATTAATGGTTTTATTTCATTTTGAAAGATGGGACTTTCGATACCATGTGTAATTTTTAAAATTTTAAAACCATTTTTGAGATATTTTTTAGCCTCGTTTTGTTCATTAAACAAATTGTGTATCTTACTTAGTTTCAAGTATAGAAGTCCAAGAAGTGGATTCAAATCATTGTAGTAGAACCTGAAAAAACTAGTTATACATTTTTCATAGCTATGGTACGATTAATATGTGCACACAATTATTTGAAGAAGATTAATACAAGGTATTGAGAATGTAATTTCGTTAAAAGTTTGTTTTTGTTATTTATTTAAAGTAGAAAACTGCAAATAGTTGAAGCTGTGGTAAACAAACAATACATACTGTTAATTATGCATTAATTAATCATGCTTTAATAATACAAAGTTATAATGTTTGTTAAATTTTTCGTTTGATATTGTGTGATTGTGTGTTAAACTTCTAGGTATGTACATCAAGTGTAGGTTCCAGTTCTTTAGAAACACAAGAGTTGGCTTCTAGAATATTCAGAAATTCTGATCGGACATTTAAAATACGTGCAGATAAAATAATTTTTAGTCCTATAGATGTTACCAGTTTACAAAGAGGAAATACAGTTATTTGTTGTATAAGGTGTGATAACACCAAATATCAAGAATAATACCATCAATCCTTAAGAAAAATTAACCAAAACTAGAAAAATAAAATATATTTTTTTATTATTAAGTGAATAATGGATGTGTTGGCATAAAAAATGTGAAATGATCGCAAATACAAATCTATCACCCGTTTATTTTAAACGATCTGCTTTTGCAGGCATAAAAAAGTGATTAAAATTAATGAAGCTGAATAAAATCAAGCATATCGTCTATTAACTTTCTTTTTCTTATACAAAATTGTATAAAAGTTTTGCTAGATTTCCATTAAGAATAATAGCGTATAGAGAAGGCGTCATAACTGTGCTAAAAGATATTGTTGTAACTGAAAAATTTTAAATAGCAAGAAATTTATGTAATTTCAAGTCAAGTATAGTTGAATATATACTCACGCATGTCAAAGGCATAAAAAATTGGGTAGTTGTTTCCACAATGCTAAACAAGAAAATGTACTTTATAATAATTTTAGTTAACAACAAAATTTTTTGGCTCCAAAGAGAAAAATAGCTGGATGTTGGGTGTATGCAGTAATATATGCTAATCGTATTTGTAAATATTAATATAATCCATTTTCGTACACAAGTAAGTAATGACGACTCGTTGCAAACGGCTTTGGGTTTTGTGTGCTATCGTGGGCTGTAATACAGTCATACATTGTGTACAATATGTAGAGGTTAAAATTACAGCATTTATTTAAACCATTTTAGTTCTGTTATAATTTCTATTGCAGTTCTATACCTTTGACACTTAATGTGTACATGTTCTACTAATTTTTCTCTTTCACCTACTAATTTTATTTCTAAGCAGTAAATGACCCATGAGGTGTGAAGTTCTTTTTGTAAATTGTAAGTAGAAATTATTAAATGTAAACTTACAAATAGCCCTCGAGCAGTTCATTCCCATAATGTCTAGCATCATTCCATTGTTCCAAGTCAATACTACTTTCAAATGATGAGTCTAGTAATTTTACAATTTGAATATTTAACTTGTATAATATTCCTTTTGATTTGTCTAGACAAATTTTGCATACATCTAAATCTAATATATACTTAAGAAAGCTTTCTCAATAAATTTATATTCAAATAATATACATACAGTGTTGGACAAAACATATTGGACTAGGTATCAATAGTAACTAATTACCGTATAGCTTATAAAATATAATGCATAAAATGAAATAAAGGACCTTAAAACTGAGTTTTATCATTATTTCTTATAAGCAAATGCGTTTTAGATGATTAGCAAACATTTCTTACAAATTTGAAGCAAGCAAAAAATATATTCAAAAGTCGCGCGACAAAACACATTGGACTCGTCGCAGTTTGGTTGAGTGAGTGGCGAACAAGCAGTTATTTGTTAAGGGTTGTAGATGCACTTCGTAGTTTAAGCATTCCTAGCACAAGTTTAATAGAAGAAAGACCGTTTTTATTTCAACAAGATGATTTGGGTGCAAAAGTTGTGATGCGTTTAAAATTCTAGAAATTTCCTAAGATATTGTGTAAAAAAGTGATTATGACTGGAAAAAACACTCACTTCAATAGAAAAATCTAATTATTAATGATTAGAAGAAAGGGTCTTCTCAGACAGATATCTGTAAAAAGTTTTGTTTAAAAAAATCAACAGTAAGTTTCATTATAACCAAGTTCAAAGTTAACGGAACTGTAGAAACTTATCATCGTGGAGGACGACCTAAAGCTACAACACGACAAGAAGACCCATGGATACTTATAGAATTAAAGAAGCACCCGGATAAATCGGCATCAAGCCTGGTTAAAGACCTAAACTTGAAAGTAAGCAGCAGAACCGTACAAATAAGAGCATGTGCAGGTGGGCTAAAAGTTATAGGGTGGCTAAAAGCCATTTATTTCAAGGAAAAATCGATTAAAACGTTTACAATTTGCCCGAGAACATATCAAGTGGTCAGTGGTCAGTCAGCTATGGAAAACTACTTTTTCGAATGAATCAGTTTAATTTGAAATATTCAAACGGAATGAGAAGAGTTCGCCGACCACAAAATAAACGCTTACATCCTCGATGCTGCCAAGGCGCAGTTAAGCATGGTGGAGGTAGTAAAATGGTATGGGGATGTTTTTCTGGATTTAGCGTTGGACCCCTGCACCGAATAAATGGCATTATGGATCGATTCGTATACAAGAATATCCTTGAAAGTCGTTTCAACAAGATAACGACCCAAAACACACCGCGAAACTTGTAACAAATTGGATCGCAGCTGAAAAAATTACTGTCCTCAAGTTGCCGGCTCAATCACCGGACCTCAATTCAATTGAAAATCTCTGGGAAATACTGAACAGGAGGATTGACAGAGAACTTGAAGCTGCAAGAGAAGCCTGGTTAAGTGTTCCACCAGAAGTCATTAACAACCTTATAGTTTCTATGCCAAAGAGATGCAGTGATGTTATTAAAAATAATGGTTATGCTATAAAATATGAAATAATAATAATCAGTCCAATATGTTTTGTCGCGCTGAATATTGAATATGTTTAATTCTTTTTGTATATAATGTTACGGGGTGAAATCAATACTAAGATTGTTGATATTTTCACAAAAAAATATTTTTCTTAGTATTTAAGTAATTTTATTATATTCAAAACTGTATTTGTGAATGTAGGAGAGGGTAGTATCATTCATAGACATTAGTCCAATATGTTTTGTCCGACACTGTATATATATATATATATATCAGCACTACAGGCCTTAAAGGTCTAGGGTTTGTTCGAAGCCACCGAGCCGTATACAGACGCGTATACCGTACCGCTCAGGGTCCACCTAGCGGCATTTCCTGTTCGCAGCATATTGGAGGTAGCAGATCCAGTTTCGGGTTTTAAACTACTACGCTCCGCCGCGACCGGGTTTCGTATCCAGACCTTCTCATTGTGGAACGTGTTTTTTACCACTCAGCCACTAGGGGTTAAATAATATAAATATTAAGTCTTTATTAAAAGGATACAGTTTAGATTATTCATATTGCAGATTTGCATGTCATTCATCTCAGTTATTCCTATGTATTTATTTATGAAATCTTTATCCAATTGTGAATTGCATTTTACGCATTTAGCGAGATCATCGTTTCCTATATTACACATATTAATATATCCGTCGCAATTCGGGTTTTGGCATGCTGCTGCAGTCATTATTTGTAATTCTGTGTCATCCACACATTTAGGGCATTTACATAAAAAATAGTATTGTTTCTCCAGTTCCTCTTGTCTTGTTTGCGACTTATTAAGAATATCTATGTAACTAATATACACCTAAAAACGAAACAAAATCTATACTTATCGCTCACAAGAAGTAAAATTGTACCTTATTCCAATTCAATACGTCGATATCGCACAAGGTGCGAATGTATAAAGTAGTGCCATTAAAAGTAGCAACTGCATTTGGTTCACATGAATGATCTAAAATAGATGCAGCTAAATATATACCGGTACCTAGTGTTTTCATTTCTGAATCAATAATGTTGAAACTGTTTATACACATCTGCAATTTAACAGTGAATATTAAAACCAAAAATTGTAACAAAAAAAAAAGGATATATTTAAAAACAATTCCGTTGCCAACAAATATATATATAATCTGCAGTTAAATAAATAAAAATATTGATAAATCAATAATTTAGTACATTGTTCTTAGTAAATTTAGGTTGATTGTGATAACTAGTTAGAATGAATATTTTTCCATATAAAATGCAACAAGTTATCAAAACATTTACATAGTAGCATTTTATTTGTATTGAAGACAGTTAATTTAATTCTAGGGGCAAATTACAGTTAATATATGGTATGGAACATCAATTTCAACGATGTGCATTTCTCACACAAGGATAACTGAATTAGATTTTAATAGCCCGTTGAATATTCTATACATTTTTAAAATCATTTTGTTTATAATTATGGCGATTCACATTCGTGTGTTAACGCTTTGTATAACGCTATGAACTACAATCTACTATATTTTAGTTTTAATTGGCATAAGAATTAACCAATTCATTTCTAAAATAAAAAATAAGTGGAGATCGTTCACAAGTTTGAACATAACCCTTTCAAAGTATAATTGCGGAAAATCGAGCAAAATTTAATTGCTCGATTTTCGGCAATGTAGCTTCCCATATCATAATTTTGTTTAAAGATTCGCTTCACCAAAATATCCTAATTTTGCTAAAACTGTCGTCTTACGAATGATAGCAACTTCGTTATTTTGTTTAAATACAATGAGTTTTCATGTATCTTCTAGCCAGAAAAGTGCCACTTTTCGCACCTCTTGATCTAAAGCATTTCAAAATAATTTATTTCAGTTGCGATTAGAATTGTTTCGTTTTAAACAATTTTTAATGAAATTAGCTGTCGTTGGGTCGTTACCCTACTGTTAACCCCACTCTATATTTCACGTTTCTCCAGGATTTTTCTATATACATATACAGTCTGGCAAATATCTCGTGAAAATTGCGTATTAGTAAAAGGGGCGGCGTTAAGTTATTACGCAGAAGTAAGCTGTATAGCGGTCATCGTATACGCTCAGCCCACTCATGTACACAATGCGCAGAGTGACTCACCATTATCACGAGATATTTGCCAGACTGTATGTATTTTTGTTATTCTTGCTTCAATTTTCAAAAAGTGCACCAACTTTCCCATCCTTGAAACAAAACATGTTTAATATTTATCAACCAATTTGAATTTTGATTAGCCTAACCACAACTATTATACTCCACTTTTGGTTATTTTCTACTTTTAATCTTATTTGTACGTTTACATCTTTTAACTTATCTTCTAGTATTTCTTCTTCTCATAAAAGTTTTTTAAGCGTCGTTTAACACTAGCCATACTAATTCTATTACGTTAAATATTGTGATTTGTGATATCTGATACCAGGTAACGACTTTGCAGTAACATAATTTTAATACACTTTTGGGCCAACCACTGCGTCTACGATCTTTTAAATATTCAATTCCATTTTTACTCTTATTGTTTGCTGTTTAGCGGTACATATTACACAATAGCACAATAGACTAAATTGCATGTGCCTTTATTAATTTGTCTGTAACTTGGCCACTTCGTTTGTACAGATTGACATGACATATGTACTTCTAAAAGTCTGGCTACTATACATAATATTCCGATATTTCATGTTTACGATCAATTTCAAATTTGAAAATACATTTATACAACTCTTTCAGTTTAAATATCTATTATTTCATATTATAACTTCTTTTGTACGAGGGATGTCTCAAAAGTAAGTTAACCTATTTTTTTTTAATTTGGACGGCAGGCGGGAAAAGTCCGGGAGTCGCATAAAACTTTTTCTCGGTGTAGTGGCAGCACTGTAAAATTCCGTTTTCCTTCACGGCTCGGACAGTCACGCACCAGCAACCATGGGGACCCATTTGCTTCTCCGCCGATTGCGAAGTTCGTGCAACGGAGGGTTGGCCGCTTCATCGTTCTTCGTTGAACGTTGTTCTCCATTCAATGAATAATTGACGTCAGCGAGAAACCATTCGGCTTGACATAACGTCTTCAGTCTTCACCGTACACACGGCAGAACTAGCGATGAATTTCAGACGCACTTCTATTTTTGCCGTAAAAAAACGAGTAACAGTACGAATTTCGCATTCGGTGGGTCAGCAAATGGAGTCTCCATGGTTGCGTCGACACATCTACAAAATCACAATTGGAACTTAAATTTTAAAAAATTACTATGAAAGTACAGTTGCTGGTGAAAGCCACTTCCTATAAACAAAATCTTAAATTTCACTGTAGGGTATTAAGTTATGAGCAATGAAGAAACTATGTATTTATGTAATTGTATTGTACTTGTCAAGTTTATACATCCCCAGTTTAGAAAAGGTATTGAAATAAACTTATACAAAAAATTTAATCAGGAATAATATTACTCTTAACACCGACGAAATAAAATATTTTCTTATCTGGTTTCAATTCAATAGTTTGATGTTTCATGATTGTACTTATTAGACGGGACTATTCTATTTATTTAACTGTGCCACTTACCAGAGATGGTAAAAAATAAGATAAATAAACTAAATCAAGTGTCATAAATCTATCATCTATGATATAATGAATAGGATAATTCATACCCGTCCATATATCCCCAATAGCTCAATAGAATTGGGTAAGATAGTTTCCTTCAAGAATTCATGCAAAACTGCACACAATGATGTAAAATGATCTAATCTACGTTCGTCATTCTTCAAATCACCATAATCTGTGGGAATGGATTTATAACTCAGATTAACTAAGACAGTATAAAAACTTACGTGACATAAGATCTTTAAACATCCTAAATTTATCTCTAGTATAATAAGACCTAATTCCAGTTCCACCTTTACTTAACTTTCGAATTAATCTTGCCATTAGTCGTGCTGCATCAGGAACTAAGCGAGGAGCAATGTTTCTCAAACTATTACATTCACCTTTATGCAGAGACCATCCTTCTTTTTGACATACTTTGCCACAGTAATGTACATACTGGCAGTTTGAGCATTTTAATAAATTTCCTCTGACAAAAGTTAGAGTTAGATGGGGGTTTATTAGCAATTACCAACTTACTTCTTAAAGCATGTATCACAGTACCGAGTTCTTAACGCCGAATTTAATATATAAACAAAGGGTTGTTCACTAAGTAATACAGAACCCTTTTTAACATTTGCCTTTGCGAACATCCTTGATAGGTCACAGAAGATCGTTAAAATTATATCGAATTATATATAGAACAGTTATGAAATAAGTTTCAGTATGAAGAGAATTAAAAAAACAGATAAAAATCGGCGTACCTGATTTAATATGAATCTTATACCTACTTCTCAAAGATCATTTACTGACCTCAAAATCCTATGTTATATAGCAACTAAATTATAGTTTGGGCTCATTTTAATTAAGTAAATATTTAAGAAATCAAGTTCAATCTAATAAGGTTATAATTCTTAAGATTGACATATCGATATTTACTATATAACACTTAGAAATTTAATTCCCTATGATGTGGAATTATATACAGTCTGTAACAAAGTTGGCAACGCAAGCTTGTTAAAATTATTTATCAGAAAATATCCTT
Organism: Chrysina gloriosa; assembly: GCA_038088585.1. NCBI lineage: Eukaryota > Metazoa > Arthropoda > Insecta > Coleoptera > Scarabaeidae > Chrysina > Chrysina gloriosa. The sequence goes on from CM076093.1 coordinate 56,795,454, forward strand.
TTATGTCTTTTTGCATCTAAAAACTTGAAATATACTTGTATGTAAAAACTGACCACCCGTTTGATTTTCCCATGGGTGTAATTCATGTCCCCAGCACACGCTCGTTAGCTCTATTATTGCGGCAACAAAAATCCGGACAAGCCTGCATCATGGGCTATTATGACAACCAACCGTTTGTAATGTTCATGTCAATTTTGATGTAACCTGATGTAACTATTTCTTTTTAATGTCGTGAATGGTGCCTTTGGACACTCTAAATCTATTAGCTGGCCTCTTTATCGATCATTCCTGCCCAAGTAGTGTAATTACTTGCGTTTTTAGCAGCACGAAAATGTAATGATGGTAAATTTTTTGAAAATATTTCTGAATATCATATTTATGTTGTCATTCAGTATATAGTAGTTTACTTCAGGTAGAGAATAGTTTAGAACCGTATAAGACGAAAACTTTTATTAATGTTAAAGTAAGAATTTTTAAGCATATACATTTTTGTATATATTATACAGTGTTCGGCTTTCCATGAATAGCAAAATATTTGGCCTTAATTGTGTATTACCCTACATGCAAAAGTGTAACTCTTGATTATGAAATCTATCTTGTTCACTTTGTTAATTCTGTTTTTCTTTTAGTTTTGAAAATACTTCTTTTATTTTGACAATTACGCCACTGTTTTCCTAATTATTCCTGGTCTAAATACGATTTCATGGGCGTAGCCTCTTCTTCAGTTACAAGCGATATTCATATATTGTTGCACTTTCCTCACACAGGTATAAGTTCCACGTTTTTCCATTAATTCTTTCCTAATTTTCGTAAGACTATATACTGATGAGCTTGCCGAATTTTGTGCAAAAGGATGTCATCGCGTTATAGACTTTTCTATTATAATTGTATCTCGCAATACAGTCGAGTCTAGTTCATCTTCAGCCCTCCGAAACGAACGAGTTCCGTTTATCTAAGTGGGCAGGGGTCAGGGATCCCCACTACCGCAACCGTTGCCATGCCAATTGGAATTGCGTCACCACCACTTCTCCCACTTCTTCCAACCTCACTCTAGATTCTAGCGTGACGCCGTGACAGTGAAATTGTGGAACATTGAGGGAAGCGTGGAACTTAAAATAAGCGAGACTCCCAAGTTAAGATAAATGAAACTCAAAATACATGAGCCTCAAGATAAACGAGACTCGATTGTATCTGATTTGTACACATACAATACCTACTGCAGTAATCTCGGCCTGGAACACAGTGACAAGCTCCCAACTTCATGTTAACGCTTTAGTTCCAGCGCCAAGCAAGCCCACTCCGGTTGCGATGTTTTAACAAATAGAAATTTCATCGACGTGACGTTAGTGTTCAATGGACGTAACCTTCAATACTTATATACATTTGGAAGTTAACAGAGGATGATTTGGATGGGCTTAGATGGCTTATTAAATTTTGTGAGCAAATGATCAAGTCTCCAAATAGGAATATCTGTGATTTGGAACCATTTGGAACTAAAATGAATCAGCTGTTACCCTTATCACCTCAATTATTTGGAAACTTCAAATATGCATTTCGACGACATGATGGTCATCTTCTTATAGTGTCGATGGTGATTTATCCCTTTACAGCAGGTATGGGCAACCTCCGGACCGCGGGCCACATGCGGCCCTCGAGTAAGGTGTGTCCGGCCCGCTACTGAATTCTTTCGTTGCATATTAGCACCGCCCGTCTAAACTTAATTCATAATGAATCATAAGGATACTACAAAAATGTATATTTTTCAAGATTACTCACAGCATAAAACTTCTACAAAAAAGGTTGCCCATGCCTGCTTTAGAGCATTTTTCAATCAATTTTCAAGAGTGACGTTTCCTTTCCTTTGTGTTTTTCCATTTAGGATGACCACTTTGTGATCGCAATATGTATTTAGTATTTACATATAATTGGTGTGGTAATTAAGGGTAAGATCTTAAGTTTGATAAAAGAGTGGAAGACGTGTTATCCTTAAGTAGTACAAACCATACTCGCGCTGTTACTTTCACGAATTGTATTATTCAATGACAATATCATTGAATAATAAAGTTCAAAGAAGTGACAGCGTTCGTCCGGTTTACATTACTTAATGATAACACGTCATCCATTCTTTTATCAATCCTTAGTAAGAACTGATATGTTTAAGTGGTACAAGATAAATCGTCAAAACTGTAGGTGTGAGCTGTGAGCTAACAAACGTTCCAATATCCAGAAAGAGTCAGTGTTCGAGACTTATCTTTTTAGATAATCTTATGGAACGAAAATACTTAGAACTTTTCAAAGGAATATATTTTTGGTGTTCAACGGCAAACATAAAGTGGTCATGTAGGTTTTGTTTATTGTCAAAGGACTGTATTCGTACATGTAGGGGAATTCAATTTTATGTTGCAAATATGACGAATTACTAAAAAACTAAATATCAAATTACCTGAGATTACAGCGATTTACATTTGCAAGTTTGCAAGTTAAATTGAGTATAGGTTGACAGGTAGTGGATAGATAGTGTGTATCTTGAGCTCAATAATGCTTTTGTCTATTATGTTTACTCTAAGATGGAAGTGGTAAATTTAATGAATAGCATAAACTGTAAATTTGGTAGTTTGCTTAGTTTTACATGGGGAAATGAAATATACACAAACTTCAGAGAATCTTACTATCAGGTTCGTCTTTTTTTACTAGTTTTATCCTTGAATTTTATTTGAAAAGACGCATGCAAATATGTAAACGCACATGTTATATAAATAGCCACATTATTTGATAAACATGTCTGATAGGTAATTTTTTTCAGCCAATACATCTACTTTTAATTGGAATATTCTTAGTAGCTTTAACTACAACTGTATTTGTTGTTAGAAGATGGCACAAAAAGGTGAGACAAAATAAGAATAATGCAAATATTTGAAATTATTGCATTTTCTAGAATCTTTGTTACGAGAATCCCTCATGCAAACCTCAGCAACGAGATTTCGGAAAAGGGATAAAGCTCTCTTTTATGGACGAAAAATGCTAAGAAAAGTTAAGAGTATATCTGGACAAGTACGTAACTCAGGTCAAGGCAGAAAGCGGAAAATGGTCATGAAATTTGCAAGAAGATTATTACAACTTAAGAAGGAAACTGAAACAGAACAATTAAAGGTATTTAATTATTATATATTTATAGAAATAACCTTGACATATGTTTTAAATCTAATTCCTAAATATTCTTTTATACTACTTAGTTATTAAGCTATTGAATTATAAATTTAAAACATCAGTTTATATCTAGGTTATTTTTATAATGCATTCGGTTTTTGTAGGTATTAGAACCTCCAGCAGAGTATATGCAAGAAGATGTATTAAGTGATGATAAATTACCACCTGATGCACTTTATATGTTGCATAGTATTAGAGTGTTTGGTCATTTTGAAAAACCTGTCTTTTTAAGATTATGCAAACATACTGAAATAGTAAATCTAACTGCAGGATCTTTTATTTAAAATTGGTAAGTTAAGGTAGAAAAATTTACCAATTTATCAAACCTTAGTTATAACATTCCCATAGACAGAAAATAGGCTACAATAAGCATTGTACAGAGCATGAACTAATTGAGATTGATAGTAGACTAACTGTTCGAGGTGCATCTGTCACCAGTAACTGACAAGGGACTTTTACCTTGTTCTGTCTAAAACAATGACCGACAATAAAACAATAAAAAATAGTTTCCAACCATTTATTAAAATTGAAATGTGTGAAATCAATGTGTTTTAACACTTTTAAAATAACCTTTTATTGCAAATTTTTAAATGTTACTTCCCCTTAAAAAGAAATGATTGATTTAGTATAAAATATGTGTTTGACTTTAGATGGGTTTTACCACGTTTCCAATGAAAAGCAATTACGAGTACAGAAATATAAATCCTGGAACACTATTGCTGATGCATTGTAATAATAACATATCTGTTTCTTCATCCTTTTATCTAGTAGTTGCAATACGTTATTCATCTTTCTGAACGTGTAAAAAACACATTACAAATGAAACAGTGCAAATTAGTGCAAATATTAAAAGCTGTGTACATATCAGTGACGGCTCGTGACTTTGCGCAGGGGAGGGTATTGTAACCTAACCCTTCTCAGTCAATAAATTATATTTTTATACCTATTATTGTATCATTGGAAGTGTAGAATAAAAATTGATATAGATATAAGAGATCAAAAGAAAATATCTAAAGCCAGCTTCTACTACTCGAGCTAAGTGCCGACGGCACCCAGAGCTCACTTCCTCTTTGGACGATGGCTACGATCTTGCCGCCTCGAAGGTGATGGAAAATAAGAAACGTGGGTCCGATCGCAGGGCAGAAACTGCAATCATCGCGGAGATGCTTTCGTGGGCCGGGCGACGTCTATTCATAAAACGGATCGCCACGCATTTAAATCACCATTCTCTACTTGGAGGCCGAATCGTCATAGACTGCTATCTCCGTGCCCGGTGTTCTAGGTATATTGTGCGTGAATAAAGTGAACAAATCTGGAGCTAGCAGTGAGCCTTGAGGAACACCCGCCATCATGGTGTATAGAGCCAATCTGACAAACTTACCGACCCTCACCCGGAAAGTGCGGCCGGAGAGGTAGGACGCGATCAGCTTCGTCAATGCTCTTCCAAATCCAAGTTGGGGCATCTTGAAAATGATGCCGTCATGCCACACTCGGTCGAACGCATTAGCGAAGTCATCAAATACCGCCCCGGTGGTCTCTCTATTCTCTAAACCCTTCCGAATGGCGTCGGTTATTCGTCATAGTTGGAAGTCCGTACTTAGTCCGGCTCGAAAGCCGAAGTGTTCAGCCGGTAGGGGGTTCAATTCGAATATTCGCTCTCGGCCACCTTGCCGATCGTTGACAGGAGACTAATGGGGCGGCAGTTTTGCGGGAAAGTGGCATCTTTACCCGGTTTCCGTAGCATGACGACCTCGGCCTGCTTCCAAACGTCTGGAAGGTGTCCGTGGAGAAGCACAAAATAAAATATAATTTATTGTATAGCAAGAACCACGTTGAGGTAAGAGTAAAATCTTGCCTGGATAGGGAAATGGATCAAAGGTGTAAGGCGATAGGTAAGAAGGTAATGAAAATTTAAAACAAACTCCTATTAAACTAAAAATAAACTATAAAAATGATTAAAAAAAAAAAAACTAATAATAAATAACAAATATAATAGTAACTCATAAAATTCTACGGTAAATAAAAAACAAGTTATTGATAAATAATAATAACAAGTAAATAGATCTATGTTTTTTAAGAACTAAAATAAACATTCAAATATTTTTTGAAACACGCAGAACTGTGTTACTTACTCTTTTCGATAAATTGGAGGAATTTGCCTATTTGTACTAGCAAAATAATCAATTACCAGCTCGTAAAATACATCATTTTGCGTTAATAATTTAAGAAGACCTTTTTCAATGGATATGATACTGCTTACTCGAGTCTGATTCATAGTGTTGTGGCTGTAATGTCTAATTCTTTTTAGTGTTGAAAAACTCGTCTACTGAAGCAGAAGTTATCACCAGTATCTCTATAGACAATGGTTATAAGTTTGCTCAGTTCCGACATACATTCATATAAATTGTATTTATTGATAAAATTTAACATCTCAGTTGGCGTTTTACATTTTCTGCACATTTGAAGATCCTGATGCAATATAGATAATTCATTTTTTATTTGAATTTCATCAGAACGGTGAAAGGTTTTCTAATAGATTTTGCGGAAAGTTTTTGAATATATTAAGAATTTGTCAAAAGTCAATAAATCGAAGAAACATAACTTGTGTATATCTTAAAATCTCTTGTATTTCCGATTCTCAGGACAATATATGCTTTTTCTGACTAGGTGCTGTGTCAAAATGTAAGTCATTATATATATGTATATATATATATATCATTAAAATAACGATCATTATTTCTATATTCTTGTAAAGTTTGAAGAAGGGCTAACTACGATTACGCGCAAACATGATGTCAGTTAATTTATTTCGCAGTATTTCGGTTTGTCGGTTTGTTGAAAAATCAATTTAAAGGTCTGTAATAAAAACAAAATTTTGTGTTGGTTAAAGTCATTCTTTAATCTAACCACCTCTCTTATAGTCTTGCTATCATTTCTGAAATCATCACTGTGGATTATAAAGTTAAAAACTTCAATTAATTTGGTTTTATATAATTGTACCGTAAATACTGCACGGGATGTAAAATTTCATCTTGTATTACAGCTAGGTTAGCTACTGTGATGTATTGTATCTAAAATGTTTGTACGTTTGGTTGATTTTGAAAAAATGCAGCAAATCCGCTTAAATTAGAAAAGAAAACTAGATTCTTTGTTTATATTACGAGCTTTACTCAAAACTAAATTTAATGCATGAGGTGACAAAGTACAAAAAAAGGAGCTTGAGGAGCAATTGTTTTTATTTTACTTTGTAAACCATTTGAATGCTCTGCCATAACAGCTGCGCCATCATTTGTTTGAGCGTCTAATTTTTTCTTAAATCATATTTTTGCAATTATTTAATAAAAGGTTAAATAAATCTTCAGCTTCACCAATGGTATTAATCCTTAGGTACCTACCCCTGAAACCAGTCACGTAACTACCTACCTGGAGCCTCAGACTCCCCTCTTCTCAACTATATAAAATATAAACTATAAAATAAGAAGATGAATGAAAATAAAAAATGTGTTTTTTAAAGCTTTTTATTTGAAAAAATAATTATCAAAAAAATAACGGTATATACTAAATAAACAACACTGGAAAACGATAAATTAACGAGTTACTCCAATGAGACCAAGAATAAAGAAAAAATACGTAAATTAAGAACTTTCTTGCATTTATATATACAAATTTATGAAACAACTAAGAAGTTTTTATAAAAATTATAGCCGAAATGGCCAAATTTCTATAAAATTGCAAGCCTCAGACCTCACATTTTTCGTGGCAGATTCCAGACATCATTTGTGAGCATTCTTAGCAAATAGGATTTTGCAACGGTAACACAAGTACTGGGTCTTGCGTTTCTTTTTGGGATCACATATATGGCAGTACTTGCGGATTTTCAGCCTTTCTGGTGGTTCATCAGCAGCGGGTATATTTGTGTCGATTTGTAGTACGCGACGTAGAGAAAGCCTAATATCCCGCTGAATCGTCGTCATTCGTCTTGCAAGTTGTCCAGCCAGTCTCTTCATAAATTTGAATCTACTTTCGATTTTCAGCTGTTGAGTGGATAAGTAAACCACATACGAGTTGGATGCTGATATGTCCAACAGTCTGTAAAATATAGCTATCGGCCACCTGCGTGTCCGACGACCATTCGAATAATTTGAGCACCTTTGATCTAGTAAATCAACTCCAATTTTAGTTTGATTATAGAATAATATAATTTCCGGTTTCTTAGAGTTGTGGTCAACATCAAGTGTTTGATGCATGCTCGAAACTAAGACGACCGCTTTGTTTTGTTTCGGCACAAACGATGTAATTGTTATGTGTTTAGTAACACCAAATATACAAGATTCAACTGGTCAATGATGGGAAGGCAAGAATTCAGGTGGTATGTCTCGCTGGTTTTTTCTCATGGTACCTACTAGGGAGAGTTTTTTTCTTTCAGCAAATTTACTAGTTCTATCGACGTGAACCAGTTGTCTGTTGATATATTCCTATTGGTTCCTTCAATGCAAGGAATGAGGCGCACTACAGCCTGTGTAAGTTTCTTAAGCCGACTATATTCTGTAGGTAGGTTTAACCCATCGGAGTCTTTGCCTGTGTAGATATACGCAGAGAAAATAACCTGTTCTTGCATCAGTGAGACATAATATTTTAATGCCGTATTTAGATAGTTTCTTCGGCATGTACATACATCTCAAAACGGCACCTGCCACGAAATAACACGAGCATTTCGTCGATACAACCGTAGCTTCCAATTGCATAGACATTTTGACATTGTCTGACGAATGAATCGAACAACTCAGATATTGGTGCAGATGCATCAGTTTCTCGTCGAGTTTCTCTTGTCGAAGAATCGTCGAATCGAACAGTATTTAGTAAAATATCGAATCCGTTCTTACTCATTATGCATCGATAAATTCTCTACCGGTACCATCAGTACTATACCAAGACCGAAAACATTCGTGATTTTCTTTTAACACGGCAGTATAGAATAACATAATAGTGAATGCTTTCAGTTTTACAATATCTATATCTTGAACACAAGTTTGTTTCTTGTATTTTGGTCTTATAGCTTGAATTTTTTCATTCGTATGTTGCACAATTACTCCAAGCATTCCATCAGTGAAATGTCAAGCGGAGAAGAAAAAGAGTTGAGTACGTTTTCATACGATGGTTGTAGGCCTTCTCTTTGTTGCACAATGCTATGTTGTAATGTTCTTGTGCGAGAAGAAGGTGGTAATGATGACCAACGAAAACGTTTTTTGCCAAAATAATTTCTTTTCCTAGGTCTAGATCTCAATTGTTGTAAGGGAATTTCATCTTCGTCTGACCATTTATCATTTTCTTCTACTAAATCAATCAGGTCTTCGCCGCCTATTTCTGAATCCGATTCGGACACTTCACCCACCACAAAACCGTCACCAATATCGACTTCCACGTCGCTATATTCTGCATTTGGTAATTCTTCGTCGCTAAGCCCTTCTTCTAACCAACGCTCAATAATATTAATATTAGATGTAATTTTTTACTAAAACAATAAAAATTATTTAATTCAAAATATTCTAATATTAGATGCTGTTATAATAATATAAATTATCATAAATGGAGTCTCTCAGACTCAAAAGAAACTTTTATAGCCGTTCAAGAGCGAGCGGGATCACTTGTATCATCGACGCGCATAGACGTGATACTATGGGTAGAAAGCGGAAAGTACAGGACCACGTAACCACTAAAGATGCACATGCGACTAGTTATAACCAAAATAAATTCCGCCAGAGTCTGAGATACTCCAGGTAGGTACTTAAGGGTTAATATCGGCGTGGAGCTAGATTTGTGGCTAGACTTCTCCCTTGCTATTATAGTGCGTGCACTAAAATTTCATGCATTATTGGAAATTTGTTTGCATTTTTAAATTAAGTAATGAATAGATATGCTATTTATTATATACTCGTTGTAAAAATTGCTTAATTTTAGTATAATGCCAATGCTTAAACATTGTTTTAATACATAATAAACACAATTTATTTTACTAAAAATAATAGGGGAGGCCTAGCCTCCTTAGCTTCGCCTAACGAGCCGCCACAGCATACATAGCGCTTTTGGACCATGTTTATTTAATGACTTAATTTAGGTGTAATTTTTTTTGCATGTATTTGTTGTCCACCATTTTATGTGCATTACTATCAGAATTTAACCTCAAAAACGGCAAATTACCTTACAGAAGCTATTAAAATCTTTAATTGTAAAACGGAAATACACAGTTATTGACCTTCAAAGGTTGTTGACACTATATCACATCGATAAACTCCTCACCATATCATTGATAATAAATTCGGTGACACGTGTTTCGCTAGTTCGAGGCAAGTATTACCACAACCGTATAAACCGAAGTGAGCGAAAAAACTTCTTTCTTTCAAGTTCTAAGCATGCATTTTTACCTCCCTTTTTTATTGTAATCGTGTGTGGGGTAAACAAATATTTTTCCGCTCGAAAACGGGTAGAACGCCTGTCATTCTCGTAAATGCCTTTTCCTACATACCATATCAAGTGGATGATCAAGGGAAAATACCTGCTAGGTCGAATAAGTTTAAACGTTCAAAAATTATAAGCATCGTTGTGTGAATAATTTAATTAATTCCTCGAAGAAAATTCAAATTTAATTTTTTCATTCAAACTTATTTGAGTTAGCAGGTACTTCCCCTACGCCGCCCACTTGATATGGCACGTAGGAAAGGGCATTTATGAGGGTGACGGGCGTTCCAGCCGTTTTCTAGAGGAAAAATATTTGTTTACGCCATGCACACGGTTACAGTAAAATAGTAAGGTAAAAATGCATGCTTAGAACTTTAAGGAAAGAAATTTTTTCACTTACTTCGGTTTATACGGTTCTGATAATGCTTGCCTCGAGCTATTGAAACACGTGTCACAGTTGTGTGGTAAGAAGTTTACCGATGTGATATATATATGTATATATCCGTTATATATACGTTAGCGCTAGAGGCCTTGAAGGCCTCTGGCTTCTAGATTCAGAGTTACTTTTTCCACTCTCTTCGATCTTGTGGCCTGTCCCTCCAGTCCTTTATTCCGATCTCCTCCAAATCTCTTTTCACCACCTCCAACCATCTTCTTTTTGGGCGTTCTCTTCTTTTTCCCCACCTTCCCCAGCTTCCAGTACCCTCTTGACGAGTCTCAGTTCTGGCATTCGAATGACGTGTCCTACCCATCTCGATCTTGGGAGCCCGAATTTCGTTTGCAATATTTGGTTTTCTGAGCATATTCATTACATCAGCGTTTGTTCTTCTCCTCCATTCATCCTCAGCCGTTTGACTCCCCCAAATATCTTTCTCAGGACTTTTCTTTCCCAAGTTTCTAGTTTATTCTCTTCTTTCTTGGGCATTACCTATGCTTCGCTCGCATGTAGTACAGCAGGTCTTATTAGCGTTTCATATGTCCGCAGCTTTGCAGTTCTTGATACATTCCTGGAGTTTAGAGTTGTTGTTAGGGACCTCGATGCTCTACTTCCCTTTAAAATCCTCTTATCTATTTCCGTTTCTTCTTGAGCCTTGCTTGTCACTGTTACTCCAAGGTATGTAAATTCTTCCACTTTTTGGATGTTGTATTCCTTTTTTCCTGCTTTAAATTTGACAATTTTATTTTCATTTGTCTCCTCTGCATGCATTTCCATATATTTTGTTTTTCTTTCGTTCACCCTCAATCCATACCCCCTTGCTTCTTCCTCGAAATGTTGAAATGCTCTTTCTAACTCCCCCTAGATCTAGTTAAAAGGGTGACGTCATCTGCGTATGGGACTCATTGCCTTGTATGATGGAAGATGAGTCTGTTTCTTTGAATTTTATTTCCTCTGATGATTGCTTCTGAAACCAAGTTAAATAAATCGGTCGACAGCGGGTCACGTTGTGTTAGTCCTCTTTTAATTACGAACTGGTCTGGGAGATTACCCTCAATTGTGATTCTATTACTCGCGTTTGTTAAGGTCATTTTAACCAGCCGTATCAGTTTTTTGGTATCCTCAGAGTACTCATTGCTTCGTAAAGTTTACTGCGAATTATCGAATCATACGCATGTTTAAAGTCAGTGAAAAGGATATGCAGACCCAGATTTTGTGCGTAGCCGTTATTTTGTATAATTTTTAGTGTAAAGATCTGGTCTATGATGGACCTTCTTGACCTAAATCCCCCTTGATATTCTCCTAGTACTTGAGTCTCATATCCCTTCAGTCTGCTACGTATGATGTTTGCCAGGATCTTGTAAACTACATCCAGTAATGCAATCCTTCTGTAATTTTCACAATGGGTTTTATTTCCTTTCTTTAGCACATGGATAATAGTCTCATTCCAACACTTTGGCATTTCCTCTTCTCGCCATATTTTAAGCACCAGGTGTTGTAGCCTTTCAATAAGCTTTTCTCCGCCATTTTTTTTAAATTTCTGCTGGGATCCCATTTCCCCCGCCACTCTTATCATTTTTCAATTCTCTTATTATTTCGCTTACTTCTTGGTTTGTTGGATCTTCAATTATTTGTTCATCGTCATTTTCTGGTTTATTCGGTGTTTCTTGTTCTCCCGCTTGCTGTTGACCTTCCTCGTCCTCATTCAATAACTCCTCGAAATATTCCATCCACCTTATTAATTTATCTGCCATATTTCCAATAAGCAGTCCTTTGTTCCTGCAATAATTTGTTTTTGTGTTAGTATTTTCTCTTGTCATTTTAATTTCCTGATAGAAGTTTCTTATCTCCTTGTTTTTGTGATTATCTCCTATAGATTTTAATTGCCTTTCTAAGAGCTCTCTCTTTTTTGTCTGCATATCTGTTTCGCGTTTCTTCTTTTGACAGCATATGACCTGGTTGATTCTTGTGTTTTGTTTCTTTCCATTTCCATTTTTGCTTCATTTCTTGCTAACTGAGCCTTCCTGCACTCTTCATCAAACCAGTCACTCTTTCTTTTAGGTTCCCTATTTCCTATACACACATTTGCTGCTTCTATCACTGCTATCTCAATTTTATTCCAATCATCCTCTATTGTTTCATTTGGTGAACGTTCAGTTTCTAATCTTAAGCTTATTTCTTTTTTCAATTGTTTGGCTGTGTTTCTATCCTGGAGTTTTCCTACATTATATCGTTTCCTTTCTCTTTTTGTTTTCCTTTGAGTTGGCAATTCTTGATTTATTTTAGGTGAGACAAGGAAGTGATCACTGTTTGCATCTGCGGCTGTATAACTGCTACAGTTTTTAATTGATGTATAGTGTGTATTTTCTACTAGTAGGTGATCAATTTGATATTTCACTCGTCCATCTGGGGAAGTCCATGTTACCTTATGTATATTCTTATGAGCAAAGTGAGTACTCCCTATTTTCATCTTATTTTCTATGGCAAATTCAATCAATTTGTTCCCATTCTTTGTTACTTCGTCCATGTAAACTTTTTCTCCCGTTATGTTAGGATATTCTATTTCTCTTCCTACTTTTGCATTTAGTTCACCCAGGATTATTTTTAAATCATACCGTGGTATTTCCTGTGTTACCTCCGTGAATTTAACATAAAACTGATCTTTGATTTCTGTCTTTTTCTTCCGTAGGCGCATGTCCATTTACAATACTTATATTTCTATATTTATCCCGTAGGTTTAAATATTTATTATCTCTACTAAATTTCTGAGGGCTCCCTCTTCATATGTACTTCTCACATTCCAAGTTCCTATTCTTAGTTCTTGTCTCTGTTGTTTTCGATTTGTTTTTAATTTTCCTCTTTCTTGACATCATCTTTACCATCACATCTTCTGATTTTGTCTTTTTTTCTCTATCGCTCTTCTTCGTAGCTTACTCTCCTCCGTTATACTCCTCATCGGTGTCAATTTCACTACTCCCCTCCACCTTTTTATTACTCATCTTGCTTGTACTATATTTTGTCTATATTTTGTTCGAATTCCGCATCTCCCCGCGATAAGGAGCCAACCCGAATCGACTTCTCGGAGGTTATGTTCCCTATTAATGATCACAAAACTGACCAATATGTTAAATATAATGCACTCGCCCTGGAAATTTTTCTACTTTTAAGCCTTTCTGTCTTGCTATTTTTCACTATCACTCTCTTAAATTGTACAAAGAAAACCACCGTATTCACTATATCTTTGACCGGTTAGTTGGACCAGTGGTAAGAGTGTCTATCTTACATTCATGGGGTCGTGGCTTCGAATCTCGGATTCAGTTTGCGATCGCTACTCGCACTAGTCACCGCTCATTATTGGGGTACAATTTATACCCGTTTAATTAACTCTCGGTTATTGAAATTAACAAGAAGCTGCATATACACAAGCACTGTACACTGTAACTTATTTGGCCTACTCGGTGCCCCCTACCAGCTTGGAATATCTGGTATACAAAAGTAAATGTCTACTCCAAAAGATTTAGAGACCATTGATAGTTATAGTAATAGTTTTACTACTTTATCTTTGAAGTCAATCTACCCTAATGGGTTCCTTTTCCACATTCGTCTGCATGTTCTTGTTTCTTGCACCGATTGGAGTCCATCTTGCATTTTGTCCTTTTCGCGATGACTTTCCTAATATAGAACCGCCCAATTTTTTAAAATGAATGCTGTGCCAAATAATATTTACAGTTGTGAACAATATTTTTAGCTGACAAAGATGACACTATATATATAGTACAAAGTGGCAAAGTAAATGTGTTTATCACTGGTAGTGATGGTTCTACATTAACCTTGAAAATTGTAAAACCAGGCGAATCAGTAACCTCCCTTTTAAGTTTCATCGACGTTTTGGTGGTATATAATTTTAATTATATTTTGTTGAATGTATTCTATACTTTCTTATATTTAAGGGTGCACCTAGTCAGTACCGAACTGTATCTGCTAAAGCTATGGAAGATTCTACAATTCTCAAGTTACCCATGATTGCTTTTCAAGAAATATTCGAAGAAAATCCAGAAGTGTTCATAAGGATAATGCAAGTTATTATGGTTAGATTACAACGGGTTACATTTACGGCTTTACACCAATATTTGGGATTAAGTTCAGAACTTTTTAGAGTATTATCTGTAGTGACTTGTTTCTCCAATGTCCTGTCATGAAATTATTTGTAGGTGATGAAAAAGAAATCTGTAAACATACAAAATCTAAGCGCATCACCATCTAAAAGCCGCACTAAATCTAAAGACGAGTCTGTGATGGATTGGCCGACATCGGATTTGTCACAATTTGTTAACATTAATTCAACTTTTCATACAGCACCCATTGTATCCCACAAACGTGGTAAATCGGGGGTAGAAAGTAAAGCGCAACTATTACCAAATTTTACGAATCCGGATCTTTTAACTGATACCGCCTCTCATCAAGCACCTGCGGTACTTCTTTCTGAATTTACACAAGGAATAACCAATCATTAGCATTGTATTTTAGACTCCTGAAAGATTGGTGACCCAAAAGAAGAAATCTATTCCAGATATAATGGATGACGACATGCTGCTTACTGCTGCAACTGAAGCTTTTGTTAGAGATTTAGGCTTGGATGATGATTCGATCTTACAGGGGAAGATCGAAATAAGAGAAGTTGTGAGTGGAACTATGCTAATGAAGGAAGACTCAATAAAAGTAATTATAACAATATTCATCCCAACAAATTTAAAATAATCTTTTCAGGATATTGCTCTTATATACATTATATCGGGTTCTTTGATTGCTTCTCAAAGAATGGTAGATAATCAGGAGGAAGAAGTTCACATGTTTACAGCACACTCTGGTGAAACAGTTGGTGGTTTAGCCGTTATAACTGGAGAGCCAAGTTTTTTTAATATAAAAGTCAAACACCAATCTAGAATAGCTAAAATTTCTAAGGATGGTTGTTACAGGTAAATCATAAATATCATCTCATTGTATAGGTATTTGTAAGTCAAATATGTATTACAGTTTACTAAAGGACAACCCTAAAATAGTTCTACATATAGCTCATATGGTTGTGAAGAGATTGTCTTTATTTGTTAGACAAGTAGATTTTGCATTGGACTGGGTATTTTTGGAATCAGGGAGAGCCGTTTATAGACAAGATGAAGACAGCGATTCTACATTTATTGTATTGTCGGGCCGCCTGCGTTCTGTAATCACCCAAGTTAATGATAAACGTGAAGTTGTTGCAGAATACGGCAAAGGCGACTTAGTTGGAATTGTAAGTAGCTATAATTATATTTCATTTTCTTGGAACATTTTTGATATTTTGCCACTATTAATCTACATTTGTAACACAAGTATGTGATGATGAATCATTCATAGGTTGACAGATACAGAAAATACTTTTATTTATAGGTAGAGATGGTCACTCACACAAAAAGAAGCACAACAGTAATAGCAGTTAGAGATTCAGAATTAGCTAAATTACCTGAAGGACTTTTTAACGCCATTAAGCTAAGATTTCCAATAGTAGTTACTAGATTGATTAACTTATTAGGTCATAGAATTTTAGGTAAATTAATTAAATCAATTTGGAATTAACTTTGCATTTAATACTAATTCTCAACTTGTAGGTTCTTGGCAAAAGCCAACCCTTAATGTATCTCCTGGAAAGAATTCTAGAGTCGATAGCAGGCCATCACAGTCCAATTTTTCAACTGTTGCCATTGTACCTGTATCAGATGATGTTCCTTTAACATCGTTTACTTATGAGTTATACCATTGCCTTTCTGGAATAGGTATATTTTTGATGTGTACATTAGAATATACACATCAAATTGTTTTGTTTTAGGTTCGACATTGAGACTGACTTCTGATGTGATACGTAAAACTTTAGGGGCCTCGATGATGGATCCTAATAATGAGTATAGATTAACTTCATGGCTTGCTCAGCAAGAGGATCAACACAAGATTTCTCTTTATCAATGTGATTTCTCTTATACTATGTGGACACAAAGATGTATTAGACAAGCAGACTGTATTTTGATTGTTGGTTTAGGTGCTAATCAACCAAGCTTAGGCAAAGTGAGTATAAGATATAAACCACTCCTTATATTTTGTTATAAATTTGTACAATATTTACAGGTAGAAAAAGAAGTTGAAAGATTAGCAATGAGAACACAAAAGGAGTTAGTATTGTTACACCAAGAAGATGGTCCTAAACCTCATGATACTATAGCCTGGCGGAATATGCGATCTTGGGTGCAATCTCATCATCATATTTTGTGTCCAAAGCGAATGTTTTCAAGAAAATCCCTGTATCGAATTGTACGAATATCTTGTTCATAATGAACAGTATTATAACTTATTTATCTTGCAGAATTCGCTGTATACTAAAGTTTGTATGTCTGAACCTAATATTCACTCAGATTTTTCAAGATTAGCCAGATGGCTCACTGGTACTTCTGTTGGATTGGTTCTTGGGGGTGGCGGAGCTAGGGGATCGGCTCATATTGGGATGATTAAAGCAATTCAGGTAAAGTTGAACATGATTATTGATAAAGATTGATTATTGGCGATACCTATCCAATTTCTAATCTGCATTTAAAATATTTTCCTAGGAAGCAGGAATTCCAATAGATATGGTTGGTGGTGTAAGTATCGGTGCTTTTATGGGAGCCTTATGGAGCCAAGAGAGAAATATTACCACTGTCACTCAGAAAGCAAGAGAGTGGTCAAAAGTATGTTTTCAGGAATTATTTTACGTGTTTGCTTATATATAAAATTTCTAGAAAATGACTCAATGGTGGAGGCAAATTTTAGATTTAACTTATCCGATGACGTCTATGTTTAGTGGCAGAGATTTCAATCAAACTATAAAAAGTACATTTGGGGATACCTATATAGAGGATCTGTGGTTACCTTACTTTACTATAACAACAGATATCACAGCTTCTTGTATGCGAATACATACTCATGGTACGTGTTCTTTCAATTTTAGCTATTTCATTATGCTTCTTAAAGTGTGGTTGTTAAAGTGTTTTATGTTAACCATAGCCACTAACATCTTTTTACGATGACATTACTTTGTTTAGCAGCTTATTGTTTCGTGTATGTTTTTGTATGTATGTTAGACGATCGTAACATTGTGATTGGTTAACCTTGATGTTTGCACAGTATGTACAATGTTTTGGTGTCAAAGCTAACAATCTTCGTGTAACTTCTAACATCCGTTTTTATTATTTAATTGGATGTATATGCAGTAGAAGTAAGTATATGTATTCCTGTGCATTAATTTTATAATATACAGTACAGTTACAATAGTGTGTAAAGGCGTTAACGTGAACAATGTACTAATGTGAATATGAGGTACATATTGGTATTATTTACTCAAAAGTGTGAAGAGCGGTACTATCCAGGAGTCAACAATCTTAAATATAGACTTCTTGGAAATAAATGGTGATTTTTTTGTGTTGTATATGTGTGACAGTTTAAACAGTGGCTGTTGCTTGTCTTCATATTATCGGGAATGTACTGTATTGAAATTTATATGAGGATATAATTATTATTATCGAAATTTGTATGGTAAATGCATATACTTAATTTATATTGTGCATTCACGCAGGGACTTACATTTATAGAGATATGTACATAATTCGTGACTTTTAAACCAACTGTTTCTTTATCTGCCTGCACAATATTAGGGTATGTATTTAGTTGTAGATTGATAAAGATAATTTTTGATTACTGTTTTTAGAAAATTTGTAGTGCACTTTTGTTTTAGATAACGATAAAGTGAAATCTTACCCCTTTTCTTTGGTTCATGTACTGTCATATATTTTTTAACAATTAAATTATTATATATATATTTAATAATTAATTTACCTAAACAATTATTTTCAGTATATGTAAAACGAATTTGATCTCTTATAATATGTGTTCATGAAAATAACGCAAATACTTTCATTACTGTTTAAAATACATATGTACACAAATCGAATAGTATAAATTTATGTAATGAATATGTCTTGGTACCTACGTATTTTCTAGGACGAAAAATTATTCTGGGGAAAGTCACTATATCATAAAAATTCCTAAAGTCGGTTGCTCAAATTAACGATGTAATGACTCTTCTTTCGGAGAATTTAACTTCTAGTAAAACCTATGCAAAATGGCAATTGAATTTACACCTTTAATTAATTTTGAGTTTCTGGCTTGATTATCGTGCCCTGGGTCCCTCATATGCCTCGTCAGTAGATGAATCTACTGTACGTGTGTGTGTCTCACATGTTGCAATATTCACACTCAATTTTATAAACTATGAACCGTTTTTCCATGGTTGTTTTATCTTTTGGAGATTGCCCAATAAGTTTTATACTACAATCCCTGCAATTATTACCAAGTGATTATTCAATATATGACGAGATCTGATAATAAAGGTACAAACCAAACTGACCAAAATGAGTAATATTTAATACATTCCACAAACCTACATGCTTTTTTATTTCTAACATCTCTTCATGGTACTGCTGCTTGTCAAGTTGGTTGAACGGGGTCTTGCAATTCGTCCTGATTCACAAGGCGTTTCCTTGCCAACAAATTCTTTAAAGGTCTAAACTATAGATGGGCAACCTCCGGCCCGCGGGCCACATGCGGCATCGAGTAAGATTTGCCCGGCCCGCTACTGAATTCTTTCGTTGCATATTAGCACGGCCCGTCTAAACTTAATTCATAATGAATCATAAGGATACCACAAAAATGTATATTTTTCAATATTACTCGCAGCATAAAACTTCTACAAAAAAGGTTGCCCATGCCTGGTCTAAAAAAATATTGCAGGCATTTTCCTTTTATGGAGGGTACACAACCTCTACAGAGTTTGCTGCAATTGTCGCTGTTAATGTCAGTGCGCGGTTCGAGGAATATAGACCATGTTTTTTTGCTTCCCGGAAGATAAATTGGATCGTAAACAAAACAACGCTATAGATTCTACTGCACGTATTCATATTGAAGAAAAGTGCAGATCCATTTTAGGATTTTAAACTACTTCGCTCCGCCGCGGTCGGGTTTCGAACCCAGACCTTCTCGTTGTGAAACGTGATTTTCACCACTGATCTACTAGGGAGTTATATGAGTTAATAATTTCAATTTATTAAACACTTTAGTAGAAGTAAGAAGGAGTATGTAAAGTTTATGGCGATACAAGATTCCATCGCTTAACCATTAAAGAAAGACTTATTTTAGTATTCATTACACGAAATGTGATTTGTTATACAGTCTGTATATACAGCTTTTCCCCAAAGCTTTGTAGGAACTAAATTTGTGAAGTGATTCCTTTTGTGAGCACGATAGTAAAAGTACGATTAATGTATCGCACGTTACTGAAACAAGGAAAAACATGCCTCAATGGTTTGAAAACTTTTAAGATGTTGCGTAAAAATTAGACTGTACCGAAATGCGAAATGGTTATGCTGTCGTGTTAGAGTGTATTGACAATTGAAATCTATTGATAATACAAGAAAATTCATGACTGGAATGCCTCCTGGTGGAACGGTTACTTTTATAAGTGAAGCATAGGTCATCAGACAAAGTTATTTTTGAACAAAGCAATTTAATTACAAAAATGGAAATTAGCAGAGATGCCATCATGGTTGATAAAAGCTTTATGATAATTTATATTTATTCTATGTGCACCAAAATTAACAGCGTTAGTTTCTGAAGACATAAGACACATTTCAGTTCAATTTTTTAGACTTTGTTTCCTCCTTGCATACACATCTAGAGCATTCAGTACTATAAAGTATATACTCTACATTACTTAGCCTAGTCGTCATTTCCATCTGAAATAATCATTTCATTTACATTTCCGAAGATTCTTCTTATAACATATGTTAGAGTTATTTCAAGATAGCAATTTAAATATGTTTACTACTACTTTAATTAAAAGGTATGCAAGAATATTATATCCTATTAAATACACTATAATTCAAAAATTGTCTTTGTCCGGTCTATACACATTCTACAACAAAATACAAACAAAAAAACTCAAAACTATCAGAACCACGCAAACCAAATACTATAAACAGTGTGTGTAGAGCTCGATTAATAACGGATGGCACTTGAGATGCACCAAGGCGTGGTTTCACTACTATACTATACGCACTAAAAATATCAATCGAAATCGCCAAAGCAGGGGCATTTTAAACATTAACTAACACCAACTAATACGGGAGATAAACGTGGAAAAGAAATATATAAAGAATCTGCTGGTTTAATTAAAAGTAGGCTTTGAATTTTTGGTTGTACTTTTACCTATGTAATCTTCCACTAATAAGTGTCAACATTGTATTCCAGAAAACATAAAACAGCAGACTTGTTTATTTAAGGTTTAATAAAATAACTCGTGCTTGTCCCCTTCTTGGGAGTGCTCGTCGCTACAGCGTTGACCTCAATGTTAGACATTCTATTAACCTTAAATTAAACAACTTTTATTGCTATTTCATTTATTCGAAAGTAATTGTATAATTACTTACACACTAGTCCAGCGGTTCCAACCTTTTTCCTTTGGGACACTCCAAAGTACTTTTCAAACTTTCGCGACACCCCTACATGTTACTTTTTACCTAGATCCAAAAATCTGTTCAACTGCTTCCGGTCCCAACATAATAGCAACAATTTCTTTACATGCCGGTAATATAAGCTCTTCGCCGATATTATGGGGTTTCTGTTTCTTGGTAATCATTTCAGAAATTTTAATGATGCCAAAAGGGCTTTATCTGAGAGCTTTATTCGTTTTTCCATCATGACAGAAGAGACTTGAATGGAAGTATATAGGCGTTGGAAATATTCTCACGGTTTTTGAAAGACGCTGTGGTGGTTTCGTTCCAAATGCCTCTTCAGCTTGTTAGGTACCATAGACTCATTTGACAACACTATGACACATACCAAACATTTCGGACTAAGTTTGTCTCCGCGCCTGTCCACGTAAATCCAAAATTTATATATTCTTTATAGTGGCGGTTATGTCGGACTTTGCCTGGTCCTGGTTTTACGTTTTTCTGATTACTAGATGATGAATACAGCGTAATTTCTTTTCTCTTTGGAATATTCGTATATTCATCTCCACTCTCCTCAGATGCAGAAGATCTGTCGATGACTAAGACTTCCTTTTCCCTTAAATTAAAAATCTGTCTATGATGAAAACAGCGCACTAGCAACTAGCAAAGACACGAAACAAAGAAACAGAAGAAACGCGACGACTGATTACTGATTACCAAAAAATAAAACGGCTAAGAAGCTGATATCGGCCCTCTTATTGTATATAACGAATTGACGATTCCTCCTGCTTTGAAGGAATGATGCGAGGTGGTGATGAATATAATAATGCACTGAATTACTTCAGTTATTTATTACCACGACGATTATTGCGACAACTTCGCGGTGGTTCACAAAACTGCTTGACTGAACTGAGATACAACTGATTTTTAACTGCTTAACTGACGATGAGCTGAGCTACGACTGCCACTGTAACTCTAACTCCAACTGATAATGAACTAAGCTACGACTGCTACTGTAACTTTAACTGCCTGTGTCGGCATATGTTGGTGATATATATATATATATATATATATATATATATATATATATATATATATATATATATATATATATATATATATATATATATGGTGGGATAGAAAGTGTAGTTCCAAATAATGATTAAAGCCATTAATTAATTAAATGCTTCTGCCGGTACCTTAATCTACGTCTGATGGATTCATGAGACCTAGAAATGCAATTTCGTAACCGTCATAAATTACATAAAATGATTTCTTACAGCCAAAATCTACCATGACTTGAATGGAGCTTAAGACTAATTAAAAGGTGATTATATACAATAGAATGACAGCAGTTAAGGAGACTTTCCAGAAGGGACAATGATTAATAGTCAGATGACAAACTAGGTATAATTATATGACACATAATGTGCGCAAAATAATCGGATTTCCGTATACGCCGAAACAAACTGAATGAGGAATACTCCAGAATTTCCGGAAATCCACTTTGAGTATCCATCGACATATTTTACTGACGCAGCCGACAATGCCGACAAAGTTCAAAGGACGCCGCCCACCGCAAAAAATGGAAATTTTCTTGTGAAGATTATTCACCAAATGGGGGATCATTTGTTTGAGAGTTAAATGCAAAAATATATGATTATTATACGATACATGCTTAAATGCGTATAATCACATATAATAATGGGCGATTTCTTGCGAATTGGGCTACTCCAACAAACGATTTGGCGATAATTTTATTATGTTCTAGAATCTAGAACGATATTTTATCTGCGGAAGATTAGAAGACATTAAAAATCTCGCGACACACCTGACATGTATTCGCGACACACCAATGTGTCGCGACAGGGCGGTTGAGGACCCCTGTACTAGTCAATAGTATAACAGATCTATGAGCTTTGAAGAAACCTGATTTTATCGTAGAAGCACTAAATGCCAACACACCAACACACAAAACAACAGCTGATGAATAACTGACTGAAATGTGGACTAATATTTGTGGGTCTGACACTATACGACTAACCCTATCTCTATCTCTCCCATTTGATGCTGTCTACTCATTCAAAACCCTAATATCGTCTTTAGCGCAAGTGCTATCAGTTATTAATCGAGCTCTAACATTTGTACACACTGTTTGTAACAATGGAGCTGCATTCTTAAATTGTACGCCTATTGTCGTCGACTAGACTAGACTAGTTCGTTATTAATAACCTGGGCCAACAGCGGTAATAGCGAACAATTACGAAATAAGGTACGACAGCATCACCGGGGAGTTGGGGACTCCACACACACAGTATGCTGTATGCGAGTAGTTCTGTGTATATGTAAATTGTCGTAACTTATATAGAAAATATTTTTGACAATAATGGAATCTATTTATGCAATTAGCAATTTTCACCTTTTTTATTATTATTATGCCTTTCTCTAATTTAAAACAATACTCTTATTTTGTGCATTATAAAAGTCTTACGTATACTCCCATTATGAATGTTGTTTAGTGTGTATCTTGTGTACTTAAAGTCTACATTAGCAGTGATTCTAGTTATATATATAGTTGATGAGAGCGTTAGTGTGTGTCTTAATTTGGTTATTAAAATAATAATTTATAATAGTAACCATTTGATAGCATGTTAGCTTAGTGAGAGTGTGTCGCAGGCTCTTTATGGCGGTACGTGAGATCTTCGATGTCTCTATCCGGCTACATGCCACCATTGTGTGATCCTCTAGATGGACATCTACTATTGGATGGAGGATATACAAATAACCTTCCAGGTAAGGAATCTGATTATTACGTTTAATTGTCATCAGACAAAAGGTAAGTGCAAAATTATTAAGTTGGGTCGGTCGATTCTAATCATCAGATATAAAGGTAACCAATCACAATTATTTGAATGGTGTTGGTTGTACAGGTCATATAATTATGGATATAGTCCGATATTTTTCTCTCGTTTTGTTTTACTTTTATAGATGTTTACTCTGGTTATGGAAAACATTACAAAGTGTTTTTAAAGTGTTCGGTAAAATTATTTTTACGTCTACATTACATTTAAATGTGTAATAGCAGATAACAGATAACAGATTTCAATAGTTTGAATAGTAGAAATGTATAAAATAAAATCGCTCAATTAATTACAAATTGTATATGTACATACACAAGAATGAGAAGTTTACGGTTTCTAACTTTTGATTTATAAAATAGTTTCTTAATGATCTGGAATGACCAATTATTAATATCTGTTGTCATAGGTCGAAGTTAGTCAAATGGATATAAACTAATGATAAATTATAATAGCTCATTAATAATTATATAATTACATATTATAGTTTTGATATTTTGATTCCCTACGGTTGAAAACATGTACACATTTAGAACCTGTCCAAGCGTATGGAAAAATTCAAACAAAATTCGTGCTATTTCATGTCATTAGACGCAGAAATTTAAGTGTTCTTGCGCTCTGAAATCTATTAGAGATATTTCTACAAGTGATTCTTTTATGCTAGATAATATTGAAACCGAATATCTCGTAAGGAGACGTTAAAGGAAACGTTGGCAGTTTTTTTATTTGCTTTACAAATAAAGGGACAAGGTTTGTTCCAACACATCACAAAACCAGTTTGTGAATCATTGGGTACATGCGCAAAGTAAATTTGGAACGCGAAATTTGCTCTGCGAATGTACTCGACGATACACAAACTGGTTTTATGCCGTGTTGGAACAAACCTATACAGAACAACTTGTAAACATTTCTGGGCAACATATTGGAGGTAACATATCCATTTTAGGATTTTAACACATTGAGTGCCACGTCGTACGTTTCCGTACGACAGCGATTGTTTATTTTTAAAGCGGTGTCGTTCTTTTATGTACGACACTCAGTGATTGTAACTGAAAATTTTTCAAAAGCACTCATTGCTCTAGGATAATTTTTTGAGGTTTTTTAAAGTGAAAAACGTATGATATATATATATTTTAAAAAAACAGTGTTTAGCCTCCTGGGAAGGTTTTCGTCAAAACCGCTTGGCACTCAATGTGTTAAACTGCTATGCTCCGCCGCGGTCGGGTTTTGAACGCCGGACCTTCTCATTGTGAAGGGTAATTTTTACCACTCAGCCCCTTGGTTAACATCGTGTAGCCTATTGAAATTGAAGATAATGTAATAAACTGAAACTGATTTATGGCATCCCGATTGAAGTATACCCTGACATTAAATAAGACAATATTTTTGTAAAGCCTTTTGATAATTACTGCATTCAATCATCATTTCTTTCTATCAGTTAATTTAATCTATAATTTTATTTAAACGAGGTAGCCAAATTAGTTTTTGAAATGTCATTCATAGAATTTATAAATACTCTTTGGAAACTACATAACAAATAACGATCACCTTTATTTTTTAATTAAATCTTTTTAGGTTTGACATAATTAAATTAAAAAGCATTTGCTGCGTATAGTGCCTTTTTACCGAAATGTATGGGGAGGTATTCAACGGCGGAAATTGATAACGTTTTGGGGGATAATTACAAGCATTAGTTCGTATACAGGTATATACAGGGCTTACATAATCTTATCGGAAGCATTCGTGGGAGTGACGTGACTTCGTAAAAATAGGGTCTAACGTCTTCCATGTCTACTTCCGCTTGAATCGACTGACAAAATTCTCCGCTCTGACTAAACAAAGTATCGATTCACGAACACATATGTACAAACCAATGCTATTCTTATCACCGCTCTTCCGAGATGTAATCCCAGTGGCCGTTGGAAGTATCTTCTCCAATTGGATAATAACATTTTCTACAACTTCTTGTTCCGGGTCTGCTTGTACGTAATTCTTGTAAGAACTATTCAAGATTCATAGTTATGAAGAAACACGTTTTAGTCATTTTTATGCAATAACTTTATTATTAGTAATATATGCGAGCTTAGTTTTAAAAACGCTTTGTAAAAATGTATTTAAAAAAAAACTAACTGTATTATAATAGATGTAGACTATATTATGTGACAGGTCAATTATGGAGATGTGTGCGCGGAAGTATGTCAGTTGTTGGCATTTTCCCCCAATTTGTGATCCAAGGGATGGGCATATGTTAGTAGACGGCTGCTACGTTAATAATGTACCAGGTAAAAGAATATTACTTGTATAAATCTGTTTACACCATCCGCGGCTGGTGATGAGTAAATGAATGGTGTGTGGCACATAGATAGCAATAGCTGGTATATGCTCGTGCCGCTGCATATACGCACTCATGCTATCTTTCTAATTGCCCATCTAATTCACCACCAGCCGGTGATTTACACCAAGTATATACTTTCGCTCTCCTTACATTTGGTTAGCTAGATCTATAAAGGTATGTAGACCTTTGTTCCTTTTCTTTTAAGTATAAGTTTGAGTTAAGGTAATTTTATCGCTATTTTTAAAGAAATGTAAGAATTGCTTTTGCTGTCTATAGTGATTTCATTCCTGTACATTATGTCTGAAATTTGAGAATTATATCCTTTCGGGTTCAAACATCTGCATGTATAGAATAAAATTGATCAAAATCATACGAACTTCTGTCAAAAATTCTCGGACAGGTCGACTTTTATTTCAAAATACGCTTTCTTTGACATCAAATACAATTCTGTATCTAATACTAGAGCGGCGCAAGAGTGAGAAATGGAACGGGGGTAATATGTTTTTTAAAGGTTTTTTCATCCTCTATTGAATGTTGTACATACGAGATAGGCGCCCTAAATTCTAGGCCTGATATAGAAAAAATAAACTTGGTAAAGTATAACAATTTTAATTTTTCAATACATTTCCTATAACAATCAATTAATATTATATACCCTTGTAAAAATAGCCAATGACATTTGTCCCTCAAAATTTTCTATTACTGTTGCTTGCAACCCACTATCGTTCGTAAAACGATTTCCCCTAAGGCCTTTTTTTTTTATGAAATAGAACCATAATTCCATCTTCTGTGACAGTGAACTTCAAAATCGGTTTGGGGTCGTCTCCACACATGTTTAAAAACGAACGCATTGCCGTTGACGTTGGAAAGCGGAAATAATACGCGGTACCTATCTTGCATCTTATGCATACCCAAATGGTCATAAAAATTCGGCGAATACTTGTTTCAGAAATTTTAGACATCACTGCTAATTCATTTACTTTCAAACGACCAACTTCCAATACCATTTCTTCAATCATTGGAAATTTTTGGGGCGTTATCACTTCAGTTGACCGACCGGAGCACTCATCATCTTTAAGGAATTCTTGCCCCAAATGGAAACATTGTAACCACTTTTTATAGTAGTATATGAAGGAGATACGCCGTCTAAACATTGTTTAATGGGATTAGGCATACGCCCTTCCTTTGTTGAAAATTTAAAGATCGCGCGGTACTCTGTTTTCGTTAGCTGCGATATTTTGATGCACTAGTCATGTTGTCTGGTTGGCTACTAAAAACTATTCTGCGACCCGTAACATATATAGTGTAGCCTTCACGTACTGCAACTATGACGCAACGGAGTTTGAAATACATTTGAACCCATGATATAAGAAGAACAGGTATGCTCTTGCGCATTTATTTGTGACGTCACTTAGGCCAAGTACAACTACTTCAATAAGATCGTGTAATTAAACATAGTTATCTTATATGATAGATCTCTACCACTAATAGGTCAATAAAACAAGGCTGGTTTGAACGATAGTTATATTTTCAGAACGTTTACAAACGTTTTCGGAATACCTTCGTCAGTGAAAATATAACTAGATAAATATATAAACAAACTTTTGTTTTTTATTTGGGACTATCAACAAAATAACTAGTGACTAGGATTTCTTGATATAGAGGATGTGTAACCAACTTTATATATATATAAATTATAAAAACTAAATTAATGTGTAAACATACATGCAAATTAAGTAAAACCTTATATCAAAAAATCTTTGTCGAAACCTTAACAATTCTGTTCAAATTATTAGAAAATGCCCATTACTCATAAATTTATTAGGCATTCCTATATTACATATTTTGTAAATATTGCGCACATAATGCACATTACAACAAAAATTACGAAAATAAATGTTTTAAATATATTCTTCAATGAAATAATGTTTTGATAATAGGAATATATAAAAAATATAGCTATGAACCTGTCAAATTGTCATTTTGTCCATTATTTTTATTTATAGATGCTAGTGTTTTTGAAAGTTGTTTCCTTATGATTTAATTTTTATTGAAAACTTTAACAACAACAACATAAGACGCACACAAACAGACGAGTCAAACGCGATTCCTATCGTGACGACACTTGGGCCAAGCCACGCCCATGCGCGTTAAAGACGACTTTAGGAAAATTTACGAGCATACCTATTCTTCTTATATTATGTTTGAACCTGTATAAGCCTGTCGGGTCGAGAATTTATGACGCCTACTGCGTACATATGTACACAACCGTTGAGAAGTATCCGGACAGGCAGAGACTACGGCGCATGTAATGTCCTGCCAATCTCAAGAAAGTCCTGAGTGAGCAATTGTATGTTTACAAAATACACAAAGTAAACGAAATCGTTCTTAAAATGTTATAAAGTACATTTGATAAAAATAATTTTGCATCTCTTAGAAGAGATCTGCAACATCTTTAATAAACTACGAGGAATGAAACTAAAATTTACAAAATTACTGAATGATTTATCTATAAACATACGGAAAATAAGTCAGAAATTGATCACTGCCTGGTTTTATAGATAATTCAAAGATGAGGCTAACAAAATCGTATAAGAGACATTTAGAAATGTGCAAGAGAATTTTATCAATAGTTTTTTAATAAGGTGCAAATTGTGTCCTCGTTATTGACGTAAGTCATAAGCTATGCTTTATAGTTTATAGCCTGTTGTGAGTACATAAAACATCACCCTAAGGGGTAACACCACTGTGAACTTTTCAGAAAATGTTTTTTTTATTGGCTTAATAGATGCTTTGTACCTTCTAGAATATGGGGCAAAAAGTTCATTATCTGGAAGAAAGTTTTTCCTTTGAAATTTCGAGCGCGTCGGATATTCCCAAAACGACTACCTGCACCAAATAAATATCAGTTGGGAATGTCTTTCTTTTTTATTTGTAACTCCTCTAATACACTAACAGAAGTCGTTAGAAAGTGTTTATTAAGGAATTCCTAATTCTCAGACTCATTTGTCTATATGTACAGGTATATATGGATCATATGAAAGTTTAAGTGCTTCGGAATGAGGTAATGAGGTATCGAAAACGTTATTGAGACATTAGTGTTCAGTCTGACTAACAAGCTTTAGTAGTCTACTTTTAATTACGTTTTCAGTTCCAAGAGGCAATTACATATACTCAATGCTTCTTCGTAATGGAAAGTCTCACAAATCTATTAATTCTAAATTAAACTATTAGATAAAAAAGTCTTAAGTATAGCAACTGATGTTGCTGTGTGCAATTGTAATGAGGGTCTGACAAATGTTCTACGAATCATGAAAATATTAGCGTCCAATTATACAATTTTTGTGTTGAAGCCGATACTAAGCGAATCAAGCATGCCGAGCTATCTTTGACAGATGCGGTAAAAGAGGCGCGCTCTAGCATACAATCTTCGAGGAAAGAGAATGCAGCCGAATTGTTCATTTGTTTATGTCTATAACATATTTCAAAACTTTAAACGCGCTTTTCTCGAAACATGATTTTTCAAAACGGCACGCAGCATAACTATAACAATTTTTATTCTATTCATTCCAATTTTTGACCATATCTTTAGCATAAGAATATCAAGTGAAATACATATGGAATTTTCGATAAGTTAATTTAAAGATTAGTTATTAACAAATGATTGCCTTTTTTTTGCCGAAAATTGAATGTTTTACTTGAAATACTCGTCAATCGCACAAAAATCAATATTTTTAAAATAAAATATGTATTTCACTACCTATAACCATGTAGATTAGGTGGATTTTTGTTTTATTATTCTGAGTTCAAATTTGCATTAGTTACGCTGCATGCCGCGGAGCGCCTCAAGTTCAACATTTCTCGGGAGAATGTCTACGGCGCCGCCATTTTTAAATATTTATTGATAATTCTTCTTTTCATACTTACATATATGCTTAAAAACTTCCTCGAATATTATTATCATATTTCTTTTTCTTCCATCCAAAATAAATTGTCAAAGAAACGCCTTTTTTAGGCTGTTAAAGTGGTGGTACCCCTTAAGTCACTGAATTTCCAGCTTTAACTATGATCGACACGTCAACAGAATTATTCAAGGAAATTAAATATCTGGATTGTGTTGATGGGTCGAACAAGAGAAGTCATATTTAAAGAGTTTGTTTTAGGACTGCAACGGCAACTTGGTCGTTGAGTTTTTTGAACGAAATTGAAGTTTGAAACGCAATACGACATGATTGAACAATATAATAATCAGGTCAGTTATAAGAGGGTAGGTTGAAAAGTTTCCGGAATGACAATGAAAACAAAATAATACGGGTTCAAGTTATATTTTAGTTTTCAACATAATCCCCTCGAACCTCAACGCACTTGGTCCAACGTTTCTCTAGCTTCTTGATCCCCTCCCGGAAATGACTTTCTTCGAGGTTCCCAAAATAATCTTTAATAGCCTTTATTAGTTCTTCATTCAACCAAAAACTCTTTCAATCCAGAAATGTTTTGAGTTTCGGGAATAGGTGGAAGTTTGACGGAGCCAAATCAGGCGAATACAGTGGATGCGAAATGATTTCGAACTCCAATTCTGTCATTCTTGCTGAACGACTGAACTTGAATGAGCGGGCGCATTGTCGTGGTGAAACAACTCTTATTTTCTTAACCATTCCCGGGCGTTTTTTCTGAATTGCTGCTTTCAATCTGTCCAAAAGTGTTGTGCAATATTGGCCAGTAACAGTTTTGCCTACTTCAAGATAACCAATTAGCAAAATTCCTTTTGCGTCTCAAAAACCCGATGCCATCATCTCTTCAGCCGAGTGAATGATTTTCGCCTTCTTCGGAATCGATTCGCCCTGCATTATTCACTGTTTTGATTGAATTTTACTTTCTGGTGTAGTGATGAATCATTCATGGTCGCAAATTATAAATAACAAGCACGTTGCGAGCGATCCCATTGTTGCCCCAAGATAAAAATTTCAGGATATGCTCTTTAGGACTTACTCTTTGAGAATCCCAAGTTAAAAAAATGGAGGAGACATCCCCCCCCCATTTCCCTCAACCCTTGCCACAACCTTTAAATTAGGGAGGCTCCCCTCATTTTTCTTCAATTTTTTTGTTAGAGTAGTCTTGTAGAACATATTAAGAGCTTTAAAACAAAAAAAATGGGCTCTGTAGCTACAATAGAACCCAAGATATTAGAATTTTAAAGGTGCAAGAGTGCTGCAATTTAGAGATGTTGGGAGAAAAGGGGAGATACGAGTAGAGTCCCGTTTACCTGTTTTAATCCCCATCCCAAAAAAGGTGTACTACGAGTAGAGTCCCGAGACGTAAAAGTTTCTATCCTTGTTGGTAGGTACAAATAAAATTCGAAAATAATTTTTTTTTAATATCTACTCGTATGTATATTATTTTAAATGAAAATATATATATAAAACATATAGTATATAGTTATAAAAAATTATCAGTTTATTATTATTATTTTTATTGCACATATAAATTTATCAAATACATAAATACATTTTTAATAATAAGGTGTTAATCTATAAGAAACAAGTTTTATAAAATCAAATCTTGAAATATGGTTATCATTAAACTCTTTCACTTTTTCCTTAACAAAAATACTCAGTTTATTGTTTTTAATTAAGGGCATAAGAACAGAACTGCGCATTTTAATGTATGTTTCACTTTGAAAGTTTAACAATATTTTTGTAAACAAAAATATGTTCGGGTGGCTGGTGTAAAAATTTTGATTAAACCTTGAATGAAAACTTTCACAAGCATTAGTAGTGCGAAATGAAGAGTTTTCTCAACTGGCCCATACTTGAGGTGGAAATGTAGTCTTCCGTTACATAAAAATCCGTGAGGTAATCACAGTATTTTCTGACTTTCTCGTCAGCTGGTAAAATTTCTGCTAGTTCAAACGCAAAGCACTCTCCTACTTGGTCGGGGGTAAGAACTGTAGTCCAAACGTGTAAGTCAGAAACTTTCCAACAGCAGTCTCCTTATTTTTAAAATGTGATGAAATTCCCAACTGTTGTATCTTTCGAAACCTATAGAAAGAAAAACAAAGAATGAGTACATAAATTATCATTTAAAAAGTTTAAAAAGTACAACTTACCAAGCTTGACCTAAATGGAAACGGCAACCTATTACAGCTACTTCTGGCCAAGCTCGTTTCACGCTTTGATGAATCGCAAGTTCAAAATCAGCTACTACAGATTTTGGTTGAAGAATTTTGCCAATGTCATTGCACAAATTGATTAGATTTTGAAAAGCCATTAAATATGATTGGGTGGATTTATCCGGAAGTAAAATATATATCAGTGGGATGTAATAGTTGTTCTGTAGTCCGTGGATAGTGAATAATTGAACAAAATGGTTTGTACAAGATTTAAAAGTTCCATCCACATAAAAACTGTCCAGCGATGATAAAAACTCCAAGTTCGTCTTGGTGCCAAATATTACTACGCCATTTTCGTTGTTGTTATACAGCAAAAAGTTTCATTTTTATTTGTTTTCAAGTCTAACCTGACTAACTGATGTTCATTTTGAATTCATTTCCACTTTTATAGAAGCAAGTAAAACTCAATTAGGGCAGGTAGGACATTAGAATATTTTAAGACGGAAAGGATTAATAAGAACAAATAACGATTAAATAGAAAGCTAGTACTTTCTAATGATTCCGAATAAATAATTAAAAATACATCTGAATTTCAAATAACTACTTGTCTATTTTAGGGCGGAAACGATTAAATAGAATAAAAGATTTTCGAAAATAAATTAATTTTATCTTCTTCCTACACGGGACTCTACTCGTACCCTTTCAGGGACTCCACTCGTACCCAGTATTCCAGGTAGACTCATTAACGGGACTCTACTCGTATTCTCCGGGAGAAAATGTTACCCTCCGTATTTTCGGCCCCTGTCGACTCAGGGGGCTAAAAATCGAAGGGGGTCAAGAAAATTCATGATTGATTTGGTATGGAATCACCATTTAACATTTGCAGTCAATTGATATGAAAGATCCGGAAATATAATCGGAATATACCCTCGTACATTGCCTCTAATTCCGTAGTATTCCAAAATGTTATATATTGTTTGAATGCATCATTAATTAGAATTCGTACGTTAGTGCTAATTAATAGTGTTCTTTTATTAATTTGTCCCCAAGTAAAAATTTCTTTTTAAATCAAATCGGCCACCTATCGATAAAATTAACATTTGTACATAGGTAATGATTTTTTTTTTTTTTGAAAAGTTAGACGTAAAGCCCTTTCTGATACAGATTAAGAATGTAGTTTTGAAGCCCTTTTATTTTGCTAATACTTTAAACATTGACGCAACAGGAATATTATATAAATTATATAAAGGTTATCTAAAGTTTGAATTAGACCGCGAAAATTTGGATAACATGTGGATATTTTATCCACCCTGGGTGAACAAAATACTTTAAATTTGCTAATTTAGCTCGCTTGATCTGGGCAATCCGCTCTATGCCACACTGTAATCTCCATGCTGAGAAATCATTTTCAATTTTGCAAGGTCAAAACCCAAATCGCGTAGCAACCTCAACAGTGCAAAGACATTATGTTTAGTAAAGTCGGGGATGAAATGACTGTTTCCGAAAAACAGATTTCTGTACTGACTGCATCATCGCTATACAAACGTTGACCCAAAAATATAACCTATAGTTTAAACGAGAAACATTGTTTTCGGATATAAATAAAATAAACCTATAATAATCCTTCTCCATTATTTAATCGTGTATTACATAAATTATTAATATTTTCGAAAAGCATTTAAAATTACAAATAAGAAGAATATAATAATGTATAATGGCAATACAGAAATACAATAAAAAATTGTGTAAAAAATAAATAGATTATATGAAAGCATAATGAAAAATGAGAAAAAATAATTGTGATGACGACATGTAAATTCATTTACTATACATTACATGAAATAGACAGTAAATATGGAAAAGCATTCAAAGTCTTGAAGAAAGGGATCAAAGGCAGGTAGATTCACAACACGGATGAGCGCTCTTGCTAGTGTAGAAGTAGATCGAAAGAGAGAAAGAGATGGAACCGTAGCAACACTCTCCGACACACAACATGGCTGGAAAGTGTGCGTCAGCGTTTTCGTTTGTAAAATGAGAGCACTGACTTCATCTTAATGATAGCGAGACATAATATTAACCTTCCTATACTCACGTCAAAATGAAAGACGTATACTATACTATATAAATCGGTCTCACAGACCGTATGCGTGAGTATAGGAAGGTTAACACATACGTTTGTTGCACCTTCTTATTCCTTGTGCTGCATCCTTTTTGAAACAGTCGTTGTTACTAAATATCTATTTAGGTCGGAGTCATCCAAACCACAGAATGACAGAGCGACAAGGCGCGTCGGCAGCTTTGATGTTCATGTGGTCGATTTGAATGTCCTGGAAATAGCTCAGAAGTTAGCTAACCCCATTTTGAAAATACGAAAGGTGCACATGTGTTCGTATTAATTGAAAAATATTAGAGTTTTGGATATATTAAAAGAATAGTATTTGCTAAAAAGTTAAATCAGTGATATCCAACAATAACCGTATATTTTAATTTTAATATGCTCACACCATCCCAGAATAATAATATTAATGAAGCTAGCCAAATATAACATTTTCGTCGTATTTAAAACATGGTTCCCGCCCATGCGCATACAAAATTGACCACAAGATTTTCTAACTTTGTAGTTTCTGGCTATTCTATCAATCCCCAGCTAGCCTTAACCTGACCGAAGTGGACCTTTTGAAATATACTGTTATTCTTTTTTATTTAAATGTATGATTTGCCGCGCCCGATTGACCTACAGTTGCAGAAATTATTACAACCGCCGGTGTATCGCATGGCAGTTAACGTGTTCAAATATGTTTGCAAGCCATGTGACTAGAAAATTTATTCATGTATATTCTGAAATAGCATTAGAAGTTTTTATTCTGTACTGTTTGTATTATTATAGCGTCTCCGCTATTTCCTGGAATTAATTTGAGTGTAAAAATTAATTAATCATCTGAATCCGTTCGTCATTCAGATTATAGCTTGTAGTGAGACAAATGGAAAGCTAATGGACAACATTAAAATCGATCAGTAATAGTAATGGTAAACGAAACTGGATGTTTTTCAGTACAAGAGTTCAGATTACAAGTCAATTATGTTGTCTCTATTAGCAAATCTAGAAAGCTAAACCAAAATTACTGAATAATTATTACGAATTTTATAAAAAACGGAATGAAGCATATTAGATATTCGTCAATAAAATTAAATGTTTTTTTAATGTGCGATCCACTATAAAACCATTCCCATTTAGCTAATTTTGTATTTATGACGATGTAAAGGATCTATAGCATGCCTCAAATTTTGGACATACAATATGCATTGTAAGCATTGTAGATTTTTGTCGTTAGTGTATATTAATATATCATTTTAATCTCGACAATTTCGCAGGTACTTCCTGCGGTATTAATCGTTTGTGTGATACTACAATTACAAATATACATTAATTTAATTAAAATAAAATTATTGATACACGTTCAAGCTTTGACTTTGTTTGAAGTCTAGGTAATTTTGCTATTATCAAAGTTCGATATTTATTATTTAGTTTAATAGATGATTAATTTCTAGTGTCTGCTAGAAGTGATACACAAATTATATTTTACTATTATTTCAGCTGATGTTATGAGAAGTCTTGGGGCTAACCATATATTAGCTATAGATGTAGGCTCAGTGGACGATCAAGATTTAACTAATTATGGCGATGATCTATCTGGTTGGTGGTTATTATGGAAAAGGTGGTATCCTTTCACATCAGCAGTGAAAGTTCCAAATTTACCAGATATTCAGTCTCGTTTAGCTTATGTTTCGTGTGTTCGTCAGCTAGAGGTGAGTGTAGTAGTATAAATTTAAAATAGCAAAGATTGCCTTATTTTTTCTGATTTACAATTGTGTTTTCATTTCCTTTGTTACCTGAAATTCTCCAGGATATCAAAGCATCTTCTGCTTCCACAGGTGATGAGTAACAGTAGTTTTCATGTAATACGAGGGTGATTCGTAATGTAAGTTCCGTTTCCGCCTACTGAGCAGGGGAGTGGAGTTATCGGCGCGATCACAGGGCTGCGGTGTAGTCTGGTTCAATTTAATCTGGCAGTGCTAGTGAGAAAATCGTTCGAACATCCTTTCATGCTATTGTAGTCGTTTAAAATGGCTGCTGCAATTGAAAATCCCGCCGACTGTCAACTGCGTGCTGTTATCCGATTTCTTTCTGCAAAGAACAGGAGACTGCAGAGATTCATCGTGAACTTTGTTCTGTTAATATTGAAAATGTAATGAACGACAGTGTGGCTAGAAGATGGTGCCATATGTTTCTAGAAATAGGAACTAATGCCCATGATGAAGAACGGAGTGGAAGACTAACTGCTGTGACGGACAAACTTTTGGGTAAAAATATATTAAGGTTTTATTGCCTATTACAAAGGGGTTGTTGATTGCGATAAAATTAAGTAATAAAAGGTTTGCAATGCAATTTTTAAATCGGAAGTATAATCTTTGAAGGATTTATTATGGGCTCTTGGAAATAGAGGTGATACAAGTATTGAAAATGTATTATAAATGCCGAGTGAATTTGTTTCTCTTCAGTTTGCTTCTAAATTGTAAAGTAGTTGTTCGAATGCCGGAAGTACAAATTCACTACCGTTCGTTGTTGACTAAAGGAAGCCGGACTTGTTGGAGGTGTGGCAGTAAAGGAGTACAAAAATTGGACAATCGAGGACTGAAAACGCGTTTTATGGACTAATGAGACGAAGTTTCGAGATATTCGGTTTTCCGGGGTGTGTCTATGTTCGACGTGTTTAAGTCGGTGAAGTACAGTGAAACATAGAGGTGGTAGTGCAATGGTATGAGGGTGTTTTGGTAAGAATCAAGTTGGCGATTAAAAAATATTTGGAAATATTGAGTTACAATATACTTCCATCTGGACGGCGTCTGAGTAAAAGGGGGTTCACATTTCAAGAAGAACGATCCTACACACTCAGCCAGAATATGTAAAAATTATTTAAGCCAACATCAACAAGAAGAAAATGGATTAATAAAAAAAATATTTATAGTCCACAATCTTCATATTTCGAAAGAATGCTAAAAGTGTGTGCTGTCATTATTCGGGTAAAAATCGGACATTTCGACCAAAAAGTAAAAATTTAAAAGAATTAGTTTTAGTATAACACATTTTTTAATCTACTGTAAACACTCATTCCTATAATAATACATCATTAAATATTATATCCCTATATGTTGATTTTCTTGCATTTTCTTTTTCGTTCCCATGAATATGGCGGGTAGTGTATATATTATAAAGACTTCTACCGTATGATGTAAAGATATAAAAATGCTCGTCTTTTCTACACAAAAAGGACTATTGTGACACAATTTGTTTCAACTACAGTTTCTTATTAGATCGATGATACTCATATCTTTATTGCAGGAAGTTAAAACAAGTGGTTATTGTGAATATATCCGTCCACCAATTGATAAATACCGAACATTACAATTTGGTAGCTTTGATGAAATTCGGGAAGTTGGATATCAGCATGGTAGACAATATTTTGAGGAACAATTAAAATCGGGAACTTTACCATTTTTAAAAGTATGTTGCGAAATGGATAGTGCACCACAACATTCAGTATATACTTTTACCGATCTAGCACAAATGGTTTGTAAGGTTAGAAGGTAAACTATATTTTAAAAAACTCATCTACAAGCTTAAATAATATCATATTTTGTTAATAGGCCATATGATGATGAATCTTCTAGTACTGAATCATCTGAAGAGGAAGATATGGAAAGTCATGGATATGCTTCAGAACCTTCTGTTGGCATATTAGATGTACGTATAATTAAATATTTTTACATATTATCTATTAACAAAATGTTTATAATTAGCATGGCTCAATAGCACATAGAAGAGCTGGAGGATCCTTATCTTTGTCAGAAAACGAATTGGAGTCGGAGAATGAATTTGTTTTAACGATGAGGAAAAATCAGTAAATACTAGTCTTTAGTACTTTGTAGGATAACTATTCTAATTCTGTACCAAATGCTAGTTAGTAGTATTTATGTAGTGTAGGAGGCCATACTACAAATGAATGTATGAATATTCTTATCTATACCAATACTCTAAGTTTATACGTATTTTTTTTTACAAGATGGTTAGTTACTCATGGATCATATTGTATTAGTGATATAGCGATGAAGGTCCGTTTATTTTTTGTAGACATTTTTGATTGTGATCTCTATTTTTACATAATAAAAATATATTTACTATGCAGCTGCATGCTTACATTTTATTACTGTCCGACCGAAACAGAATTTGCAGCTGAAACCGAACCAAATCTTCAGCCTCGGTCCCAATTTCAATTGTATACTGAAATCTAGTGTATGTTTTACTTAATTCGGACTTCATACATATTTCGCTTGTAACGAGAGCACCGTCGTATGTCATATTCTTTCAAGTGAAATACAACTTCATCGCATGCAAAATTTGCTCCTTTTTACTTAAGCACCTAAAAATACTACTTATTTTAAAAGGCGTGTGATCTGCTAAATCGCGTCTAAGAATTAATAATTGTATGGTAAGAAGTTACTGATGCAATTTAGTGTCGCTTATACTGCACAATAGTCCTTTATTTAGTTTTCCCTGAAGCACATAGGTATATATTATTAATAAAACAACTTTATGAAATAGTCAAAATATAATTTCTTATATGATTAATATATTTAATTATAATATAACAGAATTAAACTTTTGCATACGTTTTTGCATTCAAAATATACACAGAAAACATAACAATTTATAAATAATTCTTATAGATATATTTTATATTTATCACAATTTTATCAAAAGCGTGACTAGGAATTTATTACATTAGCCAATTATTTTTAGTTATTACATAGTTACATGTATGGTAATCTTGTGTAACACTTAATATTAACAAATATATTCATACATTTTCTTCTACATTGTCAATAATAACATTTTCTGTGTCTACTCGATGGCAAGGGGGCATATTGCTCGTAGAGGCAGATTCTATTGCTGGCGTAGTCTCGCCATCACGTGGTACATCATCTGCGTTTGAAAGTTAAAATTAACAATATGTACAGATTAATAATTGACTTGAATGGGTTTACCTTTAGACTGGAAAGGATTTAGGAATAGGGAAGGAAATAACTGTGCAATTAGTAATTGAATTTCTTCTTTCGTCTAGCCAGTCTTATTGCATCTTCATCTGCAATTTTTATTTTAATATTTAACATCAATTAAAGTTTAGAGAATAATATTAGAAAAACTATAAAAAAATTAAACGATATAAATCGCTGGGATATACAGGAATCGTCACTTTCTGTTTAGTCAAGGCGGAGAAATTCTCTAGTCCATTCAAACCGAAGGCATAGAAGACGTTCGATTTGTACGGAGTCCCGCCTCTACCATGAATGCTTCCCGTGTGACTATGTAAGCATTGCATATGTATATGGAGAGCGGGCGATGACTGAATAGCACATATCATATAATGATGTTTAGGCGGGAAAAGATGTCGAACACCTAGTACATCATGGCTAAAAGCAGTGTAGGATGATATTAACCAATCGGGAATAAAAAAACTGGAAGAAAAAAACGAGGTATAGAAAGTAAGGGAGACACATAACAAAGATCTTCGATAAAGAAGATGCAGATTGTTCCACCTCAGCTAAAAGAATGAGCCGTATTGAATCACATTAAAGCTGTTCGATACTTTTTTTCAAGATCGGTTAAACTATTTTGAAAATTGTATATCTGATTTTTAAAAGTAGTATGTGTATCGATAAAATACTGGTTTTTGGCAATGTTAAGAGCTTTTACAGCTTTAATTGTTTTTTCAATCATAAGTGAAGAACCAGTAAGTTTATGAGCTCGAAATTTTGCATACAGTGTATTCCTTACGATAGCTGCGTCCTATCGACGAGCTTTTTTGTAAATTCCCTGTTGTTGAATTTAACCTCAATTAAGGAATAGAAAAATAACCATGGACTTACCGTAATTTTTGGACTTCAAGAAAGCAACGAGAACAAAAAAGCTCGCCGATAAGACGTAGCTATCGCAACGAATAAACGGTATGCAAAATTTCGACCTCGTAAATTTACTGGTTTTCACTTATGATTGAAAAAAAAAAAAATTAAAGCTGTAGAAGCTCGACATTGTAAAAAACAAGTATTTTAGTGTTGCACACACTACTTTTCAAAGTCAGATATACAATTTTCAAAATAGTTTTGGAACTAATAAAAAATTTAAGTTTGAAATAATTGAATTGTAATAAATATGAACAAATATGACGAGTGTTGG
This sequence comes from Chrysina gloriosa, assembly GCA_038088585.1. Taxonomy (NCBI): domain Eukaryota; kingdom Metazoa; phylum Arthropoda; class Insecta; order Coleoptera; family Scarabaeidae; genus Chrysina; species Chrysina gloriosa. Next base: position 56,835,716 of record CM076093.1, read on the forward strand.
AAAAAAATAAAAAAGACGAGCGGGACTCGATCCAGCGATCTACTATTTACGGAGCCTCTACGCTAACCTCTCGGCCACCATCCCTTGATAATTTCAATTCCAATGCAGTGTATATAAAATATACATACGACGATTAAAACTTCTCTTATCATTCTCTCGATAACGTTAGAATAGTACGCCTTACTATTTGCATATTATGTTCTCCTGATGGACTACTAAGAGTGTACAAAGTTTGAAGAGAATCTGTGTTCCAAACGTTATGGCCTCCCCTTGTAAGACGGCCTGGCCCCTAAGAAATAGAAACACTAAGCATTCGATTAGGATAGATAAAACCGCTTACTGTTCGAACCGGGTTAATTACATGCAAAATGGCTACAGCAACACGTGCTTCAATTAATCCGAAAATATCGGTTCTTTCGCCCCTTTTTCAATAACCAACGATCCAAAACAATACGGCGACGGAAATGCGAAGTATTTTCCCCAAATATCCAACGTAAAGTTGAAGTTCACATGAACCCAATCTTGGAGGAAAATTCACTTCACGAAGACAACGTGGTTACTCTACCAAGGTCAACGATCTTATGACCTAACCCCCAAATAGTCAAATCGGAAACGGAAATTAGTTCAGTATGAGGATTCCCTTTACCGTGAAAATCGAGAAGCTATCGATACGGATATCGATCGCCAGATAAAAAGGGAAAGAAAGAAAAAACGTAAGAAATGCCATAACCATTCCCGACCGCTACCCAATAGGTTCTCTAGCAGGTAAGAAAGTATTTTCAAAAATCGATCTGAGAGCCTTTCACCACATTCCTGTAGAACAGTCCGGTATCCCAAAAACAACTGTTATAACACCATTTGATCTTTCGGAATTCTCATTACTCCTTTTTGGGCTACGAGGAGCTGCCCAAAGCTTCCAAAGGTTTATTGATAACATTCTTCGTGATTTAGATTTTTGTTTCGCATATCTGGACGACATACTGATTGCTTCAACAGATGAAAGCGAATATAAAAATCACCTTCATCTTTTATTCCAAAAATTATTTTACTAGGGCATTACCATCAATTTATCAAAATGCCAATTTGGTAAAAATGAAATACCGTTCCTGGGATATTTAGTATCCGATGAAGGCATAAGGCCTCTCCCAGAAAGGATACGCGTTATCAATAACTACCCCCTCCCAAATACCATCCAAAACCTAGACGTTTTTAGGTATGATTAATTTCTACATCACTGCATCACTACAAGTTGTTCTAATGTTCGACGCTTCCGATAGTGCCATGGGTGGTATCTTAGAGCAAATCAATAATAACATTTACCACCTTCTGGCCTTCTTTTCAAAGAAATTCTCCCCAGCTCAAACCAAATACAGCACGTATGACAGAGAACTTCTAGCAGTTAATACAGGGATAAAACACTTTAGATATCTAGAAGGACGAAACTTTATCGTATTCAGGGAGCACAAACCCTTAACATATGCATTTCATCAAAATCTAGATAAAGCCCCGCCTCGACAATCTAGACACCTTGACTATATATCGCAATTTACTACGGATATACGCCATATCTCAGGCAAAGATAATATCACAGCAGATGCGCTTAGTCGTATTGACGCAATCACCAATCACTATCATCTACTGTTCCATATCCAGATATAGCTGAAACACAGCAATCAGATCCTGGATTAAAGGACTTAATGACATCACACCAGACATTTCTTAAATTATCCAGAATCATTACAAATCATACTAATATTCCACTGACTGGAAATCCTAGACCTTTCATTCCCAAAAGTTTCAGAAAAGTAGTTTTCGATTCCATTCATAACTTATCTCATCCAGATATTAAAACCACTACGAAAATGATACGTCAACGTTTTATATGGCCACAAATAGCAAAAGATTGCAAAACATGGGCTCGATGTTGAATTGAGCGTTAACGTACTAAAGTTTGGCGTCACACTAAGAGTCCAGTCAGTTTAATTCAAATACCCAATTGCCGCTTCGCACATATCAATTCAGATATCGTAGGACCGTTTCCGTCATCTAAAGGTTTCACATATTGTTACCATGACAGATAGATTCTCATGCTGGCCAGAAGCTGTACAAGTCTCTGACATTACCGCAGAAACAATGGCCACCGTCGTCCTGGAAGGATGGATATCTTGTTTTGGAATCCCAACAAAATAACAACAGACAGAGGAAGACAATTTGAATCATCGCTTTTAAATCTCTTGCAACCATTTTAGGTATCAGATATATTCTGCTGAATAGAAAAACTGCTTACAACCCAGCTTCTAACGGTAAAATCGAAAGATGGCACCGTTCTCTAAAAGGTGGTGGGTAGATACACTGCCTACAGTTATGGTAGATTTACGTACTAGTGTCATACAAGACTTGAAGGTTTCATCAGCAGTGATGATATATGGTTCGATTATTAAATTACCGGGTGAATATTTTGACACCAACACTAACTTTTGTGACGACACTAACTCTTTTATCATCCGTCTAAGACATATAATTGATTGATACAAACCAACCCATACGATCTTGCACAATAAACGTTCCAGTATTTTATACCCAAATTTACAGAACACTGAATTTGTTTTCATCAAACAAGTTCAAGTCACCAAACCCTTATAACCTTCATATAATGGGCGTTACAAAGTCATAAAAAGAAATTCTTCACCGTTCAAATTAAAAACCAAATATCTCAATAGATAGACTCAAACCAGCTTATATTATCAAAGACCAAGAGCTAGAGACTGAATCCTCAGACCAAATTCCAGCGACTGCTAAACCCACACAAGCCTCAGACCGAATTCCAACCACCGCTAAACCCACACAAGCCTCAGATCAAATTTCAACGACCGCTACAACCATACAACAAAAGGTAACCACACATATTGGAGGTACAGTGCGCTTCCCCACGAAAGTACTTGGAGTAACGCTATCGCTGGCAGGGGAGTCATGTCGCTGCTCCACATTTGGCGTCGCAGTGTGCAGTTGATGGAATGGAGAAGTTGGCAACGCTAGCATGAAAATCAAATGGTACGATGTCGGTATACACATTGGTGCGCATGTACAATTTGTCTATGGTCCATAATTCTTATAATAAATGTGCTCATTGTTCTCATGTAGAAGTTATTCTTATAATAAATGGTTTGTTATATACTGAATATACATCAACCCACGATACCAATAACGTGTGAACTTTTATGCGCTCGTCGCTGGCTATTGACGCAAATTGAGCAACTCTACTCCTGACTGCACAATTGTTTTATAATTCGGTGACACGTTTTTCGCTAGCACGAAGCAAGCATTATCAAAACCGTCCAAATCGCCCTGATGGAATTCTTTATCTTAAAATTAACACGTGCAGAACTAACCCCCTACCCTTCGTGTGTGGGGCTCTACAAGCATTTCTCTCGGAGACGGCCATTAAAAACGATCCTCATAAATTTCAAGTGAAACGGTCTCTTTAAAAACGTGCTAAGAAAAGACAAGTACATGTTAAAAGGTTGCATATTTGTTTGAAATAAGTTTTAAGCGTTAAATTACATGTACTGTTGTGACTAGCTTAGTAAATTTTCCAAAGAAAATAAAATAACTAACCTTACAAAGACTAATGTTACTTAATTTTTTAATTTTAACAACCAGAACACTGGGGGAAATTGTCTTGGACCCCTGTCGCGATTTAGAAGATTTGCGTTTTTATGTGAAGAGTTTTACTGATGTGATTTAGTTTCAGCATTATTCATCAATCCTAATACTATTGGATTTACATACCTTTCTGACTTGTTACACAATGTATATTTAATAACTAAGCACAGTAAATGCAAAATCAGGAATATTTCAGATTTCTGAAATACTTTAAAACAACAGATGAATATGTATGTCACCTACCTGGTTCATTACAATTACTCATACAAAATGTTGATCTTATTAGTTGACAATTTTGCAAATTTATTTTCATAAATCGTTGTCCAAAAATAAAATAACCAATTCCACTGCCGATTATTACAGAAATAAATATCCAGCCATTATAAAGCATAACAGTTAACATCATTAAATATCCCATATTGAAGGAAGTAATCCATATTATAGCATCTATGCAAGGCAATCCAATTCTATTAAAAATCACAATTACTATTTTAGTAATTCAAATGTCATATATAGCACTTACTGGTTTACTGTTAAATGGAATAAATGTATTTTTAAAATTTCAACTGTACCTAGCTGTGATATTAATATCTGGTCCTCTTCTAGTTTCGTCCAATAAAGTTGAACTTTCAGACGGGCAGATGGTACGTATCTGCTTGGCCCTAAATGATAGCTGTCTGTGTCTGTGTTGAGCTTGCAATAATTTCAGATATTCAAATAAAAATGCGAAGGCTCCTGTGGCAAAGCATGTCGCAATTAGTGCTTCAATAGTTCTCACCTTATATCCATAAAACAAGAAATTTCCTATATCATAACCCCACCAAATTGTCATATGCATTTTCAAACTATTACTGGGTATTGTATATGTAGTATCTTTATTTCTATTAATAGTATATTCGATTCATTTGTAGAACTTTAAAAAATGCATGTTATTTCTTGCGACTTGACAACAAAACACATACATATGTCAACTATTAGGTTATCAACAGTTATCAACAAATATCCTATCAAAATAAAAGTTCGTTTCCTACTTTCTGTAAATACGAACTTCGGAACGAAATTCCAAAATAAAGCGGTGTAGATTTTATAATTCTACATAATGGCTTTATATGATAATAAAAGCTGGTTGTTATCGCATATTAGGAACTCCTTTATATCTACAGATGATACAGGTTATACACACGATTTTAATTTTCTACATAATCATAATTATAATTACTGATAGGTATGTGCGAAATTATTATGGTCGGCGAAGACATGCCAAGAAAACTAATAGAAAAATCAGATAGATATAACAATCCAAATGATAGTGATGAAGATGAAGACGAAACGGAGCATGAATCATATGATTTGCAATTTGATACCCAGTTTGGTAGACACAGATCTGATACAGCACAAAGAATAGAGAAAATGGATCAGGCAAGGAAACGAGCCGCCAAAATAAAACACATTAAATGGGAAAAATTTAAAGAACTAACTGAATCTGAAAATAACGAACTCTTTTCAAAGAAGTTGGTAACACCGACAATACCTTGCAAAAAGTCGTTGTTGGCGGAACAACTAGAGAAATGTGAAAATTTACCTAGAAATCCATACATAGAATATGCAAAGTTTGATGGAAATGCGTTAATTGGTATCCCAACAAGAAAATATAAAATTTTTCTTACTATGCTACCCGAGGAGCAAAGAAATTATCCTATGACTGTCTGTTGTATAGCTGCGGCAAAAATTCAAGAGTTTATTGGTTTGATACTGCTAAAATGTAGGTAAGTCAAACCCAATACAGTATCATTACTGTTTAACATTTTCATGGTGGTTGATTTTTCATACCATATTCATAATTAAGGATTAAGCAAGTTTCTGATCTAATTTACTTAAATCATACTTAAATGGACACACTTCTTTGCATAAGTGGCATTCTCTTTCAATAATCCGTAACTCTGCCAAGAAACAAGGAGAGAGAAATAGGACATTAGTGTTGTTCATTTTGGATTAAGTTTGTTCTAGTTTTAATTTGTACTATACGTTCACAATATATAATCATAGCAAATTCTATACCTTCTAGAAAACAAACATCCCAAATTAATAGGCTCAACAATCGTCGTTCCCTATAGGCAAAGGTAGGCTACACTTTCGCATAGTACATGGTTTGTACTTTTAGGTGGGTTAGTGTAAAATCTGCGACTCCTAATAGCGGTTTGTTTGTTTTTAAGGTGGCCCGCTTAGTGATAAAGCATGCACTACACAATGACAAGGTCCAGGGATCGAAATCGAAAAATCTTAAAATGGGTCTGTTACCTATTTTGCGAAAAGAGTAAGGAAATGTCACTGAGCGGATTAGGAGCGGTACTGTATACGCATGTATACAGTTTGGTGACTCCGAACAAGCCCTAAACCTTCTAGGCCTGTTGTGCTGTGATATATAGATATATATATATATATATATAACGGGTTTTTCATTAAAAGCGACGCATTTTGTTTTTTCAATTAAAAGACTTGTGGGTTAGTTATGGAAATGATTTGTATATCAAATCAAAGTACAATCGATGCCATTAGTTATGGAATACGACGTCGTTCAGATGTCCGCCCCGGAAACCCTGGCACGAGTGAATACGCTGGACCTAATTTTCCATGACTCGAGCACACAAATCGGCCGAAATACCATTAATTTCGCGATCGATGTTGGCCTGCAGCTCTTCTATCGTTGTTGGCTTGTTGGCATAGACCAGCAATTTAGTGTAACCCCAAAGAAAAAAATTTAAAGGGGTTAAATCGCACGAACGAGGCGACCATTCGCGAGAGCTGTTGTGTGAGATAAGTCGCTCGCCGAACTTGGTCCTCAATAGTTCGATTGTGTCGTACGCTGTATGGCACGTTGCGCCGTCCTGTTGGAACCACATATCGCCCAAGTTCGTAGCATTAAGCTGACCCCAAAAATACTCCGATATCATGGCCCTGTACCGATCGCCGTTGACGATTGTTGGCGCGCCGTTTTCATCAAAAATAAAAATGGGCCGATGACGCCCCCGGCATGAAAACCGCACCAGACAGTTAATTTTTTCGCATGAAGTTGTGCCTTGTGCATCACTTGAGGCTGCTGACTCGTCCAAATGCGATAATTTTGCTTGTTGACAAAACCATCGAGTCGGAAATGAGCTTCATCCGAAAAGATTATTTTCTTGTGAAAGTCCTCGTCAGCTTGCATCTGGTCCAGCGCCCAATTAGCGAATGTACGACGCTTAAAATGGTCGGTTGGCTTCAGTTCCTGAGTCAGCGCAATCTTATACGGGCGGAGAGCCAAATCCTTCCGCAAAATTCGCCACAAACTGGCCACACTGATGTTCAACGCCTGCGATCGGTGTGGAATCGACATCCTCGACTGTTCACGTACACTCTCTTGAACGGCAACGATATTTTCTTCGCTTCGAGTATTACACCGTCGCACAGGTACTGGGACATTATGCAATGCATAAGTTGTTTCGAATTTTTGCACCAAACGTTCAATAGTCCGTCTTGTTGGACGGTATCGTCGACCGAAAATTGGCGTAAGCGAACGCAACGCAGTGGCGATAGAACGTGAACTTTGATAAAAAAATTGAATAATTTGCAAACGTTGTTGAAGCGTGTATATCTCCATGATTAAATGGCATAGACTGACGTTTCAAAATGTGAAAGAATTCCGAAGCCAACTTCACCCCTACTCGAGAAATGTCAAAAACAAAATGCGTCGTTCCTACTGAAAAACCTTTATATATATACCAAGCAATAATAATCACTAGGAAGACTTGTTTATCTCAATTTTTGCACAATTGTGGGAGATTATGGTTTCTTCCCTTGCCGGACTATAAAGAATTCCGTTTCTTTTAAGTTCCTTGTTCTACCCTAGTCATCTTCTTGTTATTGATCAGTAGTGTGGGCAAACAGCGGTAACAGTCAGTGTCCTACATACGGCGATGGGGAGTCGGCGATTATTTATTTCACGCGTTCAGCGGTCAGTAGTAAATCGATGCTTTATGCCAGTAGTTATGTGTATATGTCGTAACTTATTTCGTAATTGTACGCTTATGTTTGCTTTAAAAATATTGCAGTTAGGTACATCGCGAAAAAGACCAATGGCAGACACAGTAAAAAACTTTATAGTGAACATGCCCGACTTAATTTATGATGATGCTAAAATTCAACGTCTAGTTGTAACATCCCTCAAATGTGATAGTCCAGAAGCCATTGTCAACATCACATCAAAAGCAAACGCCGTTCTTCTGCAAAAAGTGGTATATGAGACGAAGAAAAAATTAAATTTGATTTATGTGTTACTTTTATTTTATGTAATCTATCCTTCCGTTTGCCAAAAGAATGAAATATTTCAAGATAGGTTAAAATAGATTTACAAACTATTCACAATAATTACTTTGGGCTAGCGGAGGGAATAGAAAACTTACAAAATATTTCGATGTCGTTAGTGGATTCTGTTCAAATTGTGAATGATCGCGAGTTATACAATGAAGGTGCCCGCCTGATATTGATTATAGTTTTTTATATGTACACATATCAGATATTATTATCAAGATATCTACTTGCTGTACTCCAATCAAGACTGTGTAAACTTAATCAATATATGACCATAATTAGTGATACGTGTTTTGCTAATAATGAAACCAGCATTATCAATAATACTTTTCGCGATTGGGGGTCATTCATACTATTATTATAGTTTTTTGCAATCATATCTCCTGCTGTTTAAATATTTTGCAGCAGTATGTTACATGTTTCACAATCCATAGTGTTAGTGCTAGCACATTTAATGCTAATATTTTTCTTATTGTAAAGTATTATTTATTACAGTACAGTACACGGAGACATTCCATTAAAGCCAGTTACACATTATGGTTTGTATTTAACTGAAGATGATGGGGAGGTAGATAGAGATTTTCCTTGTTTAGATTCTAAAGAATGCGTTGCTAAATTCTCATTTACATATTTAAGCTTGGTAGAACATAAAAATGGTAAAGTTAGTTTTGATGTTGGTGAACCAATCTTATTTGAAACCAAGAATGACAATGCAATTGTGAAATCCAAAGGTATTTCAGACAATGTATGTACTAGGAAAATATATAAAATTGTATTTTAGAAACATCACTTCAAGAATCTGTTGAGCTAATGGAAGTTCACAAAACAGTAATGGAGTCTCAATTGTACAAGTCATTTCAAGTACATATCATTAATAAAGTGCGTTCCAAAATCGAAATACATTTGGGTATTAGTGGAGAAAAGATTGAAATTGACCCAGTACAACAAAAAAATTCAAAATTTGCATTAGTTCGACAGAAAGCTGTGAGCCACCATATGGATTCAGTAGCATGGTGTGATATAATTGAAGAAAAAGTCAAGGAGATTAAAACAGTATTTAGAATTATTTATAGCTTATCCTATGGGATATCTGGTTCATTTGATACAGGTTAGTTATCAAATTCTTATTTTGGAATTAAAAATCCAATTGAAACAATTTTCCTAACGATTCTAAGCTATTTCCAACGTTAGTGATTAAAAAGATTAGACCATGAAATATTTCCAACATATATTGAGTATATCGAATAGAAACATCATAGATTATTGAATGAACAAAAATGGATGGTGAAACTAGGATTTGATTACTTCTTTTATGATCTGCTAATTTATGAAATTAAAATATTTTACATAGTTTCATCATTCTTTAAGACTTTATAATGATTGCCCAGACTATAATATAAATTACGTGGTGGTAAACGGAATTACCACCATGCAATTCCGGAGCATGTTCCATTCACTAGGGCAGGCATAGGCAACTTTTCACGATATGGCTGCTAAAAGTTTTATGCTGCGAGTAATCTTGAAAAATATACATTTTTGTAGTATGTATAATGGCGGGCTGGACAAATCTTACTTGAGGACAGCATGTGGCCCGCGAGCCGGGGGTTGCCCATGCCCAGTAAAATGCGCTTAACGATGCCGATTACTTTGTCCTAATATGTATTTTCAAATTTTATTTTAAGTCTTACAATTATAAATATACAGTAAAGAAAAGAATGCATATTAGCTAAAAGTATTTCTATTTCTATTAACCTTGATGTTTTAGGGGAGTACCACAGTATTACAGTCACCTTCTTCATCTAGCTTTAAACATTATGATTTTGAATGTGAATCAAATATAGCTAAAGAAATAGTACAGAAAGTTAAGCAAATATTAGAAGTACGTTCCAGTACAAGCAGAAAGGAATACATAGAATGGCGTGAAAGAAAAAGTCATAAAAGAAGAAGCTTTAATTTAAACAAGTAATATGAGATAATATTTTGGAGTGTTATATATCCTCTATTGCTTTAACCAATGTGTATGAATTATTTTTTCTTATGATTTTTTGTTGTTCCTTTTTATCTTGTGAACATTCGAATTGTGTAAATATATTTTTAATTAATTGTAAATAATCGAAATAAAGTGTGTGATCGAGAAGTTCCAAATCCTTCTCTGTGATAATATTCTTTTCATTTATATCCACATGCTTTGTTAAATTAGTTTCTAACTTTACATATTCATCCTTTATGTTACTTGTAATACTCTTCCAGTTTTCAATTTCTTCTTGTAGGAATTTCTTGTAATTATCAGGATAACTTGTATTTATGTCTAATACAACTTGCTGTTGGTCTGTAAGAACAAATTGGAAAAGCAAATTAACATAAAATGTATCATACCTTCTAGATTGCACGGTTTGAATATTGATGATCTTCGTTTTGATTTTATACATGGTGTGTTGATTGATGAATTCATAATGTGTAGTAGAAATGATCGGACCTAAACCACTATTTTCTCGGTTATATTATGGTTATATTCTATACTTATATTTAAATCCAGTTGTCATTAATTTGACTGAATCGATAAACCTGTTGATAAGTGGTACAACGCAGTACAACGTAGAACTAAATAAAAAAGGTTCCTGTAATATAGGGGAAAGTTATGGATGTAATGTAAGGTCTTTATAGTTATTGTGTATGTGATGTGTGGGATTAAAATAAATAGCACTATCACATTACTAGTAGTAGATTTCCCTATGTTATTTTAATCATAGCGTTTGATGGTTCGTAACAATCGCCAGAGACATGAATGTTGAATCATTGTAGAATGAAGCGACAACAGATATCGTCAAGACACTGTTCGTACATATGGACCAGAACGAATATGCAACCCAAATGACATTCATGTTCGTTGTATATTTGTATCATTTATGAATTGTTTATAATATTTAGAAACTTGTCCCCTTTTCTGGTGAGAATTCTCTATCTACTATCAGAGTTTAAGGTTGCGTTTGGAAACGTCTTGACAACAGGCTCTACGGTGGGCTACTCATTTCCAATTGACTTCAGAGGGGAGTAAGTTTCTACTGATAAATTATACATGATAAATATACATGTATCTGTTTTCCCTCCTAGTTTATATTGATGAATAATTACTTAGATTTTTACAAATAATTCCCCAAGATGACCTATATTTTGGGCATAGAAAAGTGGCAAATAATAGAAAGTATACGCATATTTCTTCCTATTAATGGGCATTTGCATTCGATAATAGAAATATAAAACGGCTTTTAATAAGAAAGTAATTATTTAAAGTAGTGCTTTCGTAAACAATTGGAAATAGGAAACTCATGCTTAACGTAAGTACTTGTACTACAGTTACCTAATTTTATTGTGGTCTTAGCAGTTCAGTAATTATTGAAAAGAGAGCGCTAGTGTTAATGGTAAACACATTGAAGATCAAATTTTGGGATATAATTCGATTTACACCCTCTGTCCCAAAAGTAACCGCAATGCGTCTATAAATCAGAAACCAGTGGCGTCATCTCTTGATAGTTGATTGATTATTGTAGTGGGACTCTTCCTTACCAACCTGACAAATTTTCATGACATTTGGTGCATAGTCAGCTGATCCATCACGCATCCTGTGAGAGTGTTTTTCGTAAACGGTCAGAAAATGAGTCACGAACAACGAGTCAATATTAAGTTTTGTTTTAAACTTGAAAAAACTGCAACCGAGACGTATGAAATGCTGCAAATTGTTTATGGCGATGATTGTTTGTCGAAGAGGCAAGTGTTCGAGTGGCATCGACGATTTCGTAAAGGTAGAGAAGATGTTAACGATGACGAAAGAGCCGGTCGTCCTTCGACAACTTTGGCCGAGGCAAATGTGGGAAAAGTGCGCGAATTTGTGAAAATTTCGAAGAAATCGTCAGTGAGATTTATGGAAATGGAGCTTGGCATCCCTAAAACAACTATTCAGCGCATTTTGACTGAAACCCTTGGTTTGAAGAAAGTCAATTCGAAGTTTGTTCCGCACAAATTGACCGACGACCAAAAACGCTTCGAATCGAACACTCCAAAGACATTATTGCACGAGCCCGTGCAGATGAAAACTTCTTGAAAACAATTGTGACTGGTGACGAGACGTGGTGCTTTCAATACGAACCAGAAAGCAAACGTCAAAGCGCAGAGTGGTCTGGTGACCCAGAAGAAGGAAATCCGAAAAAATCACGAATGGAGAAGTCGAAAATCAAGTCAATGCTGATTTCATTCTACGATTCGAAGGGAATAATCCATAAGGAGTTCGTTCCATACGGCTCAACGGTTAATGGTGCATATTACCTCGATGTTATGAGGCGTTTGCTGGGTCGCATTCGTCGTGTTCGGCCCGAATATCGCGAGCCAGGCAGCTGGAGATTACTGCACGATAACGCACCGTGTCATCGAGCAACGATTGTCACCGATTTTTTGGCGAAAAATGAAATATATTCGATACAGCACCCACCGTATTCGCCTGATCTGTCCCCATGCGATTATTTCCTGTTCCCTCGTCTTCATTTGAAGCAGAAAGGAGTTCGTTATGCATCCGTAGACGCCATTCAAAGATCGACGACCGGCATCCTAAAGGCCATCCCAGAGATCGACATGAAAAAGTCGTTTGAAGCACTCGTTGACCGTGCAAATCGATGTATTGTAGCACATGGAGAATATTTCGAATAAATACAATGATTTTTGTGGACATAACATACATAGCGTGCTTTATTTCGAACTATTGCGGTTACTTTTGGGACAGAGGGTGTAAATATACCAACTTAATAATTTTATTAAAGAGGTGAATACAAAAATATATAACAACTATTTTTTCGTATGGTATTTATGCAATAATGCACTAAAATATTAAATACAATTAATGTTACTGAAGTGATGATTATATATCTACACATTTCGTTTACCTTGAATGATCGTTAATCGTACTGTGATCGTACTAATTACGAAAACAATTAGCAATATTAATAAAGGATAATTAATGAAATTTCACATGGGTATCAATTCAAGAAATTATTCTATTTTCAATATTGATATGTTATTTTAGTATTTCGTGCCAATTCTTTTAACAAAAAATTTCAGTAGCGTATTGGTAACTTTGCATCCCATTGAATTTAGTTCAACTTAGTCTTACTGTGATATCGAAAGCGAAGTTGTAGTCGGTATCATATATAATTGTTGTCGTTGCTCACATTGATTTTCATTTGTTCTTTCCATTATTTTGTATTTATGTAAAATACAATTTTAGCTGTTTTGTTATATATCGAAAGTTTAGGTTTTAATGTTTATTAGTATAGAAGGAAAAAGTACAATCCCTTCGACACGTTTATTCACTCGTCGTCTTCAGAACATAATCTGAACATAATGTGTACATTGTTTTGTATTGTATGTGACATGAACATTTGTATAGAAATACTTTATTTATTTAACATCAAATAATATACAACATGAAACCCAATACTGATCTATGTTGGTGACATGTCAACACACTGGTTGCGCAAGTCTCGTTGTTCCAATATCTTACTCACTATACAACACAGCGCATGCTCCGTTGTTCCATTATGTTCCTAACTATATAACGCATCTCTTCCCTTAACAAACATAATCTTTATATCACAACACGACGTGACTGTGATGTTACTACAGCATTACTTGGTCCTTCCTCGGATGTAGGAGCATTACTTAACTGATAATGTTCTCTCTTGGATGATGATGATGATGCCCCCGACTCCGTCTTAACACTATCGTCTAAATCTGTACATACCATTGTTTCATTTGCGGACCTTCTAATGAAACGTGGGTTACGATCAAATACGCGGCCCCATTCATTTAGAACTTTATAAGAACGCGGAGACATGTTAGGTGATATAACTGTAGAAATATGTGTTTGAATCTTTCCCGCAATTTAAACAGCGCGCCCAAGAAAATACGAGTTAATTGTAAAGGCATTATAAAGCAAAGAACTTAAAAATAGAAGAACTTAAAAACAAAATAAGCTAATTATTTAATTACTGAAAAACAATAGGTTATGGACCCAACGCACTGCTGCAAGAAAGGGTGATTTTATGGTTTAACCGGAGGGAAAACAACCAAAAATATGGATGCCGAAGGCGTAAAATTTAGCTTTAATAAATTAAATAATGAGAATTACCAAACCTGGAAATTCAGAGTGAAGATGACGTTGATACGAGAAGGAAATTGGTCAGTTGTTAAAGAAAGTATACCTGATGAACCCACAGTTGAATGGAAGAGAAAGGACGAAAAGGCACAAGCAATTATTTCCTTAAGTGTCGAAGACAATCAAATTGTGCACATTTGTAAATGTGCAAGTGCTACAGATATGTGGGACGAATTACAGAAGGTGTATGAAAGGAACAATTTAAGCAACAAATTATATTTACTTCGGAAATTGTATCAGTCAAAACTGGAGCGAAAGTCAATGTCGCATTATATTAAAGATACCTTGGAGTTGGCAGAACGACTAAGGGGCGTAGGTGAAGAAATAAAGGATTTTCACATTTCTGCATTATTGCTAGGAGGTTTACCAGAAAACTACTCTACATTGGTCACTGCTTTGGACACACGACCTGATGACGAATTAACCTTGGAATATGTCAAAGGAAAGTAGCTAATGGACAACATATGTTAGTTAAAGGGAAAGGTAACATGTTGTTAAAATTCGAAATCGCTGGTAAGGTTAAAAAGCTAAAATTCAAATAATTTATTGTCAGTATCAAAAATAACAAAGATAGGTTATACAATAAGCTTTGATGAATTCAGTTGTTTTGTTAAAAAGTGAAATGTGAATGGCTTGTTCAAAATTGAAACTTCCTCAGAGGAGGCAAATCTTATAAAGGCATCATGTGAAAAACTAGAAAATTGCATGCATATTTGGCACAGACGCTTTGGTCACAGAAATCTCGATGCTATAAAAAGTAACTTAGTAACTAAAAATCTTGCTACTGGAATTAAGGTTAATGACTGTGGAAATATAAAGCAGTGTGTTGCATGTATTGAGGGAGAATTAGCAAGAAAACCTTTTCCCAAAGCATCTGAGACAAAGACGAAGCATGTTCTTGATTTTATACACAGTGATCTATGCGGACCAATGAAAACTCCCACAGTTGGAGGAAAGAAATATTTTCTAACATGTACAGATGATTATTCAAGATACACTGTACCTTATTTACTAGCGTCTAAAGGCGAAGTATTGTCAAAACTAAAAGATTTTACTGCCCAAGTTAAAAACATTTTGGTAGGTATCCAAAAACTCTAAGAGCCGATAATGGTGGTGAATATTTGAGCAAAGAAGTTCAAGATCTACTTAAACGTTTGGCATAAAATTCCAGTCTACGGTGCCGAGAACTTTATAGAACTTTGGTAGAAACAGCAAGATGCATGCTTTTAGATGCAAAATTACCACATAAGTATTGGGGCGACGCAATCATAACCGCAAATTACATTTCCATAGATTTCCAACCATAAACAGAGATAAAACACCATATCCAGTTATGGACAAACAAGAAACCAGACACATTTAGTAACATTTGGAAGCCAGGCATTCGTGCATGTACCAAAAGAAAAAGAAGTAAACTAGAGCAGAAGGCGCAAGAAGGTACAATGATGGGATATAGTGAAGAAAGCAAAGGATACAGGATTTTAGATCAAGAAACTGATAAAATAATTATCAGTCGTACAGTAAAATTTAATGAATCTTTAAATCAACCATTTCAAAAAGTTAACACTTGCAAGTCAAATATCCAAGAAGCCAGAACAGGAGTGAGTATTAACATAGCTACCAAAGGAGATGAAGTGGATTTGGACCTACAAGAACCAAATATCACCTCTGAAAAGCGCAAAAGGAATCCACCATCCTGGTTAAAAGAATATGACACATCATATTTCGCATTGAATGCTGAATGTTTTGTAGAAGATCTTCCAGATCGCATATCCGATTTGAAAGGTAGAAGTGATGAGCAGTGTTGGTTAAATGCTGTCAGTGAGGAACTTGAAGCATTGGAAAGCAATGAAACCTGGACCTTGGTGGAATTGCCAAAAGGAAAAAGGGCAATTGACAGTAAATGGGTCTTCAGAATAAAACGCAACCAAGAAGGTGAAATAGAGAAATATAAAGCTCGCCTTGTTATAAAAGGATGTTCGTAGAAGAAGGATTTTGACTATACTGAGACATTTGCGCCAGTCGCTCACTTGGATACACGGTAAGAATTTTACTATCAATCATTAATAGTAGAAATTAGTTGCTCGATAACTAAATGTCAAAAATGCGTTTCTACACGGTAAATTAAATGAAGAGGTATATATGAAACTGCCTACTGGTTATAAAGAAAACTGTAGCTACAATGTAAACATGGTGTGTAAATTAATTAATTTTTAATTTAATTAATTAAATTAAACAAAACACTGTATGGACTCAAACAATCTCCACGAATGTGGAATTTTACATTTGATAGTTTCATAAAATCACTTCGATTTAGACAACCTGAAAATGATCGATGTTTGTATATGAACCCTGATTTAGAAATATTGCTGTATGTGGACGCCATAATATTAGCCGGAAATTCAGAAAACGAAATCTCAAAAACAATAACCTCGTTAAAAACTAGGTTTGTAATTAACGATTTGGGATATTTAAGTTCATTTCTTGGAATAAATATTTCTAGAAGAAATGGACAAATGTATTTAAATCAGCCAATCTATTTAAGAAATTTATTACAACGTTTTCAGATGGAAAATTGTAAATCGGTTAAAACACCCATTGAAACTAAACCTGCCATTATTGACCATAACAGTCCGAATATTATTGGGATAAAACCATATCGTGAATTAGTCGGATGCCTAATGTATGTGATGCTAGCTACAAGACCACATTTAAGTGTAGCTGGTAATTTTTACAGTCGATTCCAAAATCGGGCTACTGAGGCGCGTTGGAATGGCTTAAAGAGAATTCTTCGATACATTAAAGGCACTCTTAATCTTGGCTTACGATTTGAAAACTGCGGAGGAAATACCTTGGAATGCTTCGCAGATGCAGATTGGGGAGGCGACGAAAGTGACAGAAAATCAACAACTGGATATGTAATAGAATTACACGGTAGCATTGTATCATGGGAAACGATAAAGCAAACCTCTGTTGCTTTGTCATCTACCGAGGCAGAATTTGTTGCCTTGGCAGTCGCAATGAGTGAAGTAATATGGATAAAGAACCTCTTAGAAGAACTAAACCTACATTCAAAACACCTCCAGTTATCCATGAAGACAATCAGTCATGCATACATTTATTACAAAAATGGGAACATAAACGTATGAAACACGTAGACATAAAATACAATTTCATTAAACAATTATATCAAAATGGAGAAATTAAGATAAAATATATTCCCACTGAAGAATAAAGCAGATATCTTCACGGAGAGTTTACCCGCAGAACAATTCATTTATTTAAGATCTAAATTGTGTTTTGAATGCCTTTAGTTAAACAATGTTAATTAAGATAAAGAAATTGTAAAATTATTTTTCTGTAAATGTGCAAATTGAGAAGGGATGTAGAAATATGTGTTTGAATCTTTCCCGCAATTTGCATATATATATAGTTATATATTAAAATGTGTCCCATCAAAATTTGAGAAGGTGAATAATCATTTTCTGCTAAATGCTAAAGAGTGCATCGTATAAATCATTGCTATCCCTAGATTTTTTAATTAATCGTTACGGCTTCTTCCACTAACCCATTACTTTGATGATAATGGGGGCTTGAATAAATGATTTCAAAATTATAATTATTAGCAAATTCTTTACATTTATAACTTTGAAATGGATTATTATCACACACAATATACCTACGAATACCATGGGTGCTGAAAATTCTTTTAAGCTTTGCAATAACAGCGTCTGCTGTTTTTGAATTCATTCGTAACATCTCTAAATATTTTGACAAATAATCAACTACAAGATATATTTTACCTCCATATTCACAAATATAAACTGCAATCTTAAAAAAGGCAATTTGGGAATTTCATGTGAGATTAACGGTTCCTTGCAGTTAACATATTGATATTTTTCACACTCACGGCATTTTTAACGTATTCTTCAACAGCATATGACATTTTCTTCCAGTATAATAACCCCTTGCACGGTTTTTACTTTTCACAATACCAAAATGAGCAGATCCATGTATTTGCTCTAGCATTTCATTATGCAAAGCTTGGGGTACTACTTACTATTTTATCGTTATAAAACAAAATATGATCCTTTACATATAATTGATCTCTAATCTTAAAATAATGTTTTACATCCCCCTTTAGATTGCTTTTTCCCCAACCGTTTATCACATATTCTACAACTTCACTTAAAATAGGGTGACATTTTGTTTCCTTCTGAAAAGACAGCTATCTTTTCCTTAGTAACAGATAGATAGTCTTGCAATTCAAGAGAGTGAACTACATCTAACATATCAGGATCATCTTTAACCGTTTCACAACAAATATTTCTAGACAGAAAGTCAGAAACATACATGAATTTTCCAGGCAGATATGAGACAACTTTAATCGTTATTTTAATAACTTTAACAACAGTCTCTGAATTCTGTTTGTATACTTATACAAATCTTTACTCACTGTGCTTACCAGTGGCTTATGATCTGTATTCACTTTTACAGAATGGCCATAAATAAACTGATGAAATTTTTCAGTAGCAAAACATATAGCTAACAACTACTTTTCCAGCATGCTATATCTCTGTTCTGTTTTAGTTAGACTTCTAGACTCAAAAGACAGTGGTTGATTATCATGTAGCAAACACACATCTACGCCGTCCTTGCGAGCATCACACTGAATCGTTATACCTTCTTGCGAATTAAAATATTTGAGTGTAGGTGCATTAGTAATTATAAGCTTAAGCTTCTGGAATGCATTTGATTGCTCCTGTCCCCAATTCTAACTTAGGTACGTTGCCTTTTAGCAAGTTTCATAAACGGGCAGTTATTGTTGACATCTGCGGAATAAACTGTAGATATTTTACGATTCCTAAAAATTGCTGCAAACTTTTCTTATCTTTCGGTTCTTTCACTTTTTGAACTGCGTCTATATGTCTTTCATCCGGTTTCATCCCCTCCTTTGAGAACACAAAACCTAATTACGTGACCTCCCCAACTTTAAATTGCAGCTCTTCCGAATTAAACTTCACACCACACATATTTGTTTTAATTATGACTTCTTGAATGATTTCATCATGCTCATTTCCATATCTTGCTGCTATTATAATAACATCAAAATAAACTTGCACTCCTTTGATGTCTCCGAATATTTCCATATTTTCGCGCTGAAATATTTCTGGACTCGAGCTCAGCCCCAATGGTAGTCTATTAAATTTAAACGTCCCAACGGTGTGTTGAATGTACAAAGTAATGTTGAGGACGAACTCACGGGAATTTAAAGGAAACCGTCTTTTATATGTAATAAATAATAATAAATTTGCGGTCAATTCTTCTAACGTTGAGATATGAAATATATCACGTTTTACATATTTGTTTAACTCTAACGGGCTAAGACATAATCGCAAGGATCCGCTCTTTTTTCTATAACCACCACATCATTAACCCATTCTGTTGGTTTGGTTACTTTATATATAATCCCTTTATCTTCCATTTTCTTCAGTTTGTCTTTCAATTTATCCTTAATGGACTCTGGAAATCTTCTCACCAGCTTAACGACCGGCACTGCATCTTCTTTCAACCGTATTTTATATTCAAAAGGCAATCTTCGTAAGCCTTTGAACAACAGCCTGTTATTTTTAATGAATATCATCTTCTCGACACTGTCTTTCGCCATAAAATCACTTGTCATTGATTCCACTCTCTTTACCAAATCTAATTTGATGCAAGCATCTAAACTTAAGATTGGTCTGGAATTAGTATCTATAATCACAAACTTAAGAACTTCCGTGCTTCTTCCCGAAGGGATCCATCCTATACTTTTAATAGGATGCCCTCCATACCCATACCTCCATACATGATTCTTGCTTCGTCAGCGTTTAAAGGTCTGTTTGGACATACTTCTCGGTATTTGTTAAAAGGCAACACATTTATATCAGCAGCTGTATCCAATGTAAAATTAATGGGCTTGTTGTTAATCCAAATCTTGTGTCCATTGATGTCTGGTCAGTTGCGTTATACTATTTCTATTAATATCATTAATTGAGAGCTCCTCCTCTCCACTACTATCTGTGTTTTCCTTTACTTCTCGTATTCTAGTTTCTTTGCCTTTTCCTTCGACTGGTGTACCTCTATTTTGTCTAAGTTTACACACTACACGAAAATGATTCAATTTATTGCAAAGAGACATTTTTTTCCATATGCAGGACAACTATTTATTTAATGATAAGTGTTACATTTATTACACTTGCTTACTTTAGACACTCTGGTGTCTGAATTTTGACTGCATCTACACTGCTATTGATAGATTGCTGCAGTGTTTGGGCCTCCGACTTGCTAGCTTTATGAGCTATTATAATTGATTATAATTTTATCCCTAATAAGTGAGTCCGTTTGAGTATCAAATTTACACGACTGCGCCAATCTTTTAAGCTCGGTTTGAAAATGATCAAACGTTTCACTATCTTGCTGCATCTCGTTGAAAAATTTAAAGCGATTCAATACGGTTGACTTACGAGGCTCACAATAAGTAGTGAATAATAAGTTGAAAGTGTTGTATAACTCTAGCGCTTCGTCTCCCACACAATTCAAAAACATTGCTATTTTAACACTCGCTTTTCGCAGTGTATTCATTTACTTCCATAAAGATGTAAATTTTCCAGTTCTTTGCTATATCCCCTTTCGGCGGTTTAAACTCCATTGCTAATTGCTAATAATTGGTATTCCCACTTTATTTTCAAATATCACTCGCACTTAATTTCACTTTTAGATTAACGCTATTGACACCATCCCAACTAAAGATTCTTATTTACACCTGACACCATGTTTTGTATTGTATGTGACATGAAAATTACCGCTTACCATACGTACCAGTTTCCATTTGAGAAGCTCCTAAACGTGGTACTGAAGGGAGTACCTGTTGGAATCCCAGAGGAAGACGTCGCCAAAGACCTTAGGGCCATCCAGAGCGCATAATCGATGCAAAAGAGATGCAGAGGCATTACGTTGCTTCTAGTACTAGTGAAGATAAGCCGGTAGGAGAAGAATATCTTCGCCATCCGCAAGGCATTACTATCGACTCTCTCCGGGTCAGGGCTGGGAGAGGACAATGTTACCGTTGCCAACGCTTCGGGCACGCCCAATCCCAATGCACGGCCCCCGAAAAATGTGTCGCCTGTGGAGGTCTCCACCGAAAGGCGAACTGCGACCGAGACTGCAGCGTTCCAGCGACCTCCGCCAACTGTGGCGGCGCGCAACCCGCGAACTACAAGGAGTGCCTCAAGCAGTGCACAAAGAATGTCCCCCAAAAGGGCGTTCAGCCGACGAGAACGACTCGGTCCTCCAGCCCAAGCGCAGTGCGAGAAGGGAAACCCTTTGCTTAAGTGGCGCAGAAGACCTCCTAACTCGCACAAGAAGGCGCAAAGGACTCACCACGAGACGCTGATTTATCGGCGGATCTGGTGAAAACTGCGATGATCCTGAAGGATCTGCTCGCCCAGTTAATCCAGGCGGTAAGTGACCTCGAATCCCACAAGGACGAGAAATAAACCGCTTGCCAAATCACAAAAAGAAGAAATCGAGTAAAACCACGGCTAAATATGAGATCGAGTCCCGGCCGATTTTCGCAAAAAAATTATAGCGCTGTAAAGGTGACCTAAAAAGTGATAAATTATCTTAATAAAAGTTTTGCGAGACGCGCCTCCCAGAGTCACAATTTCAGAAAAACGGTCTTACCTTGAAGTGTTTACGTTACGTTCAAACGGAGTCTTCTTATGTATTTAATCCCGTAAGTATAATTTATAATACATTTATAATAACTTTTGTCCTTTTTCTACAAATATACGTTCAATTATTAATATAATTTCCAGTAATTTACCAATAATTTTACATTTTCTGGGACGTTAAAATATATATTTTTAAGTGACATTTAACTGGTAGTAACCAGCAATTATAGATACCTTCTTTATAATCCAGTGCCAACTTAAATAAAACTGCAGTCCTACGCTTATTCCATGATAGAAATACATTAGGTATGCTCGTGCGCATCTAGCGATAACGCGCTTTGGGCAATTCTAATATATGTATATATGTAGTTATAGCAGTCACTACCGTAGCGAAACATCCAGAACTAAAGGCAAGTGATAACGCGTGGTGGTAAATGCGCAAGAAAATCTTATTTTGGTAAACTTATGAGCATACCTAATGTATTTCTATCATGGTTTATTCCTATTCTTCCCTAATAATTCAAATTTGACATTGAACATTGACTTTTGAAATGGCGCAAGTAAATTTAATAGAATTATATAAAATATGTAATTTAAAAACAAAATTAGAAATGAGTCGCCAACTTATGCAGTGGGGATTAGTTCCCAACGAGGGTAGCTACATGTGCCCTCGTTGTGGATCCCCACTGCAATTAAGGCTGGAGGAGAATCGGTAAGTATTACGTGCATTTGTTATATACTTTATATTTAAGATTTTTTTGTACTAGATGTGATGGTTTAAGATGGAGGTGCGCAGGAACGATTATAAATCGTTTTAAAAAGAGAGAACGGTGCGGGGGGTTTTCGAATTTAGAACGGGGACGTTCTCTTTTAGGTCGAAACTTTCGATTTTCCAAATTTTAGGATTGGTCCATCTTTGGGTTGCCAACAGTCCCCTAACTTTCATTTGTGATGAATTACGTATCGTAAGCAACACCGCGGTAGATTGGGCGTCTTTTTGCCGTGAGGTTGTTTTAGATGCGTATATTCTACATAAAGAGAAGTTAGGGGGCCCAGGTAAAATCGTAGAGATTGACGAGTCCAAATTTGGAAAACGAAAGTATCATCGTGGACATTTTGTAGAAGGGCAATGGGTTTTTGGAGGCTACGAACGAGGTACGGGCAGAGTTTTCATGGTTGCCGTTCCAGATCGGTAAGATTTAATCACCTTAATTTAGTTTGGCATGTTTGGGGTGGTTTTGAGCCTGGTGATGTGGGGCGATTTAGGCTGGACGGCGTGGGGCGGTTTCGAGCCGGGCGGTGCGGGGGCGGTTTTGGGCCTGGACGGTGTGGAGGCGGCTCTGGGCCGGGTGGTACGGGGGCGGTTTTGGGTCTGTACGGTGTGTGGGGCGACTCTGGGCCGGGCGGTATGGGGGCGGTTTTGTGCTGGACGGCGAGGGGCGATTTCGAGCTGGACGGTGCGGGGGCGGTTTTGGGTCTGGACGGTGTGAGGGCGGCTCGGGGCCGGGCGGTACGGGGGCGGTTTGGGTCTGTAGGGTGTGTGGGGCGATTTTGTGCTGGACGGCGGGGGACGGTTTCGAGCTGGGCGGTGCGGGGGCGGTTTTGGGTGTGGACGGTGTGAGGGCGGCTCTGGGCCGGGCAGTACGGAGGCGGTGTGGGTTTGTAGGGTGTGTGGGGCGGTTTTGTGCTGGACGGCGGGGGACGGTTTCGAGCTGGGCGGTGCGGGGGTGGTTTTGGGTCTGGACGGTGTGAGGGCGGCTCTGGGCCGGGCGGTACGGGGGCGGTTTGGGTCTGTAGGGTGTGTGGGGCGGTTTTGTGCTGTGGGGCGGCTCTGGCCCGGGCGGTTTCCTATACCTGGGGGGCGGCTTTGGGCCAGGCGGTGTGGGGGCGGCTCTGGACCGGGTGGTGCGGGGCGGTTCTGGACGGTGTGAGGGCGGCTCTGGGCCGGTTGGTGCGGAGGCGGCTCTGGACCTGGACGGTGTGGGGGTGGCTCTTGGCCGGGTGGTGGGGACGCGGTTTTGGGCCTATACGGTGTGGGGCAACTTTGGACCGGACGGTGCGGAGGCGGCTTTGGGCCGGGCGGTGCGGGGGCGGTTTTGGCCCTATACGGTGTGGGGCGGTATCAGGTCTGGTGATGTGGGGCGGTTTTGGGTTAGACTGTCTGGGCGCTATTGGGGTGGGGCGGCGTGGGGAATTCAGCTTTGGCCAGGTTGGGTCGTATTGAATACTTTAATATATTTTGTATGTAAAACCATATTTGTTCTAATAATTTTTCTTTTATTTGCAGGTCTGCTGACACGTTGCTTCCGATTATCCGTGAGTGGATTGGATTGGAAACAACGGTCATCAGCGATTATTGGAAGGTCTATGACTGCCTCTCATTGCATGGGTATGAGCATTTGAAGGTAAATCATTCTTTGACTTTTAATGATCCTGATACAAATGCTCATACCAATGCAATCGAGTCCTCGTGGCGGGCTGCCAAGAATACAATAAGTTCTAGCGGACGAAGAAAATCCCATATTCCGGGAAATTTGGCTCGGTATATGTTTGACCAAAGATGTGCCGAGTTGAAATTGGATCGGACTGTGGAATTTTTACGTCTAACAGGGCTATTGTATAACCCATTAAACCCTACGGAATGCCCACGAGACGAAGAAAAGGAGGACGCATCAGATTCAGCTTAAATGAAATTAACCCATTTGTACCCGCCGTCCTCATTTTAGTACAGTAAACTGTATCCAAATGAATACAGCCAGTACAAATGGGTTAAGGATGGACGTGGACGTGATCGATTTTAACTCGGACTTACTTCGAGCGGTAAACACCAATGGAATTACAATTTTGGCTTGAATCGTTTGTGTATTATAAGGGTATTAAAGAAGAAACGGCAAATTACAACGAAATTGCTGACGTGTACGTCGTGGAAGTTCTAAAAGCAGCTGAAGCAGAAATAGAAGAGCCCGAAATTGTTAGATTTTGTCGATGATACATGTATTTATTTGTGTATTGCTCTCTTAATTCTTGGACACATTTAAAAGTGAAATCGTTTGCAAATTTTTTACTAAAATATTTTTTGAGCGTATTTTTTGTATTCATTTTAAATTTTAATTATATTTTATTTATTTATTTGTGTATTGCTCTATTAATTCTTGGACACATTTAAAAATAAAATCGCTTGCAATTTTTTTACTAAAATATTTTTTGAGCGTATTTTTATATTCATTCTAAATTTTAATTATATTTAATCATGCAAAAGAAACAGCAATTAATAAACAAACAACTAAACGAAACTAGAATATATGTAATACAATGAACATATGGTGTGAATCAGTGATATACCAAATAGATTAAGGTAAATTACACATTGAATTTTTCTTAAATTAACGACTAGCAAATACAGAAAAATAATAAAAATACGCAAGTTCGTACATCAATCAATTTTTCCGTATACGGCCTTTAACCCCAATAGACCGTTTCGAAGAAGAATAAGAATAATTATGTAACATACATGCATCTATTTAAGTTGGTACTGGTAGCTACCAGCACCTACCAGTCAAATGTCATTTACAAAGTGAAACATTGTAACGTCCCAGAAAATGTAAAATTATTGGTAAATTACTGGAAATTATGTTAATAATTGAACGTATATTTGTAGAAAAAGGATAAAAGTTATTATAAATGTATTATAAATTATACTTATAGGATTAAATACATAAGAAGACTCCGTTTGAACGTAACGTAAACACTTCAAGGTAAGACCGTTTTCCTGAAATTGTGACTCTGGGAGGCGAGTCTCGCAAAACTTTTATTAAGATAATTTATCGCTTTTTAGATCACCTTTACGGCGCTATAATTTTTTTTTTGCGAAAATCGGCCGGGACTCGTCCTCATATTATTCCAAAACCACCATCTCAGAAAAAGAGAAAATCTCCACAAAGGAGCCGACGACAAAGGGGCGCCAACGCGTTTCTTCAAACCGTGCCCTAGCAAACGAATGAAGTTCCATGCATGTCATATGTCACATTTTGAGTATTAGTGATAGACTACATAATATATACTATAGATAGGCAAATCTCCCTATAACTGTCAATCTCATTGCTAAGTTCGAGATCACAACACAACGGCGCTACTTTTGAAAGTATCCCTATTTTCTATCTTTACGTAATTATTTTAACAGTTGTTATTAATGGTTATATATTACTTTCATATGAACGAATTATCCATTAATACCACATCAGATTAAACACTTTAAATACCATCTGCATTTTATAATATTCACATGTTTTATACATTGAGCTCATTCAAATTAGAATCGATTCTATGCATACAATACCAAACAAAATTAAATGCATATTTTAATAGTTTATTTATATCTATATACATGCATTTCTTTATCTACGTATTTATTGTTGCAAGTTGTTACTAGACACGACCACACCATAGAAAACACAAAACCTATAACACTAACACAAGAACTATATAAATAAAATAAATCGCTAGTCACTTAAAACAAACTCCTCCTCCTCTAAATACTTATAAAACAGGAATGAAAAGTAAAAAAAAATCGTTCATGTAACAATACGCATATGCTTAACCCGCGATAGACACAAATAATACTCAACATGTGACATATGACATGCATGGAACTTCGTTCGTTTCCTAGGGCACGGTTTGAAAAATCGTGTTTGCGCCCCTTTGTGGAAATTTTCTCTTTCGCTGACGGTGGTGGTTTTACCCAGCCGAGTCGACAGTAATGTCAATCCCTAAAACCTTCCGGGTGGCGAAGATATTCTCCTGCCGACTTATCTTCACTAGTACTAGAGGCAACGGGGTGCCTCTGCGTCTGTTTGCATCCAGATTATGCGCTCCGGATATAGACCTTTGGCCCTAAGGTCTTTGGTGACGTCTTCTTCTACGATACCAACAGGTATTCCCTCCAGTACCACGTTTAGGAGCTTCTCAGATGGAAGATGGTACGTATGGTAAGCGGTACGGCGCTCGTCGAGAAGTCTGATGATTCCTCTGAACGAGGCGACCGTGTCGTGCTCAATCTTTATGCCGTCCGTGCAGTTTTACGCTTTTTGAAAGTGAATCCTCTTTTTGAATTTCCGCCGCCGTGGAGGTCTAGCTTGGGCCTTCCCTAATCACGAGCGGCGGGATTTTCTCTTTCACTTTTTCTTTTTCTTCTGATTTGTAGCTCGCGGTGGCAGCTGGCGAATTAGCAGTCAATTCGCCAGTCGGGGCCATTTCCACGTTACGAGTTGGTGTCGAGTCAATGGATATTTTATTCGTGACATTCACGCGATCGGTTTTTGCCTTCTTACGGGAAGAGACGACTACGGTGGGGTGGGTAGTGTTGTTGCCGTTCTCCTCTTCTTCTTTCGTTTGACTTCCGTAAAAGGTTGCTCCCCCTTTTTCGGAATAGCCCCTAAGCCCCCTCCTCTCGTCCGAGCGGAGTAACACACAACAATAAAACACACATTTTCAAATTTATTTTTTAGTAGTTTACCAGCTTTTATCATATAAGCAGTAGTATCACTAACAAAAAGTAAAGCTTTTTTCGGCTCACAGCTTCTTCGAATATATCATCAATGCTGCTATCAATGACACCAGCTATCGTATTTGCATTCATTAGTTCAACTATTTTGGTCGCTATCAAATACGGTTTAGTTGGCTGATCAGCATGCAAGACACCTATCATAACATGAACCATGCTCCTGCCTAATACATCCATGGTCTTATCCAAAAATAGTTGTCTCCCACATGTTCCCGAATTTTATTCTTTACTTTGGCATATATTTTTGGAAGATAAGTTTTGCGTAAAGTTGATTCAGCCGGAATATATTTTCTTGTATATTTTGCAAGAAATTGTCAATAAATGGGATTATCAAGCTTTTGAAATAGAATATTCGCAGCCACATGTTCTTCGCACAGATCGCTAAAAATTATCAGCTGACGTACATGGATTTTACTGAATTCTAATTTTCAAATGATCTACCAATATTCTTCTTTTACACATTTCAAAGTAACCGAACATAGATTGCAGTAAATCTCCGTATTATTAACAATTGTGAAGCAGTCATGATTCTTAATCCAAGTAGTCATGATTTCTTAACGAGGGCGTTTGTGAGAGGCCATAATAATTACGGGAAAATTGCAATGAAGAATAATGTATACTGTTATTTTCAACATATCCTCTTAATATAATGATTAAAGAAAGAAAGAGGTCTAACGATGTCTACTCGATAATAAAATAAAATAAAATAATAGAAGAAACCAAGGCTTGCTAATCCTAAACCACATAGATTAATTGTATTTACTAAAAGTTGTATTAATAAAGGATGTGAAAGATGTAAAAATGATAACCTGAAAATCAAAGCACAACTGCTCTATCTTATTACAGTCGAATCTCGTTTATTTTTAGTCCTCCGAAACGAACGAGTTTCGTTAATCTAAGTCGGGAGTGGTCCTCATTACCGCCACCGTTGCCATGCCAACTGGCAATGCGTCACTTCCACCCCTTCTATTTCTTCCACGCTCACTCTAGATTCTAGCGTGACAGTGAAATTGTGGAACATGGAGGGGAGCTTAGAACTTAATTAAGTGAGACTCCCAAGTTGAGATAAATGAAACTCAAAATACATGAGCCTCAAAATAAACGAGACTCGACTGTACTAAGAACGTTCATCGACGGAATACTCGCAACTGCATGTGTTCAACACGACTCTGTTCGTCCGTCTCTGTGACACGAGAGATGTAACCTGTTTAAAAATATGAATATAAATGAGCGAAAATGAGATCAAATCATATTTAAATTTATTTCTATCACCCAATACACATCTACGCCATTGAAGCATTGCATTTTGTTAGCGTACGATTTACATTGAAACGACCATGTAAGTAGTACTGACTGACACACGTATCCTCACTACCAACGCATGCTATAGCTGAACGACTGTATCTCGGCGATCTAGTGTGACTCATATTCGATAGGGTCCGTCGTCGGTCCGGTCAATAATTGTTATAGAGCGGCCCACGTCAATCATTCTGGATCACTGTGTGTATATTGGATTTTAAAACAAAATTTTGTATCTAATTCCTAAAAGCTGCGAATTAAAACGATGAAAGAAAGAAAAAAGTAACGACTTTATTTGCGCAAATATAGAATTAAGCTGAACTTCAAGTAATCGGTGGTCAAAACCTTCATAACGTTG
Organism: Chrysina gloriosa; assembly: GCA_038088585.1. Lineage (NCBI taxonomy): Eukaryota > Metazoa > Arthropoda > Insecta > Coleoptera > Scarabaeidae > Chrysina > Chrysina gloriosa. The sequence goes on from CM076093.1 coordinate 56,864,860, forward strand.
ATTCGTAAAAGTTGATAGTTAATACTGATTAACATTTTCAGTTAATAAGCCTACCAAAATATAATATATTCGCCGTTTTCGTCTTGAAGAAGAATGTTTGTGATAAAATACGCAACAATAACCGACTTCTTACTATATATGTGGTATATCGGTGGCAGCAATCCAACAAGCAGGCGATGCCCGACGGGAAAAATTAGGCACAAACAAGCGGCGATTCTTATCTCATAGGCGTTGTTCGTGTTTTTTATTTAATCTGGAGTTCACATAAAGTAAACTATAGGCAATTTTATCGTCGAGAAATATGTTCGCTAGCATTACGAGAACGGAGCCGACTTAACAAGAAGTTGTCTCAAATATTCATGCGATCTTGCTCCATTTTCAGGTATTATAGTCAGAGGTGTTAGGCAGTAAACATTTGCAGTGAATGTAAATCGTTTATATCATAGAAACGCATACAGCAAGGAACGCCTTTTGATGTTGCTTTACATCCCTTTGGATCCCTTGAGTGAGAGTCAAGGAACCAATTATTGATCTTATTCGATAGATTATCGCAATATAAAGCGACTGAAGCTAGATTTGAAGTTAGTATACCTTGTCTATGCTCACCAAAAAAGCAATCAAACCGTTCTTTAAATTTGGAAAGCTATCAATTGTGTCATCTTTATTAATACGACGGTTCAAAGCAGATGGAAACGTTGGAAACGATAATGATTGAATGATACTTGGGATAAAAGTTCTGATACAGCAAGATAATCAATATTCTCTTCTTGCACATCTGCCAATTCTTCAGCTACAGACCGTTACTTTCATTTTATTCCAAAATGCTTGAGCAGGAACTTTACGTTTCTTGAGAGTATTCGAGCATCGTGAACATGTTAAAATGCTTCCTATTTCAGATAAATTTCTTGGTAACAAAGAAGAAAAATTATCGTAACGAATATTGAACCGCTGCTCTGGGTATAAACTTTTCTTGTATATGGAACAAGGTACATCGGCAAATACATTGATTGCCGATTTAAAGGCATCTTAATCAAAGGGCCTCCTGTTTCGTTCTAGATTATTCGGTGATTACGGTTTCGCACCACGGTTAATCGGCGTACATTTTGTTCAGCAGTTTCATTTATTAATCTTTCGCGTACTAAATTTAGCCGATGAGCACGTTGATCCGCAGTATCATTCGAAAGACGCGTATGTATTACATGTAAACTACGCTCTTTTTCACGCATACTTTAACTCGACTTAACCTAGAATTTACATACTCACGCAGTCCAGAGAGTCTTTCTAGTTACTTTCTGCACTACGTTTCCTTGCTTGACCTTTTTTAGCTTATGAACTGAAAATATGAATGCAAACAAAACAGTAAAAAGTATGAAATAAAAAATTTTTGAAAAAAGAAAATTAAACCGACTTCCAATTAAAAGCCACAACCGAAAAGCAGCATACAATAATTTTGCACTAAAAATAAAAAATCTATTATTTATTTTATTTCATTATTTCTTACATACAACGGATCAAATTTAACTTTATGTCAAGATTAAGTGCATACCTAATGATTGAATCATCAGAATTATTTCTTATTTCCTTTATCGTTGATTTACCAATACCGAACTTGGTAGCTAGTACCTTATCCATCTTTCTTCAGCTCCGTAATAATTTTCATTTTATCTTTTAATGAAAACACTACTCGTTTCGAATTGAAAGGGATTCAGTTTTCACTGAATCCCTTCTTAATCTAATGAAACAAATTACACAGACATAATTCTTTGTGAAGAAATATTGACACAGCTAATAACCCTCTTCCTAAGAATTAATTAAGCTTTTTATATTACGCAATTAATACACATATATCCGATCACCATGCTCAGTTATTGGCACTCGATATTAAAATACCTAGGAAAGATAGTATAAATACGATGATCATTAGTAGACAAATAAGCACGCACAGAATTGAAAAGTTTATAATGCAACTAGCACTATATCCATGGAATTCAACTGCTGCTCATCGGCTGATGAAGCAATGTCAGTTTTTCATAATGTTGCGATGGTAACATTTAATAACTATTTCCCAGAAAGAAAACGAATACTAAGATCCAATACAAAACAACAAACAAAACCGTCAGAAGAATTGGCAAAAATAAAAGATACACTAAATGCACTAGGCATTATAGCTAAAGTAACAAAAAATGAGAACGCATATAATATTTATAACAACTATAGAAAACAGTATCGAGAAAAAATTAACAACGAAACAAAAGACATAAACTCGCAATACATTAACACCTCTGCTAACAAACAGAAAGCTATTTGGAAGATTATAAATGGACAAATAAATAGAACAAAGAAAGAAGAAACTGCTAATATAAAAGTTGATAGTTTTAATAATTTTTTCTCACAAGTCGGAAAATGAATACTACAAGACTTTCAGGGAACAGACTACAAATACTCTTCGTATCTTAAAAATTACAAACTGAACATGACCGAATCTTGCTACTTCTTTGATATCACTGAAAAGGAGGTGGGAGCAGTTATCAACGATTTAAAGAATCAAGACAGTACAGATATATATGTCTGGTCCACGAACTTCTTAAAGAAAATAAAACACTCAGTGACGGAACCTTTAACCATCATATTTAACAAATGTATTAAGGAAGGTATTTTCCCAGAAGTATTAAAACTGGCAAAAGTGATACCGATACACAAGAAAGGTAATAGGGATACACTTGAAAATTATCGACCTATATCTTTATTGCCTGTATTTTCGAAAGTCTTTGAGAAACTTATTAAAACAAGGTTAGTTGATTTCTTCGAGAAAAGAGATATTTTTGCTAGGTTCCAACACGGATATAGACAAAACAGGTCTACAACAACAGCAATATTGAGTGTCTTAGAAGAGATAATAGAAGCTTGTGATAATAGTGAGATGGTGGAATTAACATGTTGTGACCGCACAAGGGCTTTCGACACAGTACACCATCCCATACTGTTAAGGAAGCTCGAACATTATGGTATTAGAGGAACGCCATTAAAGCTTCTGACCTCATATTTAACTGGCAGAAATCAGGTCGTATATTGGCAGGGATTTACTTCTGAGAGCAGATCTATTACACAAGGCGTCCCACAAGGCTCAGTGTTAGGGCCCATACTTTTTATCACCTACATAACGATTTAATGCACAACATATCAGCGGACGGAGGATGCCTGTACGCAGACGATACTTCGTTTTTGATGCGGGGTGCAAATGACGTGCTGGTGAGGGAGGCAACGCAAAGGTCGATGGATAGGGCTGTGGAATGGTTTAACAGCAACAAACTTAAAATAAATGAAAGCAAGACACAGTCTATCGTGATACCATCCAAATCATCAGAAACAAACAGCATTAAGGTTTTAGGACTCACGGTAGATAGCAAACTCAATTGGAAAAAGCAGATTGAAGACATGTCAGGGAAATTATCACGAGCTGTAACTCTTAAAAAATGTTCCTCTCACGAAACAGCCAAGTCTGCTTATTACGCTTTATTTCACAGTGTCGCCACATATGGGATTATTTTCTGGGGGTCTGCTAGTGCTACCGGAAAATATTTTTAAACTTCAAAAGAAAGCTCTTCGCGCATTGTGCAACTTAAAACCAAGGAACAGTTGTAGGGAATATTTGAAAAGTGAAAATGTACTCACCATCCCATCTGAATACATACTTACTTGTATTACGTATGTTATTGACAATAAATACAAGTATCTACAATGCGCGGATCATCATAACTATAACACCCGCAATAAGAACTCACTGGAAATACCTTATCATAGGCTGGACAGAACCCAGAAATACGTAGATTATTGGGGCACGTTCTACAACAAACTACCAAGCCCATTAAAAGAAGACGTACACTGCAGAATCTTACTTTGTGAAGCCTTCTATTCACCAGATGATTTTTTTATATAACTTCTCAACTTGAGTGATCTTTTATTTTATGTACATATATTGTGTGCATATATACATATGTACATGCACGTATTTTACTTTTATCTTATTTATATTTGTATGTTTAATGTTTGTTTGTCTATTACGCGTTTCGTATTAGTCTGTTCTTGTTTGTTTTCTTCTTTTTTTTGTATATATAAATATTTTGTTTTCTTTTTAAAAATACTGTAATTGACAACTCTGTATAACTTATTATACTGAGGAATGAATAAATATCAAATATCAAATATATATATATATGTACATGAATCGTTTCCGTATTTTACTATGCTTTTTGTTTTTGTTTTTAATGATTATCGTAAATGCAATATCGAAAACCGAGGCAACCAAAAGAATGAACCCGACCCGAATACTTTGTAAAAGCCGTGAGTGTCAATGATGCTTGGCCAGAACCGACAATTCCTATAATTTGACTTTTCTTTCAATGAAGCTAGATCGAAAAACTGACGTTGTGATAATCGATGCTCCACTGTATTTGTGTTTTGGGGCCAGCGGCGGGTTGTAAAATTTCATAGATAGTACTGCTGACTTTGAACTGAAACTGGAACTTCTTAAATTCCGCATTGTTTGGGTGTCTTAATACTAGAAATACGCAAACTAATATTGTAATTAGGTGGTGAACAATTCTCATTTTAAAACAGCTGCTACCCGGCAGAAGCCACGACGGCCATTGCATTATATTTAGGTCGAGAACTGTGTGTCAAATTGTAATGTAGCAAGTATAGACGCATGTGCTAGTTAATTAGAGGCGAAAATTGCATTGAATTAAGCAAGGGCGAAAGCTCGGGACCGGTATCGCTGACTTTACCGCTCTTAACGCAGGCACATTTGCACCTAACCCAACTCAATGGATTTCGTCCCTGGATCCAAAAATTATGGTGGCCTAGACACAGGAAAATCAATGCCTCCTCTACCGTCCCGTTGTTTATTGCGAAGAGTTTCGGCGGAATTGCGGTTGAATTCGATTTCCTAAACCTAATTTTAGTGGGTTTAAATAAACATTAGACTTTAAATAAATAAGAAATTTCTATGGTAGTTGTTTTCCTTTAGTTTTTTTGACTATTATTAAATTATACATCTGTTGTTTTCAGCCACGCATAAGTGTAAGGGATAATGAAAATAAATAATCAGATATCTCCATTTCTTTATTTTAAATATACACAAAAAGGGATAATGAAAATAAATAATCAGATATCTCCATTTCTTTGTTTTAAATATACACAAAAAATTTGGTTACTTATGTAATTCAGAATACTCTAGTACAGAGCATTAAACTTACTTCTTATGTGAATAATGCAGCATATTAAAATAATCTATGACTTACCGCCTACATTTTCGAGTAATATCGATAGAAACATATAGTTATATTTTATACATATACGCATAACGCCTCACACTGCGCTATTCAAAGTATCTTAACTAAATGATTAGAAGATGAGTTAATTATGAGGTGTGATGCTTTTGATTCAGAGTGACTAAAAATCGAATGAGTCTTCTTCGTCTTTTCGAACTTTGAACAGATATTTATATATAAGCCCTCCGACGACACCGCCTACAATTGGACCAGCCCAGTACACCTGAAATTAGTACATGTTGAAATTTAGAATTATTATTATGCTATTATACTATTATTACTTTTATTGCGATTGATCATATTTCAAAATTATTGAATAAAATTATAATTATATTGTAATTATTCACGCCAAACAGTGTTGGGACATACTGTACTGTACTGTACTTAAGGTTATGTTTTAGCAAAAAGAATAGATATTGCATGTTATATTACATTAACCTTCCTATACTCACACATATGGTCTGTGAGACCGATTTATATAGTATAGTATACGTCTTTCATTTTGACATGAGTATAGGAAGGTTAAGTTAGAAAATATAATAGTGACGATAATTCAGCTTGCAAGTTTAAGAATACCATGGACTAAAAAGCGATATATATGTTATATGAATTCAAACGCACATCGTATAATAAAAATATCCTAGCTTTATGCCTGAATGAGACTCGGAATTTTGGTGTACAGTAGTGACTCTTTCCAACGTGGTAAATTTCTTTGTAAGCCTCATTTTATTAACGTAAATCTATCATCTATCCGCAAAACAGGCCTTGAATGAATATCTTGTGTGATATAACGCGTAGTTAATCATTTTTATATATACGAGGGCTATCCAGAATTTAACTTAGGTTTTGAGCTGACGTGGAAAGCCAGAGGGCTACCGACGCCAACTTGATGTCTAGGTGTTTCTCCACTCAGTGCGCATGCAGCTGCGGTAGAGCGAGACTCGTGTTGCTCCGGGATAGTGAACTGTGCTTTTTTAAATGAGTCTTGCAATAGAAAATGCCGCCAATTGTAAAGTGCGACCGATCATTTTTGTTAGCAGAAAACAACACGCCAATGCAACTTCATCGGAAACTTTTTTAAGTTTACGGAAACAACGTAATTAGTGCAGGCATGGTGGTGGGTGGTGGGACAGTGCTACATTATATTTAAAAATTGCCGCAGTTATGTTCACGATGAAGAGCGAAGCGGCTGACCAAGCATTGTGAGTGATGAATTGGTGTCGAAAGCAAATGAGAAATATTGAAGATCTCGTTTGAGTTTTCTCAAATCTCACGAAGCTTGTTGCATGAAATTGTAAAGAATACCATAAGTATTGTGCCAGATGGGTACCAAAATTATTGTGGGCAGACCATAAAAAACAGCGCATGGCGATATGGAACTGCGGGTAGGCGTGAACAAGTGGTTGAAATCCCAGGCGGCAGAATTCTATGACAATGGTATCAACAAACTGGTGTATCGCTACGATAAGTGTCCCAATTTGAACGGGGATTACGTTTGTAAGTAGCTTAAGAGTTAGACTATCATATGAATATAATAAAAAAATGTTGCTTTAATTTGTTTTTATTCCAAAAAGTAAGGTACTTTGTGGATAGCCCTGGTACATGTCATGCCGATACCACACTTGATCAACAGGTAAGTGGTATAGTAAGGCTAGACGTAGATATGTTACCTACAGTATCGGATCAAGTGCGTTCACACATCTCCGCATACCACATAAAGTTATCGTATAACCTATACTCCTTACCCCTTTATACATCCGAATTGAATCTTTCACTAGAGTTTACGACTACGCTTTAGGTTCAAAGACATACATATTTACATTTGGCTTTGTAACACTGTTTGTCGGTATACAATAATATAAACCACATTCATATGAAGCTGAAATGATCGACAGTCCATGAAAAGTCTTCTTCTCTAGACTCTTCATGAAATCTGGATTATAGCTTTGTATCCTGTATCGGATTACAGGGAGAAATTTCATTTTAATCTTAATTTTTCTTGCAAAACTTCAGGAGTTACAATGTACAGGTAAGGTGAAATGACCTAAATTTCGCTAATATCTTGACCTCCCCGAGAGTCTAATACATTGTAACTACTGAAGTTTTGCAAGTTACGTAGTACTCATTACTTCTTCCTGATTTAATTTTTATTTCAATATTGTATAATTTTCTGCTTCTTGTTATCTTCATACATATATACAGATAAGTGACATAAGCAGAAATTTTCCAATTGAATCGCTTTCTGAACGACACGGGTAATTTGTCGTTTCCCAAGATTTCAGCTGCCGCAGCGAAGTGTGTGTGCAATAATTCTCAAAATGGCCACAACGACAAGGCGATAAACAAGCTTAATCCTCCCTTTTGCTTTATTTTAAGAAAATACGCAATTCCCCTGCTCCTCCCCGCTGATCTTTTGTGAAGATTTATATACAGTTGCTTGCATTCCTAATAAATTAAAATCATAGCTCGCGGAGCGGATGCATGACAGTTTTGTGCGCGTCGCGAGAAGTGACCCAATAGGGAGGTCTTTTGTCATTTTTTAAAATTTTACTATTTAAAACGTAAATATTTGAAAACAAAACAATTTAACAAATAATAATTAAATAGAAAAAAACATATTAATGTATCAAAAAGAATGTACCTAATGGCAATGATTATAAGTATTATGTTATTTTGTTTATTTACTTTCTCTTCCGCCCCGATCAAGCTTTCGATTATTTTCAGGAGTGCAAATAGTAGATGGTTATTATTATTATGAATGCTACTAATTCCAAATTCTAAAGATTTACTTCATAAGTCCGAAATCACGTTTCGATTTCCTCTGTCATTAACGGTTACTTGGAAGGTATTCACTAGGAGGCTTTGAGTTCAAGGAACAATGTATTATATTATTTTTAAACTAACCAAAATTATTTTCTTAAATATAGAATATAGCACCGCTATTTACTTTAGTGTCACTTTATTAGGCATATTAAGAGTACAATTATATGGTACACTACGTAATATAACATTTAATGAACATTCGGGGTATTTATTTTGTAGGCATGTGCAAAATGGGTGAAATATGAATATAGGGCAGCGGCGGCTTGTGATACCGTATATTCGGAACTGCTGCGAAGACAACATTACTTGGTATATGCTTGTGTATCGACGGCAATTGCATGTTGGCAAATGCCGGCGATATATGACCATATACGAACGACTGCTATCTTCGCTGCAGCTCCGAATATACGGTATCACAAGCCACCTCTGATATAGGACCACCTGTCGACAAAACCCACATTACTGAATAAGGCAAGAAAAGGCGAGACTTATATATACTTACTACCACAGTACATTTGCCTTGTCAGAGTTCTTCTGTCCATCACTGTACATACATACAAGTGTCTTTAACATATGCTTATACCTATTTAAAGCTAACGTGTGAATGTGCTTCATTTATGAAAAGATGCAATCTTTTCATACAGTTTTATTCAAAGAATAATCATGCCTTTTACATTAGTATAGCAGCTTACCCAATGATCTGTCCAATTATTCATTATAATGGCAGGTCCAAAACTTCTAGCAGGGTTGATGCTAGAACCAGTATATTTGATCTAAAGAAATCAGTGTTAATATTGGATATATCAGTAAATAAGTATTAATAACGACTTACCCCGCTTAAGTGGCAAGCTGTAATTGCTAAACCAATTGCCAGAGGAGCAGATCCTTTAATATCTTTTCGCCTAGGGTCACAAACTCCGTGGATCACGAAAAGTAGCAAAAATGTTAGGACGGCTTCGTATAAAAATCCTTGGGCAGGTGTTATTTCGGGATTGAGACTTGTAGCACCTAGGGTACCTTGAAATTGAGATGGTGTTGCAACCTAAAAGTAAATAAGTCGTTAAATAAAGTGTTTGTTTTAGTTCTCCATTAAAATTTGTATATTTTGTCAAAAATCTTCTAATTTATATCCATTTTAGGCGAAGACAAGTTTCAGAAAGTTTTGATGAACGTTTGAATTGCGGTACCTTTTACGGTAAGTTGGTGGCGCATAACGTGCGAAGATATTTTGATTTTCTAGTAGGTTTTATCAATTACAAAAAGGTGTGATGGAAAATTCTCGTACATCCTATTCATTACTTAAATGGAGAAAGTGATCTTTATATATTATAAATGTGTTTTGTGAACACAGCGTACTGGTAGAACCAAACGCTTTGTAGGTATTCAGCAATGATGCGAGGAGAATATAAACTGCAAATTGGTTATATCTTTAACATACCAAATTTATAAAGTATATTATTTCTATACAGAAATATCCTTCATAATTATTATATCATGACAACAATTTTTTATGGTACATTTTCAACGCTCCATTTTTCTTTTTACTTTTTGGGTCACCCCTATATCCCCCTTTTCCATCGTATCTGTGTCGTAGTGGACATGTCTTATTAAGCGCGCGCGTAGCTTCGTCCGTTTGCTTATAGGTCCGAGTAAGGGGTGAAACTATAGACGGGAATACTCTCGCAGGATTTATCTTCGTGGTCCAGTTCCCCACCTTTTGGAAGAATATCTCTATTCAGAACTACGCAAAGCAAACCAAGCCAAAAGTGGTTAAATCAATTTTTGGTTTGCTTTTTATTTGTCGCTGTCCTTTTTCCCTTTTCTCGAAGGACGATTTTAGTACCGACCACAGTTGTGATTCCCGGATAGTAGGAAGAGTGTAAATTGTAATAGCCAGTGATTTCCATCAGTAGTTACAGTGGGATCCGCTGTGCATCGATAAAGGCGCGACCTCGGTTTGACCAGGGCCGTCCTTTTACGCCGTTTTGCGGCTGGGTCAATGCTGGTCTGCGCTCCTTGTATTTTAAGCAAACTTAAGCCACGATGGGTGAGATGGGGGATCAAGAAGATATCTTAACAGATAGAAAATAGTCTCCAACAAATGAACAGAAACCTCGAGCAACTTGTAATGAAGATGACTGAAGGGAAACAAACCACAGAAAGAACTAGTATTAAAACAAGAGGACAGAATTGATCTGTTGGAGAGGGAAAGCAGAAAGAGAAACGTTATTGTAAAAGGCTTAGAGAATCATTAGAACGAGAATAAGCCAGAAACGGAACGAAAAATTATAACAGTATTACAAACTATGGGAGTTAGGATCAACAAAAAAAGACATTGATGAGGTAAGAAGATTAGCGAAATACAATTCAGACCGAAAAATGATACTAAAACTGGCAAAGGAGAATAGAGAAATAGAGATTATAATCAACATAAAGAGTTTGAAATATACAGAAATCTGGATGGATGAAGACTATCCTAAAAATCCTAAATAGAAGAAAGAGAACGTATAATTACAACATTAAAATATAACAAACTAATTGTGGATAACGAATTATATAGCGTCAAAGATGATATGGACGGGAACGTACGACAAAACTGCAGAAAGGTGAAATGATAGATCACTGGAGAGTACCGATTTTATGCAGCAAATAAGAAAACAACGAACTTAGGTGCATGAGGCTTAAATAAAGGAGCCATAAAAACTCTAACAAGGAAACTAGCAAGATATAGAATGAGTCTAGTGGCGCTTCAAGGATCCACTTAAAAGAAGAAGGGATGAAAGAATCAAAGAACTACAACATATTCTGTTTAAAGGTGGAAGTGAAAATGGCCACTTACGGATTGGTTTTCTTGTGCATAGAAGTCTAAAAACTGAAATAAGTAATTTTGAAGCTATATCAGACAGAATAAGCATACCTCATCTAAGAACAAAAAGGACATCTCAATTATTATTGTACATGCTCCCATGGAGGAAAAAGAAAAAGAAGTAAAAGGTGTTTTCTATGAGGAGGTAGAGAATAGGATAGAGAAGATCCCCCAAAAGATATTCAATTAATCTTGGGAGACGACAAAGCTAAAATTGGAATGGAAGACATGTACAAGGATATAACAGGAGGTAATAGTAAACATCTAGTAAACAATGAAAATGGAGTGAGATTGATATTATTAGCGATAGAAAAACAGTTACAAATAATGAGTACCTACTTTCGCAGAAAAGGCATCCATATCGGGTCTTGACAAATTTCGGAAAGATCAGATACTAATCAGATACACCACGTACTTATCCGAGATATATATTTAATTACAAACGTAAGAACATATAGAGGGGCAAAAGGTAATTAGTGGGAGTAAAATTCAGAGACCCAAATATAGCAGCTACAGAGGAAATAGAATTCACCAAGAAAGCGAATAAGCGAAGTACAGGATATAACGGTTGCAGGCCAATATAGTGAAGATATAGAAAAGATGTGTCACATAGATAATTTGGATAGTAACAGAACATGATGATGGAACAAACTAGAAGCAGCGGTAAGAACAGCAACACGAATAAATGACACAAAACAAAAACTTTAAAAAAGAAAAAGTTGGTGGGCTGATGAATGTGTTAAAAGAAAACAGACCTAAAGAAGATTTTCAGGTTAAAAATGTTGCAAGTGATTTCGGAACAAAATAAAAGGATTTATTCCCAACAGAGACATAAAGTAAAAGAAAAGTACCAAGAAGAAAGAAAAGAGAATACTATGAAAATCAGATAATCGAAATACCAGAAAAAGAAAATTAAAAAACTTTTATAGGGTATCAAAATACCATTTATTAAAGAAGGAAATCCCTAGGAAATGAATGAGAAAAGCTAGAAAGGTGGAAACAGTATTTTGATGCAACTTTAAATAGTAATGCAGAAGAATACCAAGCCTATGCATAACATAAAGACCACCTAACCGCTGAGCAAAAAATTAAAAACAATAAAAGTTCAGGGAAAACGGTATAATCGCTTAAAACCTCAAATATGGGACAACTTCCATAATGGCACAAATATGGAATCTAATAAAAGAATTTAGGAAACTATTACGACGGATTCAGGAAAAGCAACCCACCGTAGACCAGGTACTCGTGTTAAAACAAATCCTTTGCGCTTATTACGAACGAAATATGTATTCCTACATACGTATGTACATATATACTGTTTGTAGACGTCAAAGGTGCCTACGATAATATAAAGTGAGAAAAATGATCGGAGTACTGCAACAGTTTCAAATGCTCCAAAAACTAATTAGTCTAATGAAAGTGTTCTCACAAAATACATAGTCGACGGTTGGATTCAATGGCAGTGGTTCAATGAGCGAAGATTTTAAAATTAGAATTGATTTCAGGCAGGGAGACCCACTTTCAAGGCTCAATAAACAGAGAGGGAACAGTATTATATAAGAGCCATGAGTGTATCGTCTACCCCGACGATGTAGTCTTGTTAGCGACAAGTTAGAAAGGAGGTACAAGAAATTACAATAAAGCTAAGGGCAGCCGCACAGCTATCACAATCGAGAAAATAAAATTTATGGAACTAAAGAATGGACCAGTAAACAAAACAAAACCAAATCTCTAAATCAGGTATCAACACAGTGAGGTATGGGAATTCGAAGAGGTGGAGGAATATATATATCTGGGATTCATGATCCTATACAAATGCGATAGGAACAAACAAATTGACCTGTGAATCCCAAGAAGGAGGACTAAACAGAAATTTAAAATCAAAAGAGGTATCAAGAAGGACAAAAATAAGATTGTAGAAGTTAACACTACGACCGATCTTGATATACGGTTGCAAGACGGAGGTCATAAACAAAGGAAACGAAAATAACAAACAAATCTGGGAGCGAAACATTCTACGAAAAATTTTTGGAGAAAAAAGACTGATCTAGTATGAAGTCTGCCTGAAGGCAAAAGAAAATGGGGAAGGCCGAGGAGCATCTTCTGGCGCTGTTGGAAAAGATCTGAGAGAACGGCACATTAAGAGGATGAAAGCAGGCCAGGGATAGAAAAAATGGAAAAGCGTGATTAAGCTCTAGACCTAAAAGGAATATTTTACTTAAATGCTCATAAGACCAAATCGTAAGTACGGATTTATTTTGCTGTACTGAACATTATCTGGGAACGGAGGTAGATCGCGATTTTGATTAGCTTCGAAGAAGAAACCGCATCTGTAACTTTTCTTTTGTTTCAAACGTAACCGAGAATTCGGCATTTTTGTGAATGCAGATTCTTGTAGAAATTTTCCTTTAATTTGTTCTAACTAAATTTACACACTCATGCATACATATTTTGATTATAAATCTCGAATTTAGAAATCAATCTTGCGAATCGTTTAACTTAGAGAATCGTGGAAATCGAAACTACATTTGAAATATTTTTCTTAAGAATGTAATGGTTTTTATTATATATTAGCGCCTTTCAGGAAGGCTCACAGTGTTCCTATCTCACCGGGGCGCTTACCCCTTTATTCTTGTTGCCCCGCCCGTCTACAACTAGTTGTAGAGTATCCACACATTTTTAACCGAGGAATATCGACGGATTTTTAAGTTTTACGCACAGTATGTGCCCTAGTGCGTAATAAATTACGTCAGGAAGTCGTAGAGATAAAATTACCTTCTTCTTTATCAAATAGCGCCAAAAGTGGGACAGCTAACTCGTGTAGATGAAATTTTACTTCATCACCAGAAGTAACAGGATGCCTTTTACCTGTTGTCTTTATATTAGCTTCGGTACATCGAGCACAGACCGTCTAATGGTACCTTTGCAAGTTGGCTGGTCTTGCTGGTACCCATAGTCTCTCTGACGTATGCAAAAGACACTAGAAAAACCTATTGATTATACTCGTGCTGCGTAAAGCGTTAAATCGGAAATAATGTACTTTTGCGGAATTGCTTATACAGATTCATTTTCTTCGAATTACATGATATACATAACATATATGTAACATTGAATTTAGAAATCGGTTCGGCGCTTTCGCCCTTGCTTCATTTAATGCAATTCGCCTCTCTCATTAATTGGCACATGCGTCTATACTTACTTCATTGCAATTGACGTATAATTATCGATTTAAATACCTAAATGACAGTCAGGGCTTTTATCCGGGTAGCAGTTGTCTTTTAGAGAATTTCCATCTAACCACCTAATTTGGTACAAGATTAGGTAATTCATTGGAGACATACCTAAATTCCATGTTTAGATGAATAGTACGGAAGGCGAAAACTAGATAATATATACATACATATTCTCTTAATTATTTTCTAAAAGTAATCGGGAACTTACATCCTGCTGAAAGTACATAATTTTGATTAGCATAGTATTTGGAATCGCCGTTTTAGGGATAATAAATAATAATATATTTTGTTTGCTCGATTTTAAAGAGACGATTGTTGATATTTTATGCATTCAGTAATACATGTATCATCTAAACTAAAGAAATAACTTGACTCAGACGTAATTTTCTTTACAGATCCGTAAACAATGAAACAATATTAGCTTCTGAATTGCAACTACGTGTTGTAATAGACCAGCGTCATTGACGCGTGCCTAGAAATGACATTGTTTGTTCACGTCACTGACCATCAAGTTCAGTGTCTAGGGTACGGTTGTTTCTGTTATAGATTGGCATAGACGTGTCTTCTTCTTGGGAAGTCTACAATGTTTGGCAATCATATATAATGGGAATGTTTGGCAATAATATAAAATAATTTTGGTTATTATTTGAATTTTATTATATAATAATAAATAAATGTCTTTCAGGTTCCTTCTACAACTTTTTAGATGAAATAAAAGACAAAATTTCAATTTAGCAGATTATATTTCATAACTGTTTTCGTAAAAACTTCGTCGAAATATAATTGTGTATACAGAATTATATTTTACTGACGAAATTTTCACAAAAACGGTTGAAAGTACCGTTATGAAATAATTAATTGAAATTCTGTCTTCTATATGGTCTAAAGAATGATAAAGGCCAGAGGCGGCGCCCTCGGTAGTACTGCAGACGTTAAAGATAAATATCCAAGTACATAGGTCACGAAATGCATGCTGTAGTAGAATCTGGAGCGTTGTTTTGTTCATGATTTAATTTAGTTTCCGAAAAGTAAACATGGCATGTGTAATCGAAGAATATTCGAAATGTGATGTGCGTGGAGCTATCAAAATTTGTGCAAGCCGAAATCGCATAGAGTAATAAAAAGGAAAACGGTGGGACGATTACGAAATAAAAAACGAACAATGATACGAGAAAGTTTTATTAAGAAAAGTCGTTTAGTTTGCAGTGTGGAAGGCGGCTGTGGAATTTCGAACGAAAATACCGATTTATACCGCTATCTACAAACTTATACATTCTCAATTTCATTCTCACCCCAAGTGAAAAAAACGAACAATGATACGAAAAAATTTGTTAAGAGAAATTGTTTAGTTTGCGGTGAGCAAGGCGATTGTCGAATTTCGAAGCAGAGTTCAGATTTCTACCCCTATCTACACACTCTTACATTCTTACATTCATCACCCCTAGAAAAACAAAACGAACAATGATACGAAAAAATTTATTAGGAAAAGTCGTTTAGTTTGTGGTGTGGAAGGTCGCTGTCGAATTTATAACCAGAATTTCGATTTCTACCCCTAACTACAAACTCTTACATTCTCACCTTCATCACTCCTAGAAAAACAAAACGAACAATGATACAAAAAAATCTTATTAAGAAAAGTCGTTTAGTTTGCGGTGTAAATAGAGATAAACTTATTTATATATAAGAGATATAAAATTACCCTTACCACACTTTTCGGAAATCATTCCAGATACGTATCTCGGCAACTAAGTTGCCATCTTCAGTAAAAAACTGGGGGAGTTAAGTATCATCGGCGATATCTGGATAACGCTCAAGATGAACACCACGCAATGAGCACCATACAACTGTATAGCATTGTACCACACTAAACATTCTCGCAAAACACACCCAAAACCATGTTGATTGTGCAGTGCTTTAGAGTTGTGCAGTGCTCGTTGCGTGGTGTTCGTTTTCGGCGTTAGCCGGATATCGCTGGTGATACTTAATTCCTCCAGTTTTCTATTGCGAATGGCAACTTAGTTGCCGGAATATGTATCTGGAATTATTTTCGAAAGGTGCGGCAAGGGTAATTTTATTTCTTTTATATATTATTTTAACCACAGTTTGCTGATTCTTATTTGTAAAGATAAACTTCCTTACATTGATATGAGAAAGGTATAAGTAAGATATGTTTCTAGGCTGATAGAGAGTTTTTGGGTTTGGAAAAGTGACTAATGGTTTGTGCAGTGCTATTGCTTACGGTAGTTGATTATCACTAGTATTTACTGTGGACAGTATAACAATACAACTCAATATGTGAAATAGTAAACGTTTCGCAACTCAACTTTATGATTATTACAGCTGCCATCTGATTGCGCATACTTCCTTAAAACAAACACCTACTACCACAAGATATTTCCAATGCTGTATTTCAGATATATAATGCTTGTCCACATAGTCAGGGCAATCTTTTTCAACTACATTGAACACTGGAATTTGATTGGAAGAAGACTGACGAAAATGAATATCCACGCAAATTTTCACCTATTTAGAATTTGATTTTTTGGAATTACAAGTTAATTCGAAATTAACAAAAAGGAAATCTGAAACTATGTACGTATGTACATACATGCATGTAATTAAACTCATAAGCTTCACATACTGAGGGTCCTGCTCTCTTCTTTTATTAAGTAACTTATTATGCCTTCAATTTCTTGGACAGAAATATAAAAGGACATTGTTATGGCTAATATTGAAGTTTTCAACAGAAATGTGTTTTTGTATGTCGTACATTGAATTTATGGAATTGCAACCTTCTATAGAAATGTATGTTGTTTTAATTCTGTTCGATATTTTCGCCGAAAATACTGTTTAAACTGCCTAAGTAATACAATTTCCGTATTATTATTTATTCTAACAGAAATCTAATAGCAATCTTTCATTGATGCACATGTATAAATGTGTTTTCGAAAGCAGTTTGCGAATTGGGTTGATAATTTTGTTTTCACAGATTGGTGTAACTAATCATCTATGAAAGTAAATCTCTTAATGAAGACACAGAGAAAGGTATGCATCAAAATTTGTTTTGGAATTATGTAGCACGCCTATCAAAGATCATAAAATTGCGCTCTACTTCTATTAATGGTACGGATAGGATGAAGAAAACTTTAATGTCTTTTATGCATAGAAACATAAAAAATGTAATAAAAGTATACTCTATCATTACTATCATTAGTCAAGTGGTCACGTTCAACTTTAAGAGAAATTGTGAAAGTTTATATTGCATTTCCTTTGTGAGGCCAGAAGTTCCAGTAGTGTGCTCATTTATATTATTAGCATATAACACGTGATATACTAGGTGATCTTAAATGATAGTCACCTGTATGAATTTGCACTTTAGAACATGTATTTTTCTTCAGATTGGTAACTTGAATGCAATCAATTACATATTAGTCCTCTGTTCCATGGGTGGAATGGAAGTTTCAGAGTTCCACCAGTTGACACAAATAACAGCAAAATTAAAGATAATACATCACAGATAAGAGATACAAAGTTCTAACGGATTGATGCATGCCTTGGAATATTTTTTTCAAAAGTAATACAAAAAAAAACAAAACTAAAACTTCTTTATTATATAATAAGGGAGCAATATATTTGGATAATCTAAATTTTTTTGCATTATTATTATTATTTACATATTTTATTTATTTTTATTTATTATCAGAATCCTAGGGTTGGGACTCCGTTCGCTTCGCATTCAATTAGGCATAACAGAGTAAGAACGCGCTCACCTGTTAAATAATTATAAATTTATCTTTGTATAGTCTCTTTTGCATGTGTACCTATATTATTAAAAAAGTAGTAATTTTTTTCCTATAGATGCAATAAAAATTATTCGGTACAACACTTGACGAGACAAACGTTTGCCAGATAATGCGGTCCTTATGGGTCCTCAGCGGATCCCTCTCTTATAGAGTCAGGTGAGTTTATGGAAGTAAAAAATATTTTCTCCCGATCTCTGCTCATTAATTTTTATTTTTCACCCGTTTAACTATTCTTCTAGTTGATCTAAGTTGTAAAATTCTCTGACATTGGGAGATCTGATTAATCTATAGGTCAGTTACAAAACAACTAGTCTTTTAACAGAATGTATTCCAAACAGTTTTTAATTGTAATTGTAATTACATTTTCAGTAAAATATTTAAACGAAAAACCTTTATTTATATTTTGATGGTTAGCAATATAATAACTAAAAACAAACATTTCTTGATGTATAGGGTTTATAGAAAATTTATACGGTTACTAGTTTTAATTAGGCATGTATGCATATCGCTAACTAAAACTATAAATACCAATATAACTGCAGTCACTGTGGGATATAAATAAAGTGGTATACAAAAGTTTAAAAAATTCGTTTATTGCTATTACCAATATATCCCTATAACAGGGCAACCTCTCTTGAGATCCTAACAATTATGCTTAAGGCTGGAGTTTACCTAAAATAAATTTCTAATTTTTGTGTATTAAGTTGCCTACTAACAAAATGTGACATTACGCTTATTTTCAATAACGCTACAGTGTGAGAAAACGAGACGTTCTTGCTAGAAAAGGATAAACATAGTGGACGGGATGGCTATCCGTGCTTGACTCATTCAAAAATATGCAAGGTAATCTAGCTGCCGTGATAATCTGAAATAACGCCGCATCAGGTAAAATTACATTGAAAGGGAATACAAGGTAAATAGAAATATTAACTATTTACAAGATATAAAAAAATAGGCCATTTCTACTTACTGTAGACATAAGATATAAGTATAAATATAAGTAAATTCTATGAGATATATAACATGAAATATCGACAACTGGATGTGAAGGATAAAATAATGATTTTATTTCAGTTATGAATTGCTGTTGAACTAAATTCATAATCCTTTTTTAAATTAGGATCTTTTCATGTGTCTCAACATAACTTCCGCGCTGAAGGATTTCTCTGAAAATATGACGATTTAAAAAATAACTCTAGGCAAAAAAATATAATTTTGCGTTATAAACAAATTTAGTCAAATTTCTATAATAACTAATGTCTAATAATGAATAATTATGTCGGTCTGTAATAGTTTCCTTAATTCCTTTTCCCTTTCCCCTAACAGTAAACCATTTGGATTATTATTCCATCCTCCGCAAGCTCTAATACATAAAAAAATAATTTCAAGTGATCTTGCGAGCACTTATATATTAAAAAATACCTGGATTTTCGGTCTGCGTTAAAAATTCAAGTGACAAATTTTTAACTGTATAGATTCATCAAGAAATCTATAGCAAATGTATTTCTATTATGTTGCAAAAAACTGTTTTGATATATGGCTACCTAATATTCTATATTGTTCAAATATAATGGATGTTTGTACCGTTTCTGATAGGAAGATTTCATTATTAAACAATAAATGTTGTTTAAAAACCAACGCGTGGTTTGACAGACTCATAAGAGCCAACGAGCAAGAGAAAGGTACAAACCCCTTCTGTGTATATACCTACACTCTTCCAATAGAAGGGCACTGTTTTCGTTGACAAGCGCATTATCGAGCGCCTTCCACTATCTTCTCTAATTCAATGGTTTTGCTAAATTACTCGTGCCCTGGTCTAATATATTTTCAACACGGTCTGTTTTCATTAAAAAATCTCGTTTTACACTCAATGAATACATCACGTCTTTCGTGTTGGACAAACAGCCGGAAAGTTATGGAAGTAAATTTTTCTTTTTCAAGATGCATTTAGTATAGTACTACAGCAAGTAAAAAGGAATTTTGTTCTATTAAATTATTAAATAAAGCTTGATCGCCAGCACCATACATATTAGCACCTATGAATTTCTTCGAAAGTTAGGAACCTATAGATAAAATCGTTAATCCATATTTTAAAGCAATATGTACGTAATTGATAAATATTTTTTGGAAATTGTAAATATTATTGGAAAAAATAGTTCTATTCTTTATATGTATCATGAACTATGGATATCATATGGATAAATGGGGACAATAATCGTGAGTAGGATTACCATATTAACTTCATCGAAAAATGTAATTAGTGGGATGCGTATCCGCAATTGGTGTTTGCTGTAGCCCCTCCTCAAATTACCAATTAGTATTACTGTAGGAAAACTGAAGTATAAAATCGCAAGTTGTTTATCTATAACTTCATTTGCAAACTTTCGTTCAGTCTTGATTGTTCCTAATTTTTGTTATTACATTTAAATTTTAAAAAATGGGAAATCGCAAACGTGGTGCGTATTTGTCCAGACCAAAAAGTCACAAGAAGCAGTTGAAACGGGCGCGTTTAGCAGAGCGTAAAAAAGTAGTTGAAAGAAATGCCAATGTTGACGATATGAAGATTGCGACCTATTCGGAAAAAGAAGCAACATTCCTTGAGAAATTGAAAAGTGAAAATCCAGAAGAACTACAAAAATTAACTGTAGGCCAAAGAGACAACACTTTATGGAAAACGATTGGCAAATTTGAAAAAATTTCCGGCTTAGAAATAAAAAGCTGTGGTCTTTTTATAGATCAGAAATATCCGTTTTTAGCTGCATCTCCTGATGGCTTAGTAGGTGACGACGCCATTATTGAAATCAAAAGCCCTTATAATTCAAAGATGTTACCTCTGTACCTATTGTACTATTTGTTTATTATTTATTACCTGCTCACTATTATACTCTCTAGTCATTATAGACATTTAAGAATATGTCAATAAAATCATCTGTCGATAAATCTGTGAAATCTGAAATCAACTCCCATTTATTATCTATTATTGTAATTGCTAATTCAGTCGGGATATTTGTAAATAAAGAAACTACATCTACACTAAATTTGGTACCTACATACATAAATAAAAATCTACTAATTCCCAAGAATTTTGTATACTACAAATTGAGTTATTCATGTTATTACTAAGTATATATGCCAAAAACTTTTCCATAAATAGTTCCAATAATAATTCACATTTGATTATTTCTGTTGAATTCGGTCCACAACGTTTCCCGTAATGAAATCTATTATCTCTTGTTTAGGAATATGACGCACAAGGAATCTTGCATTTATTTTTCTACCGGTAGTGAGCTATTTGTGTTGCCTACATGCTATTTTACAGTTTTAAAAATGCCGATTATTGTAATAATTTTGTTACATTATTTCGGAGTTCATAGACAATTTGGAAAAATTCTACAAGTAGCATATGAAAGAGAGTGGTCACATCAAGCTACCAACGTGGAGATATTTTCGATATTTATATTTCTGTTAATATTATTTGAAAAGTTTGATGTTAAATCGAGTTGTACGTTTTTAATTGCCCAAACGTTATTAAAAAAATAATAAAAATCGCTGTGTCAGTAGACAGATAAAACATAGATGATTCGAAAAAAAAATGCGTCCACTCTGTCAACTTTGAAATTGGCTCCCAAAAAGTGTATCGAAATGTGCATAAAACTAAGTATATTTTGAGGTGTAAATGCCAGCGTTAAGAATTAGGGAAAACCGTCGAGAAACCTAGTTGGAATTTCTTCTTATGAAATGTATACATTATTTCAAAAGTTACTATGTACATGATTTTGTACATCGACTCTGAATTTAACGAAAATTAACTTAGACCACTGCTTTGATGTATACTGATTGGAAACAGCTGGTAGGGTCAAAATCGTTATGGGCTATATTAGTTTGACGTCACGCCGCTGTAATTGGTGATGCAGATCAGGATCATGTTTCTAAACAAACCTTCCCGCCATAAGAAATACCACGCACATACATATACATACCTTATACTTTATAAGAAAATAATTACTGGCATTTAACTTTGGGTAAGTACTTTATGACGTCAGGTACATACAGTAGCTCAAGTTAACGAGTCAACATATAAATATCGTTGAAAAAAGTGTAAAATATATT
The DNA here is from genome assembly GCA_038088585.1 of Chrysina gloriosa. Lineage (NCBI taxonomy): Eukaryota > Metazoa > Arthropoda > Insecta > Coleoptera > Scarabaeidae > Chrysina > Chrysina gloriosa. Next base: position 56,887,025 of record CM076093.1, read on the forward strand.
TGTTTTAGCAGATTCATTTGAGCGACATAACCCGAAAAACCAAAATCGATATCTAAAATTCTGTATGTCAAAGGTAATATTCACCTAGAAAATAATTTTCAATATCGAATGAGAGCAAGTATTTATTTTAGGTCTAATATTAGCAAAATCGCGATGTGTGGAACTCCAAGGTATAACTACTCCTTTGTTCGTGATACATGTAAATATATCAGGTTCCTGTAAGATAAGAAAGCTATAAAACTATGGATTAGATTAGTTCGTTGTAGAAGTCTAATTAAATTAATACTCTAATAATAACTTGTATGTAATTAAATGAACTACGCCAATTTCGTTTAAATAACTAGAATGATATATGCATATCCATGAAAGATACAATTTACCATCTAAGCTGTAATTGTTAACCTTCCTATACTCACGTCAAAATGAAAGACGTATACTATACTATATAAGTCGGTCTCACAGACCGTATGCGTGAGTATAGGAAGGTTAAATAACGAACTGAAAATAATTTATCTTAAACCAAAAAAATTCTGCAAAATATGTACTTATTACTTTGTATACTAACAAGTAAGTAGAACTGCGATAATTTCGGTCCTATACTAGTCTCCAATAAATCTGCTAACATTAACCTTCCTATACTCACGCATACGGTCTGTGAGACCGATCTATATAGTATAGTATACGTCTTTCATTTTGACGTGAGTATAGGAAGGTTAATGTTCGCAGCACCGCCCCGGCCTGCTATCCCATAGTTTAAGACGGATTGAAAGGAGCAATAACATAACGTTTTCAGAGTTTCAGTAGAACAGTAGCTAGATAGGTTTCTAATCGTGCTATCGTATATGATTAATATGTACATAGCAGGTTAATTGGCCGTCTATAATTAGGCCTAACATTCTTGCTGCGGAGGTAACCTTCCAATTAGGATTACATAAATCTAAGTGTCTACTACTGTCGGCTTTATTAGAGAAAAGACCCACATTTGTTTTGCCATAGTTTGAGCTGCCTTACTTTCGCATAATCACTTCCGATTATTAAAATATTTGTGTGGTCGGCATAATTAATTATGATCATACCATCCGAACGAATGGTTTGGCCATCGTAAAAAGTCATCCAATGAAACGAAAATCACACGAAAAATCATAGAAACCCTTGCCCTCATACGTTAGATTTCCTAACTATTTTATTCGTCTATCGTTGTTACGCATGCTCACGGGTGCGCCAATGTTCCGCCCATGCCCTGTTCACTTAAATATGCGACCTTGGACTTTTGTAGTAATATTTCCCCAAACCGAGTGGTGGCTCTGATCTAGCATAACATGATATTGCGCTTGCGCTAGGAAATACCAGATTAGTTGTTTGTGGTTGTTTGTAGTGTTGAGATCAAATCGACATGACTGTTTACTATGCAGTTTATGGTCGTATTGATAGTACAGACAGCAATCACAAAAACAACTAACAAAGTATTGTAAATAAAGCTATATAATACTTTCGCAAGCATGTTAAATATAATTTCTAATTACTTCTAAATTGTAAACAAAAATATACTATAACGAAATCTGGAATCTTTTGGTTCGTTGCAATGGTTAGTTGTTCCTCAAACCGGTAGTCGAACGTTCATCTTTTAATACATTAAGTGGGCATACCCTGGTTCCGCCATGGGCTACAGGACAGATGGCAATAGTGCGTTGTTCGCTCGATAAACTAAGTAATAAGTACAAAAGTATTGTTGGCAGAGAAGAAAGTTTCAGACAAAAGCTATAGATAATTGAATGATTTATAACTTTAATAATGGCTGAAACTCAAGAAAAAGGAACGGTTAGGGAGATACTGTCGAGAAAAAGACGAAAATAGGGAAGTTCGCACCTTTCTGACGCAATAACACGTAAAGTTGATGTTAGAAAAAAGTTTAGAAAATTTAATTTACGAGGGAAAAGGTCTCCATGATTTTCCGTGTAAAGTGGACTCTCGAGATATTGAATTAAACGCGTTACTCGCGATAGTGGCTCTGCTGACACTCGGGGAACCCCTCAAATCTACAATTATGCTCAAAATGCACCCCTTCAACTAACAATAATATCGAGACAATTACTATATCTCATGTAGATATATGCCTTTTCCGCGACGAAGTTACTGGCTTATAAACTCCGAGTTATACGAGAACATTCTCCCAGGGATCTTTGTTGAATTGCGTTTGCCATTTAAAAGTTTTCAAAGTGTGCCTTAATGTTATTTTTAACATTTAGAAGGTAATTGTTGTACGCTTGGGAGATTAAAGTTTTACACATTGTTCTAAGACGCTTAAACTCATTCTAAAACAACACATCCCCGTTTTAGTCCATTTACGATGATAGTGATGTTCGTTTTTATAAGATGCCTAGTTTCACGAGAGAACCCCGGTGGATAATGAGGCTTAGCGTTAGTTTTCCTCTGTCGAACATGGTTCTTTAAGCTGACGTACAAAGCATTATAAAACTGCTCTATAGCTCTATCAACATCATTAGATTTCTCAAGAAATGACCAATCTGTTGAACAAAAGAGCTATTGGCTGTGGGGAAACGTTTCGGCGTGTAGGACTCTGCGCAATCAAGAGAGATGGTAAGCGTCGGATTATAAATAGTGAATGCGGTAAAAAATATATAGGACAGTCGTGAGTCGAGGCACGTAATAGCAACACGATTTACAGAACATGTGGCACATTACCGTTATGGGAGGGCAGATTCGTCCAGCATCGCAAATCATATAAACGACACGGGGCATGGCATAGAAATGGAAAGCTTAAAACTGATAAAACATGTTAATTTACCGGGAGAACTTGATGCGTATGAAGCAATACACATACATAAAAATACAAATCTTCTAAATCGTTCCCAATTCACTATTTCGCCTTGATTTGTCTATTATAGGCAAATAATTAAGTAATATTAGTCTTTGTAAGGTTAGTTATCATTTTAATTTTCTTCGGGAAATTAATTAAATTAATCACATAACGATACTTGTAATTTTTTTATCGTTTAAAACTTATTCAAATCAGAATGCAATCTGTAACAGATACCTTTCCTTTCTTTCACCCTTGTTTGTAGAAGTTAGACACACACTTCACATGCCTTTTATAAGCGTCTTTTACGACGGACGGACATTTGTTGCCCGTCTCCAAGAAAACCAATTCTTACGTTTCACACACGATTACAATAAGGGTGAGGTAAATATGCATGTTTAGAACTTTGAAAAAATTATTTGCTCAATCGGTTTACGGTTTTGATAATGGTCACCTCGTGCTAGCGAAACGCGTGTCACCGAAATTGATTATTAAACAATTGTGCGGTTAGAGGTTTACCGATGTGATATAGTGTCGGCACACATCAAACACTGGTAAGCTAATTTTAGTTAATTTCAGAAGCAATGTACAAAATTGAAGTCATGCACATAGTAGTTTGTTGAAATGATGTATACATTTCACAAGAAGGTATTTCTTAACTTGGTTTCTAGACGGTTTTCTCTAGTTCTCTAATACAATCACTAGGGCGTCAATAAAGATTTCTTTTATATGGGGATACATTGGTATTTGCAATTTTATGCTATCCATATATGCTTGCATAAGGACTTAAAAAAGTAGATGTATAAACTTATTCCAAACAAGAAATCTTTGTTTTTGGTTAATACATTGCTAACCATCAAAATATAGATAACTGTTTTATTTAAACAGAATGATGGCGATGACGTCAAAATGGTTGTGCTGCAGTGGTTGGCAAATCAGACGGCAGTCTTTTATGAAGATGGAATTCAGAAGCTGATTGTACGGTATAAGTGTCTTATATTGGTGGAAATTACGTTGAAAAGTAGATTAAGGTTAAGATTGTTATAAAAAGAACTGTACTTGAATTACGTTTTTTGAAAATAAAAACTCCTTTTTAAAACAATTTTTTTTTATTTCAGCGAACGGATTTGTTTCGTATCTTACGAACGATACCTATACTTACATACCTATATTTTTTTAAGACAGAAGATGCAAACGTAGACATTTTAATGATAAGATTATACTTGTGTAGCATACCATACAACGTAACATGTCATGTTTAATGAATAGGCACAGAAAATATGCATTACTAATGTTCAAAGTGTTTGCGTCACTCACCATCAACATCGCAGATCCAGCTGTTGCACCCAAACATTGAACAACAATATAAAGACATGATCGTACTAATTTGCAGTCTCCAGTTATGAAGAGGCTCAAAGTAACCGCAGGATTCACGTGACAACCACTCACGTGCCCAATTGCCTGAAAAGTAAAATAAGTTGTAAAACAGTTTGCATACGAATATGAAACTATAAATATCTACTGCAATGTATTCTCTGTAGTCATTATATTATATCTTTTATAAGTTTTTAGTAAGTAGTTAATTGTGATTTGGATTCTATTGTTTAATATTTTTAGTGGGACATCATCATTTAAGAAAATAGTCAAGTATTTCAGAGTAAATATGTTATAGGATTAAATGTGTCAATTTAAAGAACTATCTTGGAATCAGTTTTTGTAATAGTTAAATTGGCCAATGGTGAGAAAATAGTTTGCAATCAAATTAATGAAAGCCGAAGGCTATAAAGACGAAGTGGAGATTATCATCTAGTCGACAGTATTAAGTGGTACTTTATGCAAGCCTAACTTCGACCGGATATGTTGAAAAATTCCACCTGAAAGTTGCATAGACAGAAAATAAATATCTCGCCAGCATTTGAACAGGTACTATATGTACATATATAGTTGCTTCTCGTTACTGATTGAATGTATTTATTTTACACTTAAACGAGTCTTCAATTTAAAGCGAAATGGATTTAATGAGTAAGAATTACAGACAACCATAAAATTTAAAACTAGAACTAAGTAGTGAAACGAATAAAAATTGTTGGATTAGATAATGTGGCGTGGAATCAGATGCTTGCAAAATAGGAAAACCTGAAAGTTATTATTAAATATCATATCAATAAAAGTATTTTAGTGTTTTCTACCTTCCGAATTGAATATCGCGGGAGCATATGCATATATTTTACGTTGACTCCCAGTAATAGGAAATGAGAAAGAGAGTTTTCGAGTATGAACTTTCTATATACATTATATATTATATATACTATATATAAATATATTCATATATATATGTATATATAACACATAATACATTACATTACTCGGGCGAAACGTCTATCCAAGGCTTCATAAACTCGGCGCACGTATGTAGATGTGGGAATTGGAACCTCATGGATGCCCACCTTTTCCACATCATACGTGTCATTGAGTTTGGTCTTTGGAATCTTATAGGGACCCAAATATTTCGGCCCAACCTGTGTGCGTTTAATTGCAACTAAATTATGCACTTTGTATTTGGTAGGTGTTCGACGTCTGAGATTGTAACCCTTCTTATTCTCTTCCTCCACTTTTAATATTTGCTTCTTCGCGTTAGTTCGCAGTTCTTCTCGATCTTCATCAAACTTCCTAATCATCTCCTTCAAATGGTATAGTGCCTATGCTTCTGTGGTATGTGGAGTTCAGTATTTGTTGAACTTTGCCTACATGCCGGTACCACTTATTGTTAGTTGGATCGTCTATAGACAGTTTCGTGAGTATTGGAATTATAGTTGCGTTTATCCTTTCAGCTTGCCCATTAGCACGTGGTAGTCCTGTTGTTATAGAGTGATGCTTTAAACCTTTCTTCTCACAATAATCAGTAAATTCTTCTCTATGAGATAATAATAATAATAATACTTTATTAAGCGCCCAACAGAAATTCCAAGACGGACGCATCAACAAAAAGAAAAAATTGTATTGTAGATATATATATATATATATATACATAGAAATATATATAGCAATAGAAAAATATATGGATACATATAACAAAACACAAAAAAGAAAAAATAATAATAAAAATACAAGTGCTTACTAATCCACACATTATAGAACTACAGAGGAGTATCGAGCATAATATCATTAGAGAGTTTGTTAGCACATTTACTGATATGGTAAATTGGGCTTCTGATCATTATGTTGGTTCGACACTTAGGAAGCTGGATATAATAGAAACAGGGTTACCAAAAACTTCTTTCTGGTGGTCCAGTTTCGCGATCACCTCCAGTGCTGTCGTTGATTTGGTGGAATGTAACCACGTAAACTTAGTAAAAGCGTCTATTCCTACAAGCACATGTTTGTACTTCTTGTTTGTTGACTCTAATGGTCCAGATGATCAATGTGATATATATAGTTAAAGGTACTTCCTCTTTTGACAGTGGGTGTATGAATGCTTCGTGTTTCCCGTGCTTTCGGTTTACCAAAATGCATGGAATACAATTGGCAATGCGTCTTTCTACTTTCCTCGTCAGATTTGGAATAAAATAATCCTGTTTTATTATCTGCTTCGTCTTCTTACCACCTAGATGGCCCTTGTAATGTACATCTGTTATCATCTCTAACTGCATATGTTTCGCGACAACAACAATTGGCAACAATTGGTTAACTAACTTATACAAAACGTCACTTTCCAAAATGTAGTCTTCATAGGGCCCTTCCCTCAGTATTTCTCGTATTGGTTAGAGAGCACTATCCGTTTATTGAGCAATTCGCATTTTGTTAATGTTGCTATTTGCTGAGATTATCATCACCGGATGAGACAATCCGCATGCTTCATTCTTGAACTGGTACGATGTTCGATGTTATAGTCGTACTTTTCTGGGAGCATATTCCATCGATCCACTTTTGTGGTCAAATCTTTCTTATTCAGAGTATTAGTTATTAGATTAGTAAATGCCGAACAATCTGTGATAATCTTGAACGGTGTTCCAAGTAAGTAAACTCGAAATTTCTTTGAGGCTTCAATTACTACAAGAATTTCTAGTTCGTAACTAGTATATTTCTTCTCAATTGTCTGCTACTGATTTTTGACGTAAAATTGCTCAATAACCGACTTGACTAGCATCGGCGTGCAACTCCAACTCTGCACCTTGTCTGTATATATTCAATACATGTTTACGGGTTAACATTTTTTTAATTCTTCATAAGTTTCACGTTCCCTACCCCTAAATTGAAATCGAACTTCCTCCTTCAGTAAGTCACTTAAAGGTTTGGCTATAATCAATAATAATATAGGATGGAATAAACTTTCGGAAGTATCCAGCCTAAATAACTTTGCACCTATTTAACGGTGGTTGGTTCGGGAAAACGTATTACGGCTTTGGTTTTCTTTGGCGAAGGGAATATTTTACCATCTTCTGTGCCCAAGAAGTTCTACGCGTCTTTTCAGAAACTGATATTCCTCAATAATTATTTCAAGGCCATATTCTGCAGCTGTCAGAAAAGCTTGTTTCAGTTTGTCAATAGCTTCATTTTCGTTAGTAGCGGGAATTATCAGATCGTCCGTGTATGTCAGAACAATGTTCTTATTGCACAGGTGTTGGAAGATGCTGTTGATCAATCTCTGAAAGACTGCTGGTGAATTGCACATACCAAACGGCATTTTGCAAAACTGATATTGTCCGTTATGCGTCACAAAAACTGTATATTTCTTACTTTTTCGTTCAACCGCAACGTGAAAGAAGCCGTTTTTCAGATCGATTGTATTGAATATCAGTGCATTTTGTAGCTTGTCAAGCTGTTTTTCAATTAGTGGTAACGGGTAACGGTCTTTAACTACAGCTTTGTTCACTTTTCGGTAATCGATAGAAATTCTAGATAATTCGTTTTTCTTTCGAACGATAACTATTTGGCTTGAGTAATCTCAACAGCTTTGTTCAATAATACCATCCTCTAGCCACTCCTCAACTTGCTGATTCACAATTTCCCTTTCTGCAAATGGTAAACGTCTTGGGCTACAGTTCATGGATGTTTCGTCCTTTACAATGATTTTAATTTCTACTTTCCCGTTTTTGACCTTGTTTGGTTTGTACAAAGAGATTAAATCTCGCGCTTCGTCTGGTGCTTTGTCACTCGCTTCCGTACTAATGTCTAATTCTTCTTCTTGAACGTCGATTTTAGCGAAAAATACGCCACTTTTCTTCATTACTTGAACTCCATCTTCAGTGATGAGAAAATCAGTTTTGGTTACTAAGTTCATTGTCCAATACACCTCCCGTAGGCATAGCATTAGCATGTACGCCGTGAAAAGTTCAAAAATATCGATCATCATCAACTTGAACCATGGTCTGGGAAAATCCTTTGGTCTCTACGCTTGACATAGAGTAGGCGAACTAATGACTTCTATAATATCTTCTCTAAGAATGTTTACTTGACTTTCTGGGTCAACTAGTGAACTTACCGGAACATCATTGATTTTGACTATCTTGAATAATGTATTGTGACGCTTTTCAATACTATGGACATTTGCTAGCAGTGCACTTTGATTCTGATTTTCTCATTCCTGCGTTTACATTCAAAACCTTTGTGGCCAAAATTATTGCATTTAAAGCATTTTATTCCAAGACTTTTAGATTCGTAATCACTCGATTTGTGCTCTATAATTCCGCAATTGAAACATCGCTATTCCCAATTTCGATTTCTTTCTTTCTTTCGTATCTGTCTTCACTTGGGCACTGATTGCTGAACCTTTCGTCGTCATGTTTTTTATGTCACCGTATACTTTAAGTTTCTTTTTGAATTCAGTGATATCGAAGGTACCATACAAAAGTACTTTATTTGAGGTATCATCTTCAATACCATCAATAACATATTGTAATAAAGCACCTGTTTCTACAGAGCTATTCCTTCATAACAAGAAAATATGCTTGTATATTCTCATTCATTTTCATTTTTCGTGCTAACAACTGATGAAGCTGTCCACTGTTTAATTTTGATGAAAATACTTGTAACAATGCTTTCTTAAGAGAACTCCAAGACGTTACTTTAGATTCACCTTGTATGAAGAGTTTAGCCAAGACTTGTAACGACTTTTTAGCAAATAAGAACGTATGCAACTCACCCCATTTCATCAATAAAGACAGATCCTCTATTTAAGTTATCCACTTCTCAATAGAATACCACGTTGCTACCATGAAGACAGCGAACAGAATCCTCAAGGTCTCTTAAGTTAAAACACCTTTCCTCAAAATGGATGCCATCACAAATACCGCACACGAAATCGTAACAACATGGGGGTACCCTACCTCCGACTGACAAGCTCACAAAAAACGATTAATTGTTGGGGATCCAAATTATACAACAAATTGTCTAATGAATTGAAAATATTGTGCTATGGCAATTTTAGAAGAACAGTGAAAGAAATGCTGATGGCAAAAGAGTGGTACAGCATGGAGAAGTTCCTAGTTAATTAATGTATCTATGTTTTGTAGGTCTTTTATCTCTGTCTGTTTGTGATATACTCCATTTTAACATTTAACTTATTTATTTATTTTTTATTTATTGACTTATTTATTTTTAAATGTACATTTGTACATGCGCTATTGATGTGACAATTATAGTATATATAATAGTAACTATATGATAAAAACTATTGACAAATTTCTGTAATGGCTTGATTGCAAATACATACATATTATTATTATTATTATTATTATTATTACGTTTGCACTTTCAAGAAGCAATTCCCAAATATAGCGACTGATATTGCTGTGTGCAATTTTAATGATGGTTTGACAAATATTCTACGAATCATGAAAGTATTGGAGATGGATATTGGCGTCCAATCATACAATTTTTATGTTGAAGCCGATACTGAGCGAATCAAGCACGCCGAGCTAAACTGTTGAATTTTTCATTTGTTTATGTTTATAACACATTTCAAAACTTTAAACGCGTTTTTCTCGAAACACGATTTTTCAAAACGACGCGTAGCATAAATACAACAATTTTTATTCTATTCATTCCAATTTTTGGCCACATCTTTAGCAAAAGAATATATAGTCTAAATATGTACATATGGGATTTTCGATAAGTTAATATAAAGATTAGTTATTAACAAATGATTGCCCTTTTTTGGCCGAAAATTGAATTCTTTACTTCAAATACTCGTTAATCGCACAAAAATCAATATTGGTAAAATCTCTTATGTATTTCACTAGCTATAACCATACAGATTAAGTGGATATTTGTTTTATCATTCTGAATTCAAATTTGCACCAGTTACACTGCGTGTTGCGGAGCGCCTCAAGTTCGTGATTCGCCAGAATGTCTCCAGGGCCGCCATTTTTTAATATGTATCGATGATAATTCTTTTTCAATACTTAAATATATGCTTAATAACTTCGTCGATTATTACTATCATATTATCTTTTCTTCCATCTAAAACAAATTGTCAAGGAAGCGCCTTTTTTAGGCTGTTACAGTGGTGTTACCCCTTAATAGTACTATATTGAATATTGTTGCCGACATTGCATCTTCTAGTTTATTGTGAAAGCAATATTTTTACTATTATTTTGAGGAACACAATCCAGAGTAGAAACTCTTGAACCATAATTTGTTAAGTATTGACTTAACACATTATGGTTCGAGATTCGATTTGTATTGACAAAGATCATTAAGTCACAACATCTTAAGTACAACATAATCAAGAATTACTAGTACCAAAGATTAATATGTGAAGAACTTATATATAGTATCTATAGATTCACAAATCGTTTTAAAAATAAAAATAAGTACTCAAAATCTTTAAACCTCTTTCCTGTAAAATTAAGGTAAAATGACTTAATTCTGTATGGCTCTGAGGGCCAGATATATATATATATATACATATATTATTATATATGTATTATATATATATATATATATATATATACTTATATATATATACATATATTCACATTTGACTTTTTCACCGTTCGTTGTTAACCGGTTTCTTTTTCTTTACGTGGTTGGGGTTAATCTTATTCCCACATAGTTCATTTAAATTGTTTATAATAAAATACTGCAGTCAAGGTCTGTTTAAAGGTTGATCCTGATAGTGCGTCATAATATTCTACAATACATGCAGCTAGTGCCGAAACTAGGGTTCCTAGCGCCCGCCTGCAAATGTAAATCAAGCGCCCACTCCCCGCCATGAGTTAAAACGTTAGGTTTCTAAGAAGAACTACTCATTTTTAACAGTGCTGATCAGGGATCAAATATAATTGTTATTTTTTTATTTCATATAAAAGGTTACAAGAAAATTCATTTTATTTAATATTGGGAATTTTTAACCATTATCATTGCAAATATATTATTTTGGTTGTCGTAACCAATTAAATTGAGAAATATTTTTTTGGTTATAAGTAAGAATTATATCAACCAAAATAATTTTTTGGTTTCAGATAACCATTATATCAACCAAAAAGATTTTTTGGTTAGAAATAACCATTACAAAAAAATTGTTTTTTTGGTTATCAGGGATGAAAGAAAAAGCAAAAAACAAATTTTAAGTGAAAATAAAAAAGCTATAAAAAACAAAATATATCAAACAATATCAAAAATCTTCACAAAATAAAGAAACAAAAATTTTAACAAACAGAGCAGCAAATGATCAAAATATTTAATGCAACAACAACACATGAACCAGATAACACAACAAATCTGTGGCGGTAGTAGCAAAACTAAGCATAGCTGAAGGCGGTGTATGTTTTTTATATTTTAAAATCATTACATAAAACCTATACATACAGTCAATTGCAATTTTAATAACGATTTTAATGGATTTAGAAATCCCTATTCAACATTTTAAATGAGAGAAATATTCCCACGAAAACTTTATGAATTAATTTTTTATTATCAATTTCATCCCTGATAACAAAAAAAAAGAATTTTTTTGTAATGGTTATTTCTAACCAAAAAGTCTTTTGGTTGATATAATGGTTATTTGAAACCAAAAATTTTTTGGTTGATGTAATTGTTAAACCAAAAAAATATTTCACACTTTAATTGGTTACGATAACCAAAATAATATATATCTTATAAAAATGGTTAATTATAACGATTTTATAAATTCATCAATATAAATGGTTAAAAATGACTTTTTGTCATTTATCTTATAATTGTTACGTTCCTGGTGGTGATATAAATACTAACATACACAAAAATAATGTTTATCTTTATTTGTGAACATAATGTTATGTATGTGGCAACACCGCAGTTAGCAACGCCGGTGGTTTCCAGACAGACAGTATTTTGTAGAGTAGTTGAGCGGCAAAGATACACTGGCATTGTCGGTTAAACAAGATATTACGACATTCACCTTCTATTTATACGTCTTATTCATATTAAATAAGTAGCAACCAGCGTGCATTTGTTTAAAACGCAGTCTGTATGTACTTCATTCTGGCGACGAGGATGGGATGCTGTCAGTTCTAATAGCTAATAACGTGGCGAAGTAAATTTGATAGTGCAATGGCTAGCCTTGGTAACATAGAACTGTTTAACGCTTCAGAACCTGCAGGATGGGAATCCTATTAAGAAAGAATCGACTTTTTCTTGGCAAAAAATCCGTTTTTCTAAGTGTCTGTGGTCCAACAACCTATGAAATTTTACAATCCCTGATAGTTCTAGCAAAAGTGAAGGACAAAAATTCAGTGAAATATGTGAGACTTTACAAGATACTTTCTCGCCGCAGATATCCGACATTGTATGGAGATTTAGGTTTCACCGCCAGGATCAATAATCCGGGAAAAATATTTCCGTTTACATAAAAGAATTGCGACATTTGGCTGAAAAATGTGGTTTTGCTAATTCCTTAGATATTATGCTTCGCGATCGAATTGTGTGCGGGGTACGCTACGACTCGCTTCAAAGACGATTGTTGGCCGAAGATAATATCACATTTTAAAAGGTGCAAGATCTATGTTTCGCCCACGAAGTAGCAGGGCGTAGTTTGGCGATGATCAAAGAATCGTATAATGTTAATCGGTTGCCGGTAAATTTACAATAAAAATAACTATGAACGAGGAAACGGTAAAAATGGAGGTGGACTCTGGCGCGGCTTACAGTGTTATCAGGCAAGCAACATTTTTAGTGAAAATCCATCAATTTTACGGGTGTTATTCTCCACGATTATCAAACTATGATAATACCTACGCTAGGTGAGTGCAACGTATCGGGCAAATGTGCCGAAAAAGCGTGAGATTACCTCTAGTTGTGGTGAAGGACAACAAGGCTAGTCTTTTAGGCCGTAATTGGTTTCCTGCGCTAGGTATATCGGTATTTGGCGTAAGTAACGTCTCCAGTTTTGTGGATTTTGTACGCGAATACCCGGAAGTGTTTGGTACGGATCTCGGAACTTATAAGGGACTTCCGGTGACGTTTGATTTGGATTCCACTGTAAAACCAATAGCGCCGAAAGCGGGGAAGTGCCGTTCGCTCCTAATGACAGATTAATGGAACAGGGAGTCCTCAAACCAGTGGCGTATCCAAAGTGGTGCACTCCAATGGTCATACTCTTGAAAGAAGACGGGTAAGTGCGGATTTGTGGCGATTATCGGAGTACGATTAATCGAGTATTACGCACGGATACACCTACCCAGTGTCGTGCGTTCAAAATATTTGCAGCTCTAACAGGAGGAAAGCAGTTTGCTAAATTGGACATGGCTCAAGGTTACCTACAATTGAGTCTGGACGAAGATGCGGCAGATGCGCAGACCATAATGACTCATAAAGGTGCTTTTAGGTGTAAGAGACTGCAATTCGGTGTGTCGGTAGCTCCACAAAAATTTTTTAACGCTTTGTGGATTTGAGACTTACATGTATTTGTGGCGTGTGTACTATGATATTTTAATCGTAGGGAGCTCTCACAATGATTTGTAAAGTAAAATGCGTGCGCTGCTATCACGTTTCCGCGAGGATGGACTACACTTGCGCAAAGATAAATGCATTTTTCGCAAGGAGGAAATTACTTTTCTAGGATCTGAAATTAGTGCTGATGGTATTAAACCCAATAAAGAAAAAGTGAATGCTATTATCAAATCACCCGCGCCCATAAATAAAACTACAGGCATTCTTAGGATTAGTGAATTTTTATTATACATTTTTGAAAGATAAACTCGCTATCGCAGAACCTTTACATTGTTTATTGCACAAAGACACAGTTTTTCAGTGGAAAAATGAGCAACAATGTGCATTCGAAAAAATTAAAGAAATTTTAGCAAGTGAACCACTACTATGGCGATGCTAGCCCGTATGGTGTCGGATGTGTTCTTAACCAGGCAAACGAATCAGGTATGGCCTTTCCAATTGCTTATCACAGCCGAACTCTTTCTTCCTTAGAAACGAACTTCGCACAGTTAGATAGGAAAGCATTAGCGATTGTTGTAGGAGTTAAGAAGCTCCATGACTACGTATATGGGTGACTAATAATAGTACGTAATCATAAACCCTTGCTGGGAATCTTAAGTTCAACCAAGAGAACTCCAGAAGTTTTGTCTCCTCGAATGCTGCGTTGGATAATTCTATTGAGCGCTTACGATTACGAATTACAATATGTTCCAGGAACAAAAATCTGAAACGCAGATGCGGTTAGCAGACTATCTCTTAAAGTGAATGCCCCGGAAGTTCCAGCTTCTGCGTATATTCTAGTGTTTGAGAATATACCGGAAAAGATTTTCGATGTAGAAGAAATGGCCAAAGAAACCGCCAAAGATCCCGTTTTGACGAAGGTTCTACAGTGGGTGCAGAGGGGATGGCCCACAGAAAACAGTAAGGTTCCTCCTGAACTTTTACCCTATTTACAGTGGAAAAATAAGATGAGATAAAAGTTCCGAGACAATTATTTGCTACACACGGTATACCAGACGTTTATGCCTCAGATAATGGAACAGCATTTACATCGGCAGAGTTCCAAGGATTTCTACGTAGCAATGGCGTCAGACAAGTACTGGTCGCTCCATCTCCCCCTCCTCTCCCCCGCGCCAGTAATAATGGACAAGCTGAAAGAATGGTGCAGAATATGAAGGCAGCTCTGAAGATGGCTGGATATGATATTTTAACGAAACTGACCTCACAGTCTAACAGATAAGTTATCGGCCGGGAGTGGGAAACTGTTTGCACGCTGATACACCCTTGGCCAAAAGTAGACACTTCTGCTATTATCGGAACGACTGGTCCATTTAGTTATAAAGTTGCTATACCAGATGGAACGGTAATTAAAAGCTGTGCGGATCAATTGATGTGTATGGAATTCCGTCGTCAACTGTACAAGCTAATTCGTTGGTTTGGTCAATAGTGATTAGTTATGTCGTAAAAATCTTTAGTAGTGTTACACTTCGTATAACCAAAATAAATCCTTCATTTTACATACGCGATTGAATTATTTTTTTTCCTTAATATTAGCAATATATAACATCTGTGTGTTATATTCAGTTGAAGGAAACTGATTCATGTTTGCAATTTTGTGCTTTTGGCTCATGCGTTTTGCGACCTTGGACCCTTACCGACCGTTCGGTCCCCTAAGAGCTAGAAAGGGGCTGAATGTTTTTGTAAACTGATCATCGACACTTTATAATTCACCGCTCCGTTAGTTAACTCCTCGCACTCTTCAGCAACGTTTAAAAACGAATCGCGCCAATTTTGCGGAAGTCATTTGGTCACCCTCACTTACTCGACACACACCTTTAGTGCCACTCACTAAGTTCATTCATCCACAAACACAACTACCACCGGAGCACGCGTCTCCGCCATGATATAAGAATGCCTTTGCGCATCTATTTGTGACGTCACTTGGGCCAAGACCAACCACTTTAATAAAGTCGTGTTTGTAACTGAACATAGTTTGACCATTTGAATACAGACGTACAAAAATTAAAATTGAGAAAATACTAACTATACATTATAACGAGCAAATTAATAGAAAATGTCCATATTACTCCTAAATTTATTAGGTAGGTATATATTACATATTTTGTAAATAATGCCGGCAGTCTATTTGTTACGCATATAATGCACAGTACAAGAAAAATTACTAAAATAAATGTTTAAACATATTCTTCTATAAAATAATATTCTGGTAATACGAATATATAAAACATATAACTACAAACCTGTCAAATTGGCATTTCATCCATAATTTTTATTTACAGATCTTATTGTTAGTGTTTTTGAAAGTTGTTTCCTTATGATTTAATTTTTAACGAAAATTTAAAACAGAATGTTCTTTTTACTGGGATAACAGATTACAAATGCAGCTAGTAAAATGCTTTTCTCTAAACCTACAAAGTGTAATAAAACATATGATTAAAAATAACTACTGTACTCAACTGTAAACAATTTTGTAATAATCCTTTAGTTATGAATAGAAATCAACAATAATTTTATTTCAGATATAAATAAGTTATCTAGCAACATTGTAGTAGTAATTTGCAGTTCCTCTATAGATTGGCTTGACCAAGAATTTCTTCAATATAATGGATATTTCCTTAATCTTACTATTGAATGTTTATTAGCAGTAGATTTATAAACTATTTATAAAAATATTTATTGAAAATACAAGACAAGTACATACAAGCATATACATTATAAACAATTCATACTTTCAGTTATAAATAAAATACGCAACAATATAACTCGCACATAAACAGTGAGTCAAATCATGAAGTCAAACGCGATTAGATGTTCCTATCGTAACCAGAGGTCGAATATTAGAAACGACTTGCCAGCTTCCCTCACTTGCCTGGCGAAATATTCGTCATAGTGGGGGAACCAGCCGAAGAGGGCGAACCGACCCGATGTGACAGCGGTACGCTTTCGGCTGTTCCTTGCCCCTTATCTGTTATAATACTTGTAACAGATAAGAAATATTAAATTACTATTGAAAGAAAAGGTCTGGATCGAATTTCATGGTTGATTGTATTTGGCTTATGCCTATAACAGATAGATTTATAGGTATTCAAAAAAATTAAAAAATAATGTGGTAAAAGAACTATATAAACAACGATGACTTGAATGTTGGACGAATATTAAATATCGCATACTGTTTGCGAACTCGGGCGTGAGATCTGGAGGAATTCGGGAAAATCGCAGTAGCATAGATTAAAACAGCGAGATTGAGGAACTAGAGAAATCAATGATTTATTCCTGTCAAAAAAAGGAGGTAAAACCGTCCAAAGCTATAGAATACAGTCACGTATAATAATTATAATAGTAATAATGATAATAATAACAATAAAAATAGTAATAATTAAAATAATAATAATAATAATAATAAACAATAGTAATAATAATAATCATAATCATAATAACAATAATTGTATAGAGGCATAACCTTCATATGGTATTAAACGACATCGAGCGTAATCGAGAAAATGAGATGAGGGACCCATAAATCTAAAATTAATGGAATATTTACAATTTCGAGGGATAATTTCAAAATCATTAAGAAGTATTGCACAGCTGAAAGTTGTTAGAAGTAGGTAATAGAGGAGCTTTGCGAGCACAAATTTTGGCAAAAATTATTCAATTTTATTAAATCCGATTAGGAAAAGCCACAACAAATGTTCAAACAGGTATTAAAAAAGTGTAAGTTATACAACGTTTTTCAAAATTTAGCCGAATAAATCTTCAAAATGTTGGAAATCATAAGAATTCCCCAAATTCGTGGAAAAAAATTCAAAACTATTCTTGAGGCATTTCCTCATCAGCCGCGTACAACGTTAAACCACGTTGTTTCTTGATGGAAGGTTTATATAACAATGTTGAAGACATTTGAGTTAATTGCTCCTCTGCTACCTCGCTGGCACGACCCGTCTCTTTTTTATTTTTAGCTGCGACTTTTATTGCGACTAGCGCACTAACGCTATCGCTCGACAAGGTTGAGCGTTTCTTGTGGCTCACAACATCTGTCAACGCGGAAAAAGTCCTCTCTGCCGCCGCGTTCGAGTGTGGCAAAGACCGTACTATACCTTAAAGACATTTTAATTGTGGATACTTGAAATCTCCACTTTCATATTTCCTAAACAAAATTTCTGTCCACATGTCATCAAATGACAACATGTCGATTTCTCGTCTAATCGAACCGTTTCGATATTCCGAGAACAAGAAACGCCACTCCTTTTTCATTACGGCCTTATCAAATTCACCGAGTTTTTCCGCGACAATCCAAACTTCACTGAACCTACAATCCCGATCCTCATCTGTCAAGGCGGTTTCACTATCAAAAACATGCAAGGAAGTGAAAAATTCATCATTAATATAAAATAATCTTCGTTGGATTTGATTTGCAGCCTCTATATAAAAATTCAAACAATTCTGGCGAATTCTATGAACGATTTCGTCATTTTCGGTGGTATTGTTTGATTTGAGTTTTTCTATCACGTCGTGGCATTCTTCTCCGAATGATATCTCATCTAGAGGCAATTGATTACTACTATCTTCGAATCGAACGTGCCCCGATTGCACAAAGGGAAGGGGAGGTTTCTTTATAAAATGTCGTACCACCCGTGAGAAAAATTGAAGGCATTTCCCGTGCAACTGATGAACTGATGAAAAAGGTTTATATTATTGAATATGGACTTTGGTTATGTCCGGTCTTTTGAGGTACAGCCTGTGCTCCTGTTACTATATCGGTTTTAGCGTCAAGCAAATTTCGCACATACACCCGGCCTTGAATGTGCGAAATTTGCTTGACGCTAAAACCGATACAATGACAGGAGCACAGGCTGTAGCTCAAAAGACCGGAGATAACCAAAGTCCGTGATGGTACATTTTGTTATTCGTTTGAAAATAGTTCTGTTTCGTACAAAGGGAAGTTAACCTCTTATATTCAGCTATTCGTACGTCGTCGATATTGTTCATTCCAAGAAAATCCACTAAAAAATCTAAACTTTCAGTAATCGGTACGGAAGAGTGTGCAAACGGCGAACGAAATTACATTCCGTTGATCTTATTCACGAAATCTACTGAATTTCCAATCTCTAAGCTATCCGTTCTCTTACGCATAGTTTTAAATTCGTATACTAGCCAATTGTGTGGTGAGGAGTTCACCGATGTGATCTAGTGTCAGTAAATTACACCACACTCCTTACAATCACCTTCACTACGTTTATGATTGTTATTTCTGCGAATTCTCCTCGACTGTTAACCCCAGTATGTGGTGGCACTAAAGATGATTGCTTTTCGTATTTTGATGAAACACCTGCGCCACATGAACTATAGAACTACGAAAACACTGACGTTGACGGTGGAATCTTCTCGAAGAAAATATCCTAGTTACTTATTTCGAACTCGCCATGAGTCCTACAAAACTTTCTTTAAAAAAGAAGAAAGCCTTGTGTTGCTGCGATTTTCATTCCCTACTACAGGAACACGACACACAGTGGGGATTTCGCGGAAAAAAGTCAAACTGTCAACATACTATTAATGCAATATGCAATGGTATTTTTAAATTTCGGAATAACTGTTACTATCAAATCAAAAAGAATTACTTTGATCTGACTACTAGTTTTTTTAGCCGTTTCAGACTCATTACTTGTGTTTTTTATTGAACTGAACTGAAATTACACCTAAGAATTTCAAGACGAATATTATTTTATTGCTTGAGCTGACGTATTTCTTTTTATTTTTTATTTGAAATAGGATATTTCAATATTCAAAGTTGAAGAAATAAACACTGCAGAGGCTTTAATTTTCTGTTTAAATATATTTTTATGAATATAGAATAAAAAAGCCATATTTCTCCAAACTCTTGGACCTTTCATTTTAGCTACATTTGCCTACAGTTGGAAACCACTACCAATTAAGTGTCTAATATCAGCTGTTACATTTCAAATCAATTTCAAATGCACCTAGGTGCCCCTTTTTAATCAGTTGCATTTAACACGGAACGCTGTTAGGAACTGTATTTTTGAACTGCTCGGATTGACGCAACATTTTGAAGGTAGTTATTACAAACAATTACTTTATAGTTATCTTACGTGTAAACAATTACTAGTAGCCATTAATAAACTGCGGATTGTAATAATTATTGTGTTATATACGCGATAAGGGAAAGTTTTTCTATTTCATACGCGGTTTTATGCTCGAAGCTTATGGAATGTGACAAAGACAACAAAATTAAAACTGTTTTTGGAACAATCGTACGTTGCCTTAAGCGAAGATAGAATATGTGAAATTTTGGATACAATATACAAACGTTTTTACTCTCAATTTAAAGGAAGGTGGCAGGATTCTAATCGTATGAAGCCGCGATTTGAAAAACAGAATGCAAATTGGCCTGAAGGCACGTTTAGAATTGAATTTAGTGAGGATGAATGTTCTACTAATTCTGTACTTGGTCGGCCATGGAAATCGTTTGAGAAGTGCTGTGATCGCGCCAAACGATACAAAAGAGATGAAGTACGTGCTATATTTCCTCAAGAAGTGATTGATTTCTCGTCTAGTATTTCACAAACCGAGTCAAAAATTTGTACAAAAAAAACATTGGGTATGTTTACAAAGCTTGAACTTACAAAAGAAAAATACAAATATCTAATGCATTGGTTACAAAGTGAAGGATATGACATACTTGTACCATACAAAGCACTCACGAAAGAAAAACTAACAGTTATCCTCAAGGCAATGCTATTAGTGAAAGTTCAGGTAGTGTATATCTGCAAAAATCTGTTGGACCATACTGCTAAAAGAATCCTAGAGACCAAGTCAGTAGAAGAGATAAAAGAAATTGAAAGCGGAAATCTAACAATGTACTGTAAATGGGGTTGTAATGGGGCATCTGGCCAAAGTGAGTATCAAAAGAGGTTTTCAGAGGATAAAATATCTGACTCCCATTTATATGACATCAGTTGTGCCACTAAAATTCTCAATCAGTGAGGACATAAATAAATCAGTATGGAATAGTAATAAAGCTTCTTCCACACAGTATTGTAGAACATTACAGTTTCCATACGTTAAAGAGACACCTGAATTTATACGAAAAGAAAAGAGAAGGGTCGATGAGGAAATTGATAAAACGTTAACTTAAAGAGAAAATTGGTATAGAGCTTGATAATGTCAAGCAAGGCTCTGGTACAACAAATTCAGGAAATACGTGACGAAGATTCTTTGCTAATCCAATTTTGATTTCCGAAATCACGGGTCTAGACGAAGACATAATTAAGAGGTTTTCAATTATTCTCAAAGCTATAACCATCAGCGAGGTAGTGGACCCAAAAAATTTGGTGAGTTTTTGTCTGGAGACGGGAAAAAAGTTTGTTGCACTGTACGAGTGGTACAATATACCACCTACACTCCACAAAATTCTTATTCACGGAAAAGATATAATCGAAAAGTGTATTTTTCCTGTTACTTACTAGAGGCTAAAGGCTCAAGAAAGTCGTAACAAAGACTATAAAGTTATCGACTCAGACACTCCAAGAAATAGTCGAATTGCCACGAACGAAGATATTATGCACCGAATGATAGCCACATCAGACCCGATGATATCACATTTGACTCCTTCGTTTTGCAAGAAAAAGAGTAGTGATATAAGTAACGAAGTTAAGGCTCTTTTAGAATAATAATAATATGGTTGGTATATTTTCGTTCAACTTAAGTTTGTCCTTAACATATTTATAACATATATATTTTTTAATCTCAATTATTTTATGTTCTACTATATAAATAAAACTACATCAGTGATGAAATTACTATATTTTTTAAAAACACCTTTTTTCCTCACCTCCATACAAAAATTTCCAGTGTGCGACATTGTATATGACTTCCATGAATGGCAACTGTTCATATACGCTTTAAAACTTAATATCAGAGATGCTATGCAGATATGTGCTAAGCTAAAGGTAATGTTTCTTTCTGGGCACTTATCTTTTATATAATTGAAACGTTTAAATTGAGTAGAATGGTACTTGTGAGGCGGTGAAACATAGAACTGGTCTTGTGTATACATTTTTAACACATGTGTTGTTGTCATCTAGCAACTTATAAAAAATAAAAAGAAATACATTTAAAAATCATTGCAACCTGATTAACAATGGCTGCATCACATAAATCGAATACAGGCTCTTGAAGCTGAACAAACAGAAAAAGTGTAACTTAAAATCTAACGATAAATGTTTAACTATGCTAATCTAATGCCAGAATGTCTTGCGTTGTAAGTTCCATTACTAACTCCAGATTCAGCGCTTTTGTAGTTAGGCAAATAAATAAACAGACGTATGCCTTTACCATTGTCGTATTGCGTGTCTTCTTTTCCTTTAACAAAACAGAACCGGCATAATCGACACCACAACTATAAAAAATAGTGCCAGCAGTGACACGATATTCAAGAAAATTTTCCATTTGATCAGTATCAAATGGAAAATAATAAGCTCTAGGATTTGCTCTGAAATAAGTGGCGTTGATGACATTTTTGCCCGCGACTGGCGAATACCGTTCGCGAAGGGATGCTAGAATTGTTTGGGCGCCTGAATAACCTCACGTGTTCATGTTCAGCTCGGTGAGTGAATGATTTTTAGGTAATATAATCGGATACCTTTCGTTAAAAGAATAGTTTGAACATCTTATTCTCCTACCGACACGCAGTACATTTTTATCATGTAGGAAAGAATTCAGTGATAAAATATCATCCTTTATGTTGTGATGATCGCCCTTGTTTAACTGTTTTATTTCTAAAGCAAAGCATTGTACTTGAGCTCACTTTACTAGAC
The DNA here is from genome assembly GCA_038088585.1 of Chrysina gloriosa. Classification (NCBI taxonomy): domain Eukaryota; kingdom Metazoa; phylum Arthropoda; class Insecta; order Coleoptera; family Scarabaeidae; genus Chrysina; species Chrysina gloriosa. Next base: position 56,909,609 of record CM076093.1, read on the forward strand.
ATTTTAGGGCAGTGTTTATTTCCAGAGGAGTAAGAGGGCCATTAAAACTTTTGATAGAAGCTTTACGGCAATTAGCAAGAAATCAATGACACCATGCTACTATTCCTTGCAATTTGTTAAATATACCGTATCTTTTAAATATCTCCCACTCGATAATTTGCGTGTGCAATGTGTGACACCTTTAGGGTACGAACATGCCGAGTATATCGCACATCACACATCACACATAGCTTCGCACATTACACATTGCACATGGATGTGAGTGCGCATACCGGGCAGAGGGATCATCACCTCGCTCATGGTATAAATAGTAATATTTATACCACGACCATACACACACATCGTTCATGCGCCAGTTAAATTAAATTCATTAAATTCAGTTCATATTAAGTGAAATCAATATGTTTCGTGATAGCAGTAGTGATGACAGTGATGAAATCTCTACGGCCGCTAAATTATACATTCTATGAAATACGAGTAATAGACGATTCAGCGCTCACCCAATAAATGAAAATAGACAAACATTTGGGGAATACCATCATTTATACCAGGAATTAAACAATTGTCCTGGGAAGTTCCACAACTATATGACTATTATGATGTTTATGCTTTTTATCCCATATTTCTGCATAGTTTTGAATAGTTAAAATTAATTTTTCTTTGTTGCACATGATGTCTATATACGTACATGTATACCTTATTTGTTAAAATAAAGAAATGAAACAAATTTCAAATGTCTGAACATACATATAGTTATGTTCGGATAACATAGGCTAACAAATCACAATTAATGTGGCATAGAAGATCGTTAAGGTACAAGAGGACCCAGGTTAGAACCCTGGGGTACACCAGACCCTGGAGAGAAGACGTTAGATGCGTAACCATTATAGTAAACGTAGCAGTTACGATCAGTGAGATAGGACCAAAGAAAGTTCAAAAGGACTATGCTGAAGCCGAAGTTATCCAACTTACCAATGAGCATCCCATGGTCTATTCTCTCAAGCGCATTTCTAATACTTAAAAGCTGGAAGAACAACTAACAATAAGATTACATAAACTCCCGAATACTTATAAGGAAAACGTGAATATGAAGGTGATTACAAGGACTGTGGTGTAATTTACTGACACAATATCATATCGGTAAACTCTTCACCACACAATTGATTTATAATAAAAATGGTGACACGTGTTTCGCTAGCTCGAGGCAAGCATCTTCAACAACCGTATAAACACAAATGAATAGGTAAAGGAGAGAATATGAACTTCATAGTGGCATATACGGCAATAGATAAGGTGCTCTACATCTCCATCCTATACGGCTCAGAATTGTGGGCTATAACGATAAAAAGACGGCAATAAAAAAATGAAGGCATTAACAAAGATAGCGAGATTAAGGCTACGGGATAAAATAAGAAGCGATGTTATAAAGAAACAGATTAGGAGTGGAAGCGCTTGCACAGAGAATAGGAGAAAAGCTGTTACGTTGGTTCGGACATGTGATAACAAAGGACTCAACGAAAAAGGGTGTGGAAAATGGGAAGACTGCAAAAAAAAGGAAGAAGAAAGTCACGGTGTTACTGGAACGATAGGAGGTTACTAGGCAGTGATGAAGCTAGAATGAAGCGAGGCAACAAAATGAATCGAAAAGGATTGAGAAAACTTATCGCGGAAACAAGTGAGCAGTAGATAACACTGCCACTACCCAATATACGAGTTCCTGCATTAAGAGATGGTAATTAATTTAACTAGAAATCAATTTACCTATTACATGAGAAAATAAATTGTAGTAGTGTACACCCTAAATACCGTTCCACTTTGTGTTTTGAATAGGCAAAATTTTAATACAGCATCCTTATTTGTGCAGTACCAGCCGCAAAATACTCATATCGATTAAAATACAATTATTGTGTTTATACGTACAATTTGAACTAATCTAAAATAATTTTCACATTTCTATAATTGTTTTTTAAGGATTAGAACATCATATCTATATTGATTTACACACATGTTGTTAACATACTCCTAATTACAATGTTCATTATCACCTCTTTAAAATACCAATTGCATTAAATTTGCGCTCTCCATCAAGGTAAGATTAAAGCGTCTTAATCTTTACATGAACGTTGTATGACGCTTACATCATTACTTGTTTCCATGTGCAGTATTTTACGTTAACGCTAACAATAAATCCCTTATACCAAATTATAGCAAATTACGAACAAGCATAGATTTTCAGGATAACTTTATCCGTTTGGTCGTTTCCTTATGTAATTATGAAAATTAGTAGACAGCCGAATAACATTGAAAATTCAATAAAGGATCCTTGAATTGTAATAAATATGAAAAAATATGACGAAAAGAAATGAAAAAGGCGAGCATCCAGGGTTACGGCGCCTGAACGCTGATCCCTAGGCCGCCGTCGCTTCTTGCTAATGAGTGCAACGCACCGGTATATATACGACGATAAAACTTCTCTTATCAATTTCTTGATAATGCTTGAATAATACGCCTTACTATTTGCACATAATGTTGCAATAACATTAATAAGATTTTAGTAAACGGTGAACGCGGAGGAGTGCTATGTAAAGGCATTGAGTGAAGAAATTTAGAAGAGACGTAACTATATGGACAAAACTGTAACCTGTATTAGGTTCGATATTTAGATGACGTTTGTAGCGACATACAAATATCATAATATCTCTCCAAATTTCATTAGAAAGACGATGAACATCGGGTTTGAAATGGATTCAATAAAAAGTAAGCTTAACAAAAGTACTCCGAATTCTGTAAAAATACTTAAGTTTCCATAAGTCCATAAATAAATGTTATATTGAAATTAAGATTTTAAAGAACGACATTTCTAATATTAAAAATGTAATTCAAATGTCGTTACAGAACTAAGACAAATTTTTTAACATACGTAGCTAATGTAAATTATGAAAGAATTTTTAATAAAATAAACCAAAACAATATAAATGAATGTAACCCATTAATAAAAATATAGCGGTTGATTATCCAACTTTACAAGATATTTGGATAATCAACCTAACTGATAAATATAAGTTAATTTTGAGTCTAGGTCCTAATCTTCCAATTGAATTTCAAATCATACCAGTCGAGGATTGTATTTATGGTATAGAAAATATTGCTCAAAATTATGAACAAAACTTAGAACCTAACTTAAAACATAAGGTGGTTAACATTTTGATAATTGACAAAAATAAAGAAAACAACAATAATAAGAATATTTTTGAAAAAGCTTGTAATGAAACAAAAAAATTTCTTTATTGGAAGATAATCAAACAATGGGAAACTCCTTATCTCCTTTTCCTCTAATTTATTTATGAGTAATTTCGAAATGGTGATGAGGAGAGATAGTGAATATTTTTCCAGAGTGTGGATTAGATATGTACGTCGACGATATTTTTGCTGTTTTCGACACCAAGAAATGCTCAGTTGAAAATTTCTTAGGACACCTAAATTCAAAATTCGACACAATTAAGTTTACGGTAGAGGAACAAGTGAATAACTTCCTCCCATTTTTAGATACTTTAGTCATTTGAAACAATAGTAATAATAAATTAGAAGTGGACATCTATAGGAAAAGTATAAACGAGAATAGGATTATAATGGCGGATTCGAACCATTGCATGCAACATAAAATGTTGTTTAGCAATCTCTTACTCAATAGGTTAGTTAAATTCGCGCCCACACAAAGTAGGTTTCGAAAAGAATTAGAATACAGTCGAGTCTCGTTTATCTTGAGGCTCATGTATTTTGAGTTTCATTTATCTGAACTTGGGAGTCTCGTTTATTTTAAGTTCCACGCTCCCTTCCATGTTCCACAATTTCACCGTCACGCTAGAATCTAGAGTGAGCTTGGAAGAAATGGGAGAGGTGGAGGTGACGCAATTCCAGCTGGTATGGCAACGGTGGCGGCAGTTGGGACCCCTGCCGACTTAGATAAACGAAACTCGTTCGTTTCAGAGGACTGAAGATAAACGAGATTCGACTGTATATCTAAAAGATAGCTATATACAACGGTTACTCGGTAAAGATGTTGAAAAACGATTAGAAAGAATTAAATGGAAAGCCCACATACGAAATTCAACGACTTTGGCCCCGGTAGTTACGCGTGAAAAGAATTTTATAAAACTAGCGCATCATAAGATATCAAAGACGATTAGCAATATTCTAGAGAAACAAAACATGAAGGTGTGCTCGACATCTAAAAACACCTTAAAGGATCTTTTACGTAATCTGAAAGACAAAACAGTTCCGGAACAACGGTTGGCTATCTATAAAATTGATTGTAGTGAATGCGATAAAGCATATATAGGACAGTCGAGACGCGCAATAGCTACACGATTTAAAGAACATATGGCACATGGCGGCAGGATAGACTCGTTAAGTATTGCGAAACATATGCACGACACGGAGCACGACATAAAAATGGAAAATTTAAAATTGATAAGGTTACGGTTACTATGGATGCGAGTTCTAACGAAAATGTGTTCTGACGAGTTCTGACGAATTCGTCCGAACAAACAAACGCCTGTTTTCCAATAAGAGTGTTTACACTGGTAGCGAAGAACACGTCAGAACATGCACGATGTCGGCAGAACTAGTTGAGCGTTCAAACGTGTTTGATTTTTTCGTGCGACTTGCGTCTATTTTGGGTGTTTTTGCGGTCGAATTTCTAATGATTTGGTTATTTCACCATGGATTACGATAAATTGATAAATCTTGTATACGAAAACAGGTGTTTTTGGGATATGAGACGCCCCTTCTAGAAAATAACTGGTTGACATCCTTTGTTTTTCCACCATTTAACAACAATAACTTCATTAATGGACTTTCAAGAAAATAAAATTCATCAAGTTCGTTCATCTCTGCTGGGCGGGAGAATCGTACAGACTATCAGAATATCAGAAAACGCGCACAGTGTAACCGCCTATTTCTGACGACGATTTCGGACGTACTCGTCAGAACACATTTTCGTCAGAACTCGCATCCATAGTAACCGTAGCCTAAGACAGGTTGATTCACTGCGAGAACTTGCTGCGTATGAAGCGATACACATACACAAAAATATAAATCTTCTAAATCGGGACGCGGGACCGATTCAATCTAGTTTATTCCGATTATTATGATCAAATGAAATAATTAACTAATATTGCTCATAGAAGGGTAACTAGCATTTTAACTTACATTTAATTTCTTAGGACATTAACCAATTTATTCACACAACGACACAACGACGATATAGTATGTAAGAAAAGGGCATTTACTGGGGTGAAAGGCATTCTAGCCGTTGCCAAGCGGCAAAATATTTGTTTACTCCACACACATGGTCACAGTAAAAAGTGGGGTAAAAATGCATGCTTAGAATTTTTAATAGCAAATTTTCAACTTCGGTTTAAACGGTCGTTGGTGATGCTTGCCTCGAACTAGCGAAACACGTGTCACCGATTTTATTATAAAACAATTGTGTGGTGAGGAGCATACCGAAACATCGTGATCCGTGGGGTCCCCGTCGAGACCCCCTCAAAGAAGTGGAAGAAGAACTCCTAGAGTTCGGATTCCACCCCGAAGGCATCCATCGCCTCCGGCACCCCCGGAGCAAGAAGGAAATGCCCTCATCCTGATAAAGCTCCAGAGAAACGAGAAGGACATCTTCGCCCTGAAGGAGATCCGCAGACTAGTGGTCTCCGTCGAATCCCTCCGCTCCCGAACAGCCGTCGGGCAATGCCACCGCTGTCAGCGGTTCGGTCACGCCCAATCCCGCTGTACGGCAGCGATCAAATGCGTCCGCTGCGGCGAAAACCATCGCCCCGCAGACTGCCCCCTATCCAAGGAGAAAGGCGACCCTGCCAAATGCGCCAACTGTGTTGGCTCACACACGGCAAACTACAAGGGATGCCCTCACTACCCCAAGCCCCGATTGCCAATCCGATCCCAAGCCGCCCCTTCGGCGAAAAAGACCCCGGCTCAAGCGCCCCCCAGGCCGCCACCCAAGCCACCCAATCCTCCCAGGCGACTTCCTCTGGCAGGAAGTATTCCGACGCCACCAAAGGGAAATCTTCTTCTCCCCTAAGGTGCTGCGTACCGACGTGCCCAGCCAGTCCCTGCTAGGCCCAAGCCCCCGCCACCAACAACACCGACTTCTTCGGCGCCGTGACCACCCTTCTACAGCTGGTCGGACAATTCTCGTCCGCACTACAGCAGGTTCAGGGCTCCATCCCCCGTAACCTCTATTAATCTATCAACCCGTTTATGAATACATCGGTAAGCATAAACCAGCAAGGTATTTCCAGAATAGTCGCCTGGAACGCGAACGGCATCAGAACTCGTATGCCTGAGCTAAGAGACTTTCTTCAAGAGAACCAAATCGACGTTGCCCTTCTCAGCGAGACTGGCCTCCGCCCGGGGGACAGTCTCAAGGTCGTGAATTACAAAACATACCGTCGAGATCGCTTGACGGGCCGCGGCGGCGGGACAGCTGTACTCGTCAAAAATTCAATCCGCCACTCCGAGGTCGTAGTGCCGCCGCTGAACTCTCTGGAGGCGGCGGCAGTCATCATCTGGACCGATTTCGGTCCGCTAAAACTCTACGCGACGTATAGGCCCGCCCCTGGCGGGGTTTCGCGCCAGGATTTCGACCAAATCTTCACCGACCCCAACGCGGTGTTGATGGCGGGCGATCTGAACGCGAAGCACCACCTCTGGGGCAGCCGGATCATACGAGCTGAGGGCAGGCAGCTGATCGACATCATCCAAGCCTTAGGGCTTTCGTATCACCCTCCCGACGGCCACACGTTCTTCCGTGCTGGCGCCCAATCCGATGTCCTCGACTTCGCCATATCCAAAGACATCCCGGTAAACGTGACCGTGGAAAGCATCGCTGACCTTTCATCAGATCACAACCCCATCCTAATCACCCTAGGTAGCGAACTACTTCATCTGGGGGAAAAAGTTCGGCGGCGTACGAACTGGAATCTTTTCTCCTCCAAAGTTCTCACCAACTTCAGTGTCAACGAAAATCTTCAGGAAGCGGCCCTCTTAGAGGAAGCCGCAAACAACTTCACCAAGACGATCTCTCGGGCCCTCGATGAATCTTCTACCATCAGACCGCGCAGACACTCTCGACAACTCCCACCCGACCTAAGGGAGCTAGTTAGGGAAAGACGACGAGCCAAGAAAAGGGCCCAAACCACCCTCAACCCCGCTGACAGCCTCCGAGCAAATCATCTTGCTCGACAGCTCCGAGAGGCTCTCAAAACCTTCGAGCAGGAGAACTGGGACGACAAGGTCAAGTCTCTCACGACGGAGGATGGCTCCCTATGGAAACTATCCAAAGCCTTGAGAAACCCCTCAAAAAACCCCCAAACCGGCCTCTTCACGGCACCCACGGTTTAGGTTTCTCCCCGAGGAGAAAATCGAAATCCACGCCGACCACCTCGAAGAAGTATTCCGCGGCATCCCGCCCCCAATCAGCGACGACGAAATAATCTTCCGAAGAGAAGTGGAAACGGTGGTGCACGGGATCCCCGAGCTCATCGGAACCCCACTCGATCCCGCCTCCCCCGACGAAGTTCGAGCCCTCATCAAAAGGCGCAACAACAAAAAGGCCCCAGGGGCGGATTGTATCACCAATCTGGCCCTAAAGTGGTTACCCCCGAAGCTACGGAGCATCTTTTGCGAAATCATCAACGCAATGCTCCAAATCCAGTACTTTCCCTCCTGCTGGAAACACGCCGAAGTCTGCAACATCCCCAAGCCCGGGAAAGATCACAAATTCCCACAAAACTTCCGCCCGATCAGCCTTCTCTCCAACGTTTCGAAAATAGCTGAGGCAATCATCCTGTCTCGGTTGAAAGAACTCAGCGACGATGTCATCCAAGATGAACAGTTCGGCTTCCGAGCCGGACTGTCCACCGACCTACAACTATTCCGGTTCTCGAAATACATCCGAAACGGTCTCGAAAGGCGAGTACCCGTAGGTGCAGTTTTCTTCGACTTAAAGAATGCCTTTGACACAGTCTGGCATAAACGGGCTGATCTATAAGATGATCGTTTCAGGAATCAACCCCCCCCATGGTCAAACTCATCAGGTCCTATTTAGCCGGCAGATCCTTCTGCACTAAATCCCTGACGGTTTTCTGAGTTGGACCTCTCGCTGGGGTCTGAAGGTAAATGAATCTAAGTGCGTGGCAGTTAGATTCTCGCACGATCGCGCAAACCCCGGTCAGCCGATTAAGGTAGGAAACTCCGAGCTCCCCTGGAGCTCCGAAGTGAAATACCTCGGTGTCATCTTCGACCGAATGCTCACATTCCAAAAACAAACCGACGAAATCCGAAATCGCTTCATCAAGGCCCGCAACTTGCTTCTGCCCCTCATAGGGCGAAGGAGTCCCCTTCACCTAGGGAGCAAGGTGCTCCTATACAAGACGACGCTTCGACCGCTTTTAACCTACGGCGCTATGGCCTGGTTAACAGCGAGTAAGACTAACATCAAAGGTTTGGAAGCACTCCAAAACCGAACTCTCCGCCTCATCGTTGACGCCCCCTACTTCGTAAGGAACGCTCAGATTCATCGAGAACTGAACGTCCCGACTCTACGTGAATTCCTGACGAAACTCCTGAAGTCCGCGTGGGAAAGAGCCCGCGCCAGGCAAAATCTCTGCGTTCAGATGGTCGTCGATCCCCAAGATCGACCCCCTCCCAAAAGAAGGTCCGCCGCCTTGCAGATGTCATCGATCTGGACTAAGGCAATTCCCACAGGTCCTCGACGACCATCATCGTCCTCTAAACGACTGATAAACGACTATTTTTCAGTCTGAAGTCCTCGTATGCGTTACAGGTGAAAAGTCATCTTCCCCAGTTAGCTCTTCGCTAACCAACCTCATCTCTCCCCAGGCTGCGTGATCGAAGCAGCCTATACCTGAAGATAAAAGGGCGTAAGGAATCCCCCACCGGCCCTAGTATTGACTTGAAGTTCCTAGCGAGTATACCGATGTGATCTAGTGTCAGTCATAAACGTGATTGAGAGGCTCCCTCTAAATCATGGACACAACAAAATGTATTATTGCCTTTCTTTTACTATTAAGCGGCTTACAGTGGTCGTTTAAGATTTACTGCACAAATGTGGCAGCATACATATGTGGTAGGAACGGCCGTCTGTGATCAATTATTTCCTGGAAGTCCGTCTTAGAACAAACGAAGAAGCGTACGTATTTCCTTGTATTGGACGCTTTGGTGAAATTGAAGCCACATTTCTTGATCGCTACGCCGACTAAGGTGCACCGTCACAGACAGTAGGCGGAATTTTCTCCTTTGGATCGGGGAGAGGGACTTGGCTTGGGAGCCACCTGTAGTTAGGCGGGCAACGCATGCTTTCTACGTGGTCGGACCAATCTTAATGCGGTCAATATCACGTTAATCCCTCTCTGGCGGACTGGTAACTCTAGATTGACTGCCCACTTCCCGGTTCTATCGAAGATGCTTCACCATTCCAACGGTTCATGGACCTCCTTGGTGATAAGTAAAGGCCGGATAATATGCAGTTTGCATGAATTTGCATATTTGCATAATATATGCATTTTGTATATTATTTGCATATTTTGTAGTAATTCAGCATATTTGAAGTATCCGAGTTTTATTTATTTATTGGATGTAATTTATTATAGGATAGGCATTACTAAAAATATGTCGTGGTTGTAACAAACAAAGAGTTAAACAGCCCTCTTTAAATTAAAACTAGCATTCTATGAAGCCTCTTCTCGATACTTTTGCGATAAGCGCTTCCAAAAATTTATTAATGCTGTTTCCATACATCTAAATCGGAACAGAATTCAAGGAAAAGCTAATTCCCTGAAATTTCTAAATAAATACAAAAATACATTTTACCAGAAAATTAGGAGCACAGGTGTTTCTTATTTATTTTAAACGTCATTTTACGTTGTTTTTTCGAAGTGTAAACTTGTGGGTTGTTATTAATTATAATAGCAAAAATGCCGAAAATAGCGACTGTGCCTGGATGGATTGCACCTTATTCAGAATTGCGTATGGATGGAGAAAAAGTATTTTGCGTAGCATGCAGCAAGATTGTAAGTAAAATTTAAGTTTATTTCCTCTTATTAATCTATAGTTTTTAAACGATTTTTAACAAAATCACCAATACAACGCTTCGACAAATAATTTTATTTTTAAATGAGTAAAATGAGATGTATATTTCATGCGTATTTTTCGCATATCATCAGCACAATACGGAATATGTGATATTCCGTATTCTGCTGATGATTTTTAAATAAAAACATTACCGCAATGTTTGCCATCAACCTCCACAAAATCGGAACAAGAACAATTTAATGAAGATTTGTGCCTAATGTTTGTGTCGGCTGATATTCCACTACATAAAATTAACAATTTAAATATCAAGTAAATATAATAAGCAAATATAATATTCCAGACGAGAGCACCTTAAGAAAATATTATATTCACCGTATCTATGCAGAAATATTGAGTAGCATTAAGAAGGCTGTGTCAAACAATTATCTTTACATATGCGCAGATGAAACTACAGATAGTGTGGGCCGATACATAGTTCATTTAATGATAGGTATCCTTAACGTATCGGTTCCAGCAAAATCTTATTTAATTTCATCCAAACAGTTGGAAAAGGCAAATAATTTGACAATAAGAAGGTTTATACAGGAAGAACTGGCAACCTTTCTCTTACCGGAATTGATTCCAACAGAAAAAATTCTACTGTTTTTAATGGATGCCGCACCATACATGGTGAAGGCAGCTTGCAACTTGACTAATTCACACAACTTGCTTGGCGCACGGACCAAATCGTGTTGCAGAAGAAGTAAGAAACCATTTTCCCTCGGTAAATACTTTAATTAGTAGTGTTAAGAAAGTGTTTTTAAAGGCTCCATTAAGAGTTCAGTTTTACAAACAACATCCACCCGGTATTCCGCATCCTCCTCAACCAGTAATCACACGATGGGGAACGTGGTTGGAAGTTGCTATTTTTCATGCAAATCATTATGAAGAAATAAAGACAATTATTATGGATCTTGATAGCGATACACAATCTGTGCTAGACGTCCAAAAGGTGTATTCGAGTAAATAAATACCTCAACAGTTGGCGTTTATTAAAGCCAACTACAGTATTATTTCCACTTCTATATTGCAATTAGAAAAACAATTTATGTCGCTAATTGAGAGCGTTGAAATAATAAACAAATTTGAAAAGTTATGTTTTGATGTTAAAGGAAGGGTGGGAAAATCCGTGTATGAAATTTTTTAAGTGTAATAGAAAAAAATGAGGGTTTTAAAAAGCTAAAGGATATGGCTAAAATCTTGTGTGGTGAGTCAGTAGAAAATATTGAGTTTACAATAGAGGATATTTATAATTTGAAATATGCTCCTATAACAAGCGTGGACGTAGAACGAACCTCTTCAATATATAAATACATGTTATCAGATAAGCGCCACAATTTTTGTATTGAAAACTTTGAGAAATATGTAATTGTAAATTTTCATAGTTAATTATGTTGTAAAATGTTATAAATAAACTTGTAGTAAACATAATAGAATATTTTTTTCTGTAATATTATATTTTCTAGGATTACTAGCTCTTTACACTGGTGTTAGATGAGGCAATGAAGAGAGTAAAGATGAAAGGAATAAGAGCGTATGAAATAGGCTACTGGAAAATGAAAAATATAAAAATATCGGAGATATGCTATGCGGATGATATAGTTATAATTGCAAAGGACGAAGAATCACTTCATACGAATATACAGACTTACAACGAAACATTGGAGGAAATAAACATGAATATCAATATAGAGAAGACTAAGACAATGATAGTGGGAAAGAATCCGCAAGAACACACAATAAAAGTAGGAGAAGAAATACTAGACCAAGTAAAGAAATTTAAATACCTACGCTCAATATTATCAGAGGACGGAAAGATAGAGGACGAATTTAAAGAAAGAACAACAGCAGGAGGAAGACTGTTTAATTGTATAAAAATACATTTCTGGGAAAAGAAGAGATACCGAAGGAGGTTAGAGTACAAGTATTCAAAAAAGTGGCTATGCCAATACTTTTATACGGTGCGGAAACATGGACCATGACTGAGAAACAGAAAAGAAAGATAACAACTGCAGAAATGAGATTTGTGAGAAAAATAGTAAATAAAACAAGAAGAGACAGAATTAGAAACATAACACTCAGAGATAACCTGAAACTCAGACCAATGGAGGAGGATATTGAAAAAGCACAGCTGAGATGGTATGGACATGTGAGGAGGATGCCGGAACAGAGAGTGATTAACCTTCCTATACTCACGTCAAAATGAAAGATGTATACTATACTATATAAATCGGTCTCACAGACCGTATGCGTGAGTATACGAAGGTTAAGCAGGTATTTGAAGCCAGGACGACGAGGAAGAGATCGAGAGGAAGGCCCAGGCGGACGTGGATAGAGAACGTGATGGAGGCACTGGATGGAAGGGCAGTATCGTGGGCAGAAGCTCAGCAAGCCGTCGCGAATAGGAAGCGATGGAGGGAAATATGCAACATTAATCCCGGGGCTCAGCTTCACACACGCCTTACACCCCAGGACAGGGGTAGAAAAGGCTTAAGGATTAAGTAAAGTAAGTAAAGTACTCCTATTTTTTATCTGCATATTTTTCATAAGAAAGTGCATATTTAGGCCAAAATATCTGCATATTTATGTGCACATTTCCACTTTCTTTTTGCATATAATCCAGCCTCTAGTGATAAGAATCTGATTTTCCTTAGAAAAACATGCCTTCTCTTAGTAGGGCCACGCGGAGGTGCCACACAGGTTAATATTACCGATGATGTTCGGTCGGCACTGTTTATATATATGTACATATAATCTAAGGAAAGAATAACTACTGCTATTACATATTGTGCCTCTTTCTGTAGCCATGCGTATTTTTTCGTTTAAGTGTATCTTTGCACGTGTTAGAAATGATTGAAACACATGTTGTTACAGCAATGTGCTTTTCTCTTCAGTACTGTACAGAACTATTAGATTATATGCAAATCATATAAAAGTACAGAAGAATTCAAGACAATGTGCTATTTATGCGTATTTCATTGGTGTACGTCAGATTGTCAGATTGTAACTTATACGTATCCACTGTTGAATTGAATGATTGAAAATGTCAGGGTGCACTTGTAGTAGGTAAAAGGTTTTTCAAACCTAAATGTAACTGTATTGATTTATTCCTACAAGATAGTCAGATGTGAATCTTGACAAATATTACCAGTAGTGGGTTGGTGCATATATGCACGACACGCGACTCTGTTGGAGATTGTATGCAAATAATTTCGCATATCTATTTGTTAGTATAAATCAATATTAACCAGCGCATTTAGTCGACATTTGTAGTAGACCAGCGACTTACATTATTAAGTATTACTTATACCTTTATACCTTATACCTTTCGTAAAGTACTGAAGAAATTCGAAAAATATTCAAGAACACACTTGTGGAAATAATGCTCGAACCCTTCAATTTTTTTATTTGCGCGTTTTTTGAAAAAGAATGAATACAAATATGGTGTTTCATGTAAGAGATATGTCATCGCTATATTTTTAATAGCAACTGGCATATTTATTACATACTAGCTGACGCTACAGTCGTTGTCCTGTCAATTTATAAAAAATAGATGTAGATAGAAGGCAGATAGATTTTAATTATGATTTAATGTTGAGACCAGGTTTCAGAGCATTTATATTTGAATATTACAAATATTTAGAAAAATTAGACAATGCTTGGTGATGAACGATATTTCTTTGTCCATTTCTTTCCATTTGGAGCGGAAACGAATACCGCCAATGGTTTACCTACTCTCTAGCACGCCACGTATAACTGCCCATGGGAAGAACATGACAATTCAAAGTTTATTCCAGACACTTCCAACGATTGGCCTTGTGATTTATTAATCGTCATTGCAAATGCAAGACGAACAGGAAACTGAACTCTTTTAAATTGGAACGGCAAATCGGTTGGAATCAGTGGTATCTTTGAAACAGAACATCCTCGCCTTTGAATTTTCCTATGATTATCGTTGCTTCAATCACGTTGTTCATCAGCTTCTTAACAGTGAGTCTTGTTCCATTACATAGTTTCGGTTGGTTCAGATTGCATAACATGACTATCACCGAGCCGACCTTAAGCTGCAAATTGTGCGGCAGCATTCCTGACAAATCCAATGAATTCAGAAATTCAACTGGATAATTGACCACTTCATTTGGATCGATAATTGAATCGACTGATTTAAATGAATGCAATTGGCCAGCGATTTGACTTCGAATTTTTATATTCAAATGGTCTACGTCCTTATTTTTCGCTGCTAAAATAGCTCGTTTGCTCAACCGTACATGGTTTTTGTAATTTGAACCAATATTCGGGAACACTTTCTAATCAATTCTTCTTTCGACGTTGTGAATTGACAAAAATTAGATGGAAACGAAACGAGGCCAGTGGAAGCGTTAAGCGAATTTTTTCATCGCCAATGTCTAATAATTGCGTGGAAAACACTTCCGCCGATCCGTCATTTTGGAACTGCGACTCGCATATTCGTTGAGTTTTCACATATTTCCGCAAATTTGATGACTTTAAGCAAGCGTTTATTTCATCAGCAGCTGTTGATCTTGGAATGACTGGCAGCAGAATCATTGTATCAAAGAGGTCCTAATTATTGCGCAAATCTTTCAACGTTCGATCGAGTGCCTCCAATTACCGTTTGTGCGCCATCGTACACTCATCCCAAATTGTTCTTTTGCAATTCTGTAGTACTTTCGCCTTTGATTGTTACATTTGGCCGTACGTTTTGTCTACGTGCTAAATTATTTTGTACTTTATCTCCTATTGAGGGGGTCGAACTCGACTGTATCCGTTGTTCCGGAATTATAATTGATTGCGCTTGAGAAATTCTTATTCGATTTGCGTCTAAACGGTATCTACACTCTTCGTTGATCTCATTCACTTCACGATCACGTAATTCTCTTGCATTGCGTGTACGTCGACCTATAATTGGACGGCTTATTGGCGGCATTTTTCCAAAGACAAAAAAAAATTTGGGTGTCCCTAGTGCTAAGTCCAATAAGAAATCTATATTTTTAAAGTGCAGATTGTGCACAAAATATAATCGCCGCAAGGAGACAAGTTACCACTGTCAAGGATTTCTAAACAAGCCACCGCCATGTCCTGACTGTTTTGAAGAGTGGCACCGGCCAAAACAAGCATAATTTTTTATTTAAAATTTAATTATTTTAATTTATATTTATAGTAATAAATATATATTTTCTATCAAAAGTCTTAACATTTGTGAGAAAATACCGATGGAAACGTTTGACGCTGATACACGTTGTTTTGTCGTGCACATAAACCGTATCATCATGATATGATGCCTAGTATATGCATAAGAGGTGTTTGTTGTAGCAAACAACGTTGATCAGCGTCAAAAACTAATTTCTTCGAAAACATGTGCAAATGTTTTTGTCTAATACAAAAAACGTTACTGTCACAATGCGTAATACCTGCATATTTTACACCGTCCGTCAACGTGTTAAGATATATTTTTGTTTATATATATATATATATATATATATATATATATATGTAATATTGGGTGAAACTTTGCCGTATATCGAGATTTCAAATTTTTTTAACTTGAGTAACTGTTCCTTTTATTTTTTACGATTATATTTTAAAAACTATATTCAATTTTTGTGTTATTAGATACATATCATATGTCATATATGTACAAGATTTAAAATTATCTCCTGTTTTGACTGTTGTAAGTGCTTATATTGTATCAAACGCTAGCGACAATGCGTGCGTATATTCTAACGTTAAGCCTCTTTTCGAAGGAATCGTCCATCATCCAAATAAACATTCTGTTGCTTCGTGGGTACTATCGGAAGGCAAGCACACAGAGATGAATGCAGGCAAGCAATAAGGGACTGCGAGCTGGGTATCACATCACTCGAACGTCGGTTTGAACTGAACCCGCCTTCCACGACGTTCGCTGCATTCATCATGCTTTTTAAAGTACGTCAAAAACTTATACGTACAAGCCTCCTAGCGAGGCCGAACAAGATCCGTCCGTTTTTCTTCGTACGGTAAACTAGCGCATACGTACAGGCGACCGCCATCCGGCTTAAGGCTGATACACATTTAAGGGCAAACGTACTTTGAAACCATACCAACTTACGTTCTTTCATTTTAGCGTCTAACAGATCACGGCGACCGCCCGCCGAATAAAATTTTGTATAGACCTTTCGGGCGTCAATGAATTTAAACGTTGAAGACAAACATGCGTTAACGTCTCCGTCCTAAGAGACATGTATGTTACGGCTTCGACGTTTTTACCGTGCTTAGGCGCAAAACCATTGTGGCTGGCGTCTTTAGAACGTTTAGGACAAACGCAAAGACGAAATATTTGAACTGTTTTGGACAAAACGTATTCTAAAACGTTTAGGCACAAATACATTTTAATTTTCTCCGAAGCGAGAACCATCCGATTCTTCGGATTCAAGTAACAGACCGTCGTTCACCGCCCGACTTAAATGCAAGATGCAAGCGTTAAGTCAAATGGGCTAAAACACAGTACACGCTAGACGTGATACACATTATAAGCATAAATTGCGATACATTTTTTTATCTAAAAAATTTGACCTTGAAATGATGATTTATGATTCTTTTATTGTAAGTGTCAATCATATCTGTGTGTAGAAATGTTATATAGTAAGTGTGTCAATCATAGCTGTCTGGTGAAATGTTCTTTTTGTAAATGTATTACTAATCATATCTGTCAAATAAACCGGCATAAAATAGAAAAGCCTGTTTCAATTTCTATATCCACACGCAAGCGGGTAACCGCATTGTGCTTTCTCCAAAAGAGGAGACCGTAACATTGGTCCTTCGAGCCGGATAAGAGATATCTAAATAAATAAACAGATAGATTTGACACTAATCCTCGAAAGTTAATCTCAAAGCGAGAAACTAATGCCTATAATTTTTCAGGCACTATAAGGACACACACGAAACACAACCATGGAGCCTGATCTTCAAATTATACCGACGACAATTAAAATTCTCTCTAACTATAGCAGGCAAATTTCTAGATAAAATCGAAGCGGCTCCAGAAATCGAACAAGTTGATGCTCGCCACAGAAGATTCGTATATTTAATTGACGAATTCGACAGGGTGCAGTCTAAAATCGAGCAATTAGACGAATCGAAATTAGAAACAAATGAACGGGAAGAGTACGAAGAAAGATTCTTCGACTTGGAAGTTCGTTTCCAGAAAATGTTAACGATGCCGAGTAACGACAACAAAAGTAGTACGGGCTCCGTACCCGAATTGATTAAACTGCCAAGGATAGATTTATCGAAATTTAATGGTAATTATGAAGACTGGTTGTCTTTCTACGATACATTTAATTCACTGATACATATTAATGAGGCAATACCAGTGGTACAAAAATTCCACTATTTAAAGTCATGTTTAAAAGGAGAAGCAGCGAATGTACTGCATTCCCAAGAAATATCTGCCGAGAACTACGATAACGCCTGGCAGATGCTTAAGGGTATAGTAACCAGAGAGTTATTATCCCAAAGCACACAAATGCAATATTTGAGCTGCCAAATGGAACGAAGGAAAATGTTAACACTCTACGACAAATACTAGACGGAGTGTTAAAACACACAAGAGCTCTAACAGCCTTAAAACGGCCTATTGAGCATTGGGACGATTTGCTTGTATTCATCATATCTAAAAACTTAGATAATAGTACTCTCAGACAATGGGAAAATCAAATACAATCCGTCGAAATGCCTACCTTCAAGGAGTTAACTAACTTCCTTATAAGTAAATGCCAAACCCTAGAAGCAATATCAAAGTTACCACCACTTACAAGCCATCAGAAAGCGACCATGAACATAATGTACTGAGAATTTAGTTAATTTGTTTTTTAAAGTAAATTGCACCGGTCTAGCTCGTAGATAATAATATAAAAGCAAAGATTATAACAATTTATATTTATAAAATTTGGAAATATTGAACATAAAATCGAAATATTTACCTATTTTAGTGTGTGTGAATTTTTCTCTTTATTTTTCTCGAAACCAGGACGACATTGCTGTCTTTCTCCATTGTCCCCCAAAACGAAACTTTAATTCACCTTGACTTCAGTTCATCCAAATCTATTGCTGTTATAGAAACCTGTACCGTACGTCGATGTATCCTTGATTATTTCCAGTAAATTTATGTGAATTCTTGTAATGTATATTTGTTGTCGAAATGTGTAAAACATGTTAACAAAATTCTTTTATCCATTAAATCATGCTTTTATAAAATATTTAACAAATTTTAATTTCTGGTGAAATTTGTTTCTCCCATTAACTGTCTCTGGCTGGCTGGAGTTAAATTAATGTTAAATTAAATTAACACCCGTAGGGGAAAAATGCTTAAAAGGTGGTGGGCGTGGTGTCGAAAAGGTATAAATAGAACCCCGACACTAGGCTAAATGTCAAATGAAGCCCATAACCCCGAACTTAACTATGATTTTGATAACTTGAATTATAATAAATGAGTTTTCTAATGGTAATTAATCATTTGTGTTAATTATACTACAATAAGCACAAATAACAAACCGAGTAGTATGATATGCGCCTATTGTAAAGGTGATCACTTAATCTATCTATGTAAAAGATTTTTAAATTGCATAGAGAAACAGAGATCCGAAGCAGCGAGAAAAAGACGACTATGTCTAAATTGTCTAAGGCCAAAATCATACAACTAACAACTGCACAGCGAGACCTTGCAAATTTTGCAAGAAGAAACATAATTCATTGTTGCATTTCAGACGAGATCATAGCCCTGTCGCCTCTACTAGCAATGCAGGAAATGCTTCTGTATCACATCATAATTACAATCTTGTCAGTCAAGTAATGTTATCTACTGCTGTGGTCAATCTGTTAGATAGAAAAGGACGCAAGTACCCTTGCAGAGTATTGCTAGATTCTGGTTCGCAATCAAATCTGATAACAAAGAAAATGGCGAAGGCTCTGGGAGTAAAGCAAAATCGAACTCATGTCATGTTAACGGGCGTAACCAAGGCGAAGACGGTCATTGATCATACAGCAAACTTATCCCTAGTATCAAGACATTACGGATTTAAAACCGAAATAAACTGTCTGATTTTAGATAAATTTTCGAAACCATTACCATTAGTCTCGATACCACAAGATGCAATCAAAATTCCAATAAATATCGAATTGGCGGACGCAGAATTTCACATCTCAAAAGGCATAGATATGTTGATTGGCGTAGAATTATACTATAAATTACTATGTAGAGGAAGAATAGAGTTAGATACGAATGGTCCCTGGTTGTATAAAGCGCTATTGGGTTGGATTGTAGCTGGAAGAATTGTTACGCCACCAAGCAGCAATATAAACATAGTATCTTGCAACGTAACTACGTTACAAGATCTGAATAAAAACATAACCAAATTCTGGGAAATAGAAAATATACCAGACAAATTCGCTCATTCTCGAGAAGAGAAATGTTGCGAAGAATATTTCACGAATACAGTAACACGTGATAATGAAGGTCGTTTTATAGTAGTGCTACCCTTCAAAGAAAATATATCTTCGCTTAGCAATTCATATGACCAAGCTATGAAGAGATTTACATCCTTAGAAAGGAAATTAAACAAAATCCCACTCTTAAACAAGAGTACTCAAAATTCATGAAAGAATATATAGAGTTGGGACATATGAGACCAATAAGTGTCTCCAAATTAACATTGCCTCATTTTTATCTTCCACATCATGCTGTGATCAAAGAGAGCAGCACAATGACGAAATTAAGGGTCGTCTTTGATAGCTCGGCAAAGACAACCAGTGGATTATCGCTAAACGACACATTAATGGTCGGCCCTAAATTACAATAAGATTTCTTCGATATCGTATGCCGATTTAGACTGCACAAGTACGTATTTACCGCCGATGTGGCAAAGATGTACAGACAAGTGCGAATGAGTGAAGAGTGCATGCCCTTTCTATCTTATGGAGAGAATTAGACAGAGATGGAATTCAACATTATGAATTAACTACAGTCACCTATGGCACTGCATCCGCCTCGTATTTGGCTATTAAAACTCTTCAACAAACTGCAATCGCAGAAAAGGATACACACAAATTAGGCTCCGAAACAATACTTAGAGACTTCTATGTTGATGACTTGCTGACTGGTACTGACAGTATATCAGAGGCCGTAAAAATTGCTTCAGAAGTTATAGAAACTTTAACGAAAGGAAAATTCTCATAATAATAAATATTCATTATCTGAGTTTCCAACAGACAAGAAAATTACCAAGAGATGTATATTATCACACATATCCAAAATATTTGATCCTTTGGGATTCGTTAGCCCCTTCACTGTCAGAGCAAAAATCTTACTCCAAGATATCTGGAGATTAAAACTAGATTGGGATGAATCATCACCCCTTAACATAGAGTCCCTATGACTTTAGTACCGAAGCGAAATCGGTGAATTGCGTAGTATCACAATTCCTCGACGTGTGGTATCCATTAACAATCCAACTTATTTGGAATTACACGGCTTCTGCGATGCAAGTGAAGAAACGTATGGAGTGTGTATATACATAAAAAACAATCAATGATCATGATGAAATATCATGCAATTGACTTTGCTCCAATCCGAGAATCACTCCGATTAAAACAATAACCTTACCACGGTTAGAACTATGCGGTGCAGTGCTATTAAGTCAACTAACTCACAGGCTACTTCAAATGTTAAACATAAACCGCGACAGGATATATTATTGGACAGACTCATCGATTGTACTATCATGGCTTAATTCAGAAAAATCGTTTGAAACCTTCGTGGGAAACAGAATAGGGGAAATACAAAGTTTATCAAAGACTTCAGACTGGCATCACGTAAATACAACAGAAAATCCAGCCGATTTAGTATCAAGGCGATGCTCCCCCGAAATTTTGAAATCAAGTAATTTATGGTGGCATGGTCCTCAGTTTTTACAATGTCCTATTGATGAATGGCCTATGTCTGATCCTTTAAAGATAATGGATCTACCAGAAGTTAAAACACTGGTTGCTGTAGCGCGTTGTACCAACAATGAATACAACGTTTTCGAAAAATTCTCAGATCTATACAAACTGAAACTAGTTATAGCAAACGGTTTAAGATTCAAGAATAATGTAAAGGTACAAATAGCCAAATCAGGAACAAGTAGTTATGGAACATTGAATGCTGAGGAATTAAATGAAGCGAGTACACAGCATTACTAAGATTAGCACAAAGACAGGGTTTTACAAATGAACATAGAGTTATTAAACAAACGTCAACTGGATCGTAAAAGTAATTTGCTTTGTTTAACTCCATTCATGGACGAAGATGAAATAATAAGAGTCGGTGGGCGTTTAAAAAACTCCAACTTTCCATATACACAAAAGCATCAAATTTTACTTCCGGCCAAACATCCGCTTACCAAATTAATAATTCAATCTGAACATGTTAAACAACTGCACTCAGGCGTTCAACATACCATAGCAGCCATACGTGCTAAATATTGGTCTCTAGCATTGAGAAACTCCGTCAAGGCGGTTATAAGATCATGTGTAATTTGTTTTAAAGCTAAACCAGTTAGCGCAGATTATTTAATGGGTGATCTCCCACAAGCAAGAGTGACACCTGCCGGACCATTTGAACATGTAGGAATAGACTATTTTGGTCCTATCCATATTCGTGAATCAATGAAACGAAAATTTAATTTAATAAAAGCCTACGGTGCAGTGTTCGTATGCCTTGCAACAAGAGCAGTACATTTGGAACTGGTTGGCAATTTATCATCTGACGCCTTCTTAGCGTCATTAAAGAGATTTGTTGCTAGAAGAGGTCAAATAACAAATATCTATACAGACAATGGTACGCAGTTTGTCGGCGCTAATAGAGAATTAAAAGAAATGTTGAAACAAATCGTATTACAAACAAAATCAGACCGAATCGACGCTTACATGTCAGTTAATAATATAAAATGGCATTTTATACCAGACTTGGGCGTTACCAATTACATTAGTTGTAATGGGTTATTGAAAAATACCAATATCCCAATTACTGGTAATTGTAATTGAATTTTGCCAATTACAAAATATATTACATTTTGTAATTGGCAATTCTCAATTAGCAATTACAATTAGAAGTAATTGGAAATTGGCTTTTACCAATTCCCAATTACATGTAATTGGTAATTGATTATTACCAATTACTAATTACTGTAATTGGTAATTACCAATTACAGTAATTAGTAATTGGTAATAATCAATTACCAATTACATGTAATTGGGAATTGGCAAGGTAATTGGAAGTATTTGGCAAAAAGTAATTCTAATTACACAAATGGTAATGACATTATAATTTTTTCCTTCACATAAAGAAATTTTTAAAAGTGGTTCATTCACAAAAACATTGAATATATCGAAAAAAAAACAAAATAATGTTCTCGGCTCTTCTGTCATTATCCGCATGCATTATGTGATGGTGAAATAGAGAGGGTACAGAAAAGAGGCGCGAACTTGAAATCAGAGAACTTTGAAATGGATTGAAACGTTGTTATTTTGTGAAAATAAGATATTTACTTTCAGTTGGCATTTTTTCTATTTTTTTTTTTATATATTGTGTAATGGAAAATTTTTGTAATCATTGTATTTCTTTTAATAAATACTTTAAAAGTAATCATTACATTATTTTCATCAATTACTCTAAATTTCAATTACATTTTACCCATTAGATGTAATTGGTAATTGTAGTTCATCAATTACAAATTACACGTAATTGGTAATTGTAGTTCATCAATTACAAATTACACGTAATTGGTAACTGGCAGTCACCAATTACAAATTACATGTAATTGGTAATTGGATTCTACCAATTACAAATTACATGTAGTTAGTAATTGATGATTGCCAATTACTAATTACACGTAATTGGTAATTGGCCCTGTAATAATTACTAAACGTAATTGGTAAGGCCCAAGTCTGTTTTATACCTCCTAGATCACCGCATTTTGGAGGCCTATGGGAGGCAGCAGTGAAATCTGTCAAATTACATTTAGCTGGTATAAGGAAAAGCCACATTAACCTACGAAGAATTACATACGCTATTAGTTCAAATCGAAGCAGTGGTTAACTCAAGGCCTATTACACCAATATCGAATGATCCAAATGATCTGTCGTTTCTCACTCCTTCGCCTTTTCTAATGGGAATTGCTACCACGTGCATTCCCGAACCAAATTTAACTGAATTAAGGACAAACACGTTGTCAAGATGGCAACATATTCAATACATGAAACTGCATTTTTGGAGCCGATGGCAAAAAGAATATTTTAATCAACTTCAATGCCGTAATAAATGGCAAATTAAGGGTGGAAATATTTTAATTCCTGGTACCATGATTATCATCCGAGAAGAAAACACTTCTCCTTGTCACTGGTTGATGGGACGTATCGTTGAAGTCTTTCCTGGAAAAGATGGAATCGTACGTACTACAACTATAAAAACCGTACACGGCGCAATGCAACGGTCCACTACCAAATTGTGTCCGTTACCGATAGACGCTGTACCGACAACTTCGTCGGACCAGACAACTTCGCCAGAGCAGCTCAATTCGCCAGGATCGACAACGGTCCTGACTTCACCTCATCCGACTACAAACATCTGAAGCCGAGAGCTTCGGCGTAGCCAACGTCGTCGGAGCGGAGAAATCCACCGAAATCGTCCAACACCCGTGTAGGCGATGCAGCTTATTATAATTTAGCCAGAGCGTAAGACAATCTGTCGTCGCTCAAGCGTATGCTTACTTCGGCGAAACGCACACCATTTGTGCCAAAAATAGCTCAGCCGGACATCTATTCGACATCGAATCCAAATCGATCAGAGACGTCAGCGTAGTTTCCAGTCCCAACTACGCGGAGTATCCGAGTCAAAGTGCTGGCGTCTTTAGAACGTTTAGGACAAACGCAAAGACGAAATATTTGAACTGTTTTGGTCAAAACGTATTCTAAAACGTTTAGCCACAAATACATTTTAATTTTCTCCGAAGGGAGAACCATTCGATTCTTCGGATTCAAGTAACAGACCGTTGTTCACCGCTCGACTTAAATGCAAGATGCAAGCGTTAAGTCAAATTGGCTAAAACACAGTACACGCTAGACGTGATACACATTATAAGCATACGTTGCGATACATTTCTTGTATCTAAAAGATTTGACCTTGAAATGATGATTTATGATCGTTTCTTTTATTGTGAGTGTCAATCATATCTGTGTGTAGAAATGTTATATAGTAAGTGTGTCAATCATAGCTGTCTGATGAAATGTTCTTTTATTGTAAATGTGTTATTAATTATATCTATCAAATAAACCGGCATAAGACAGAAAAGCCTGTTTTAATTTCTATATCCACACGCAAGCGGGTAACCGCATGGTGGTTTCTCCAAAAGGGGAGACCGTAACACTCCCTGTTGAGAATTTTTCTTTTTCCTAAACCTTCGCATAGCAATTACGAACAAACTCGCAGAAGGAAGTATCCAATTTGGTCCAGTCGTTTTCAAGTATTAAGCATCCGAACAAACCACGATCCATTTTTATATATACAGATTCGCCTTGGTTACATACGTGTATGATGATTTGCGACATGGGTACAGTTCGAATTTAATCCCTTTAAGGGCACAGTTTTATTTTTTTTTCTTGTAGGGATGTGTTAAAAATATTGTTTCGAATTCGACACCAACTACACCGGACGATATGAAAATGGAAACAATAAATGCATTTGCCACCATTACTCCGGAAATGTTAAAAAGAGTTGGAAGATCGATTGAAGATAGAGTTAGAATATCCATAAACGAAATTGGCGATCATGTAGAACATTCATTATAATACTTGTCATTTAAAAGCACATGTGTTTCATTAACAACCTTTTCAGATAGTTGAAATCAAAAAATACATTTCCATATTCAGCAGCTTCGATGTAATTTCAATTTAAGTAAAATTTAACATACAAATTTCTCCAAAACCACAAGAGATAGGTATAGCGATACCTAATACAGTTTGGGTACGAATTGATAAATCTTTCTCCGAGTCTAAAAATATACAGGGCGATCCATTTGAAATAACAAAGTTACATACTATTGAAGTTGAGACAAATAAAGCCGATCTATGGAATCACACTGTACATTATTGTGAAATTACATACCTGAAACGAAGTAGCCTAAGATATACCAAATCAAGACTAAAAACATGATTTGAAAATTTCAATTAGTTTGTCTGTTATGTCCAATTTCAAAACATCCTACTTCTTCGAAAATCCTCAAATACTTCGAAAACGGTAAAAGATAGGTATAGGAAACATTGAAGTAACTCACCTTTATTTTTTGTATACAATTTGAAAAGAACAAACAATATATAGTGTTTCATTAAGAAGAACATAACTTCGATACTTAGCGCTTTTTAGGGCAGCTTGTACAAATGACAATATTTTCTATTTCTGGCTTTTATAAACATACACCATCTTGTAAAAAGAGATTTAAAAATAAATTATTAGCTTTTCGTTATCGCTGTCGTGCTTTCTATTTGCACCAAAGTAGAGCAACGTTTAGTGATCCGCTTTTTGTAGTCGGAAGGCGTGTCAGGGGCCGAAACCGAAGGGTTTCGGTACAGTACGGGACCAGTGTTTTGCCACAACGGAATGTCTACGAATGGATTGAAAATTTCAAAAATGGTCACACGATGTTACGCACGATGAGCCGGACGACCCTTTACCGCCACAAATGAAGAAAACATTGAGCGTTCGCGTGAAATGGTTCTCTTAGACAGACGAGTAACTATTGACGAAGTGGCATATCGTCTGCAAATTAGTCACGGTTCTGCCTACGAAATAATCCACAACAGACTTGGGTTCATTTCTAGCTCGCAGCTCAACCGAAAACCTTCTTTTATGAGGGCATCAGGAAGCTTGTACAACGATGGATTAAGTGCGTTGAAAAGCAAGGGGACTATGTCGAAATGATGTACTTGTAAGTCTCCTATTTGATTATAATAAAATTTTATAACTACATTGCAGATAATAATTGAATTACCCTCGTATATAAAATACAAAAAATGTTTCTATGTGCGCTATAGACTTTGAAACCATCCAACCGATGTGCTCCAAACCGGTTTCATTAGAAAGGCAATAATGTGAAGGTGGTTTTAGACCACTAAAACAATGCATTAGGCACATTCGGTCCATTCATGAAGTCGTTTTTTACCTTTTCCCATACAAAAATTTTCCCGAATACAGACTGTCAACACAAAAATACTGATTTGTCATTCTCATCAGAAAGTTTTATCATTTGTCGCGCGATCATGTCAAATAATCGAATTAGAAAATATTAAATATCTCATAGACAGTAAAAACGAGCGATTTTGGCTCCGAAGAATGATGATGTCAACAAAATAAACCATCAAATTTAATTGTAGCTGCCCGGTACAGTTGTCGCGTACAGATCGATTGACACAGTTATAGACGAGGAACAAGCTGTCAACTTTCCAATAGAGTTTCTTAACTCTTTGGAACCATCTGGAATGCCACCACACATTTTAACTTTAAAAGTTGGTTCACCGTTGATGCTCACTCGCAACTGAGATCCACCGAAATTGTGTAACAGAACAAAACTTGCTGTTAAAAAACTATCGCCGAATTCAATCGAAGCCACAATCATCAGCGGCAAATGTAAAGGAGGAGATGTGCTGATACCACTTATTGCAATCATTTCAACCGATTTGCCCTTCGATTTCAAGCGATTGCAGTTTTCAGTGCGTCTGGCTGTCGCCATAACCATCAACAAGGCTCAAGGCCAATCGCTAAGTGTTGCTGGTTTGAACTTAGAAAATTCTTGTTTTTCGCACGGCCAATTATATGTTGCTTGCTCCAGAGTTGGAACGCCGAAAAATCTTTATGGTTACACACCTACCGAAGAAACTCAAAATATTGTTTATGCGCTAGCATTAAGATAAAAAGTTAATAAAGAAACACAATTTTCGTTTTTTCCCAACAAATAAACAAAATGTATTTCTTTTTAGCGCAGTAGCACACGCCGGGTATCCGCTAGTCTAGAATAAAAGAGGTTGGATAGATAGGTGTAGGCAAAAATAACATTCCATGACGCAAACGCAATTCAAACTGGCGAATTAAAGCAGAAGAAGAAATACGTTAGGTTTTAGAATACATTCCATATACAGCAAACGCTCGATAACGTGAATGAATTCAGACCAAGGGTGTTTCATATTATCGAAATATTTACATTAGCGAAGGTGGTTATTAACAAGTAGATTATTAAAAGAAACCTTTAATATGCCAAAATAAAAATACAAAAAATATTCGAATAACTTTTGTAAACACTAAGGATAACAATAAATCAAAATAGCGTTTTATAATCGTGTATTAAAGAACGACCGTCAGCCAACAAAGTTGTAATTAAGACTATTTTCGCAAAATAAAAACTGCATATCGTCCAATTAGACGCAACTGGCTTAACTCCAAAAATCGAAAATTATTCAGGAGATGCAAAAAAATAACTCAGAAAATGAAAACATAATAAAACAAATATCGTTTGGGAAATAATTTTATTGGTTTGTTACTGGATTACAAAAAATAATCGTTATTGTCAAAAATGGATTTTATTTATGAAAATCCGGGAGTTTTCGATATACATTTATTTTGTCCGAAGGAGATGGGCAGCTAGTACCTGTTTCTTTTTTAACTTACATTACTTATTACATAAAAATAAACTTAGAAAACATATAAAAAAATAGTAACATTCTAATAATACATTATATCACTATTCGTTCTGTGACGGAAAACAAGAGCAGATTTACAAATGTGGTAAGCTGTCATAAAAAATGAATGTCCTGAGATATAGAAGCTTTAAGATCCATTAAATTTTGAAAGTTATCTTGTTTGACAGTCGGATCACCTGCTATTCTGCCTAGACGTATGGAACTGATGTATTGGGCACCTTGAAAGTTTTCAAAATAGGTATGATCTAAGTACTCCACCTTGTAGGGTTTAGGATTTATGCGAGCAGTTTCACCAACATTAACGTAGTCTGCTGGGACATTAATAATTCTGGTTTTTAGTTTTTGCTCAATAGTGGAGTGCATTGAATCGCATTCCATTTGAGTATGCCCTTTTCCTAAAAACTTTTGCTCAATTATGATTTTATTCTGCTTAATTAGAAAACTACTTTCACTATTCGCAGACGCGCGTTTCGCGGTCATACCGCTCATCAGTGCGACTGTGTGAAGTAGTTTTCATTTCTATAGAAGCTCTATATAAGCCTTCTTTCTTTTTATCAACTTCTGTTTGCTTTCGCGCCTCCTCCTTTTTCTCCTGATGTTCTTGATAGGTAGCTTCATCAACATTACCACTTTTGTATCCTACACACGTGTCGCAATCATCCTTTTTGGGTGAAAAGAGTGTTAAATTGAAATCGTCAAAACTATTGTTAACAGTTGCAACTGATATTGGTGTTGATTCATTTTTTGACATTTCGGCAGTTAGGCGTGTTTCAGTCGATGCGCATAATTTTTATACACGTGATCAATTTAAAACGTCATTTCGAGCTAAAAGTGGAGTTCAGCCATTTGCATCTTGAGCCGATGATATGCATGTATACGCAATCAAGCATCTGTGTTAGCTATAGCAATGAGTTATCCCGGGAATGTACACAATTAAGTTCAAATCCGGATCTATGCTACATAGATCGGGGACTCCCTACATAATTGGATAACTGTGGGATTGATCAAACTGGGCTTTCCATAGGCAACTTGTAACATTTGGTAGGCGATCGGAAATAGCGAAGACGTTGCGTAAGCGTGCATATTAAAGTGGTTACAAGAAATCAATTTTGGATTTTCTATCGGGGTACCCCCTAAAATGTACCAATAGGCCAAAAAATGTGATTGATAAGGTTTCAGCCCAATCTGATAATGCTAACACGTGCCTCATTGAGGTTAAAGTTACGAAAAACAGCGATTTTTCGCAAAAAGTCCTAGCTTTTCGTCTTTAAAATCTAAACCATTTTATTCCAAGATGCCTACATTCGGATACAACTTGTAATAGAAACTGTCGTCGTTCTTTGTCTTTTGTCAAGGATGAATTGAAGTCTTCGATTACTTTTACTCCCCTCTCAGCTGTGTCATTAACTATTCTTAGACTTTTCACTATTCTTTTAGCCTTTAAATGATATTCACCCCATACCATTAGTATTTAAAAAATCTATATCTATTTCAAATCTCTTAAAAAAATTAGAGTCGGAGAAGAAACAAAATAATCAATTTCTTTGCCCAATGAATTATCAACTTCTTGGAAATTAAGTTTTGCTTTTACATCCCTGTCATCCGAATTACCTTCATCGTTTTCTACGTCGGACTTTTTTAACCATTCTTGTTTTGACATTTTTTCCAAAGTATCATTGAGAAATGAAAAAGCAATTTCTTCCGAATAGAAACACCACAGATGGTTAACTATTTTAGACAATGCCTTGTCTGCAATTTCTTTATCAATTATGCTGTATTGAACTAACGATTTTCCTAATTCTAGGTTTTCGTTGAGGGCGAGGGTGGGCTTGTGGGCAGTAAACCATGCTTTTATATAAATATTGATTATAAATAAACATTAAACATATATCTTTAATACCCTTTCCTTCTAAATCCATTAACGAAAATTGATCCGTGAAAAGATATATTTTGAGACAATAAATGGCCTTTGCCATCCATCTAGCGTGATGAATAGCTCCAGGTACTCTGAAAGTAATTGTTTCTGGTGGAAGACATCCTGAATAAATCAGACAAAGTTAGGTGAAGCGTTTATAATCATACCTGGGATGGCGATTTTTTAATTGTTCAAAATGAAAATTTGAAATTTATTCTGGATTACTTATTTTATTTCTAAAATTTTCATCTTCTATAACTGTTTTGTATATATATATATATATATATATTTCGTGACCTTTTATACTTATCTTATATGATAGAGATCTACCACTAATAGGTCAATAAAACAAGGCTGGTTTGAGCGATAGTTATATTTTCAGAACGTTTACAAACGTTTTCGGAACACCTTCGTCAGTGAAAATATAACTAGATAAATATATAAACAAACTTTTGTTTTTTATTTGGGACTATCAACAAAATAACTAGTGACTAGGATTTCTTGATATAGAGGATGTATAACCAACTTTTATATATATATAAATTATAAAAACTAAATTAATATGTAAACATACATGCAAATTAAGTAAAACCTTATATCAAAAAATCTTTGTCGAAACCTTAACAATTCTGTTCAAGGACTAGGGAAAACCAAATTCAAAAACCTAGCCAAAGGTTTCCTTCTTAAGAAATGCAAATGTCATTTTAACAAATTGCTATATACATTACTTAAATTTTGAATATCGGTCCTGAAATTAATAGTTTTAGTGTCTTTCTGTATATTTATCATTTCATATATTAGTCTTTTTTATAATTATTATTAATTTATTATAATTAAGGTTTCGACAAAGATTTTTTGATATAAGGTTTTACTTAATTTGCATGTATGTTTACATATTAATTTAGTTTTTATAATTTATATATATATAAAGGTTGGTTATACATCCTCTATATCAAGAAATCCTAGTCACTAGTTATTTTGTTGATAGTCCCAAATAAAAAACAAAAGTTTGTTTATATATTTATCTAGTTATATTTTCACTGACGAAGGTGTTCCGAAAACGTTTGTAAACGTTCTGAAAATATAACTATCGCTCAAACCAGCCTTGTTTTATTGACCTATTAGTGGTAGATCTCTATCATATAAGGTACTGTTTTGTATTTCATTTAGTCTAGCTTAGACCACCCATTCTGGAATTTTCGAAAAACGTCTGATTGAGGTGGAGTGGGTGTGCCCATTTTGCAATTGAAAACTTCCTTTAAAACAACTTTCAAAATATGGCGAGGACATGCCAAATAAAGAAGATTTGTCTCTAATAATTGCTCTAGTACAATGCAGGTTCCCTTATGGTGACCAGTGACTGCGGTGGTATCAAAACACATTGCCTGATTTTTTCAGCTTTTTAACACGTGACTTGTTACATAAAAATAAAAAATGGGAATTCCCGAATTATAATTATTTGTCTGTACGTTAATCGAAAAAACAAACTAACACATGTACAGTGGCGAGTATTAATTGTCGAATGTTGGTCAGTTTCGTACTTAAAAGGTTACCAAAGGGTCAGTAATTGAGATATTTTAACAAAAATTTCAGCGTTTGTGCTAAATTTATTTGACTCCATTATAATTGGTACCAAAAAGTGTAAATAGATGGTGTACATTTTTTTATTTACAATGTATACAATTATGATATAAATTTAGTCTTTTAATGCGACCACTACGACCTGGCCTGATAAATGCTAAATGTCACTTAATCTATTAGTTTAAGCAAAAAAATTATTAAGATCAAAATTAATAAGAATAAAATTTCCTATCAAATAATACTCGAATCAGGTTCCCAGAACAAATGATTTCGATTTTAAGAACGAAAAACTAGGATTTTTTGTGAAAAATCGCTGTTTTCCTAACTTCAACCTCAATGAGGCACGTGTTAACATTATCAGATTGGGCTCAAACTTTGTCAATCACATTTCCTAGCTTATTGGCATATTTTAGAAGGGGTGCTCCAAAAGATAGTACCAAAAAAACGTTTACCATGTACCTTGTAACCACCCTAGTGCATATACACACTCGATCCGTCCCGATTAAATTCGAGTTTCTTGATCATCGCCTTCGTAGATCTGTTTACGTTATCGATTTACCGAGCTACGCTATCGAGCATTCCGTATAATCCTATACTACAAATTTGAAATTGAAATGTTCACATTAGCGCAATGTTTCCAACATCGGGTATTTACATTAATCGAGCGTTTGCTGTATTTTAAAGAATAATTTTAAAAGGAAACAGTCCATCTGTTTGATTTTCTTTAATTCCTTTGCTTTCGTATAGTTTTTAAAAATATCGTACAGGAACGGTAGTTCGTCAATTTCTTGTTATGAATTGGAGGTCTACACAGCACAAAATTCTTATATTACGTAATAAAGCGATGAAGAAAAGTAATTCTATGTTATGCAGTTAATGACATGTTTTTCTGTTTCCTTTCCATTTACATGCATTGGTAAAATCAAGGCGCCTGTAAGTCTGGTATACATGTTTCATGTTTAATACCACGTCTTGCAGTGTATCGAAAACTATGTCAGATTGCATAATTACGCTGGCCTTGATTATCTCCGTCCGAGATTATGTACTCCTGGATAATTTCGAGCTATATGTGTACATGTCTTGTTTTGAGCGTGGAGCAAGAAAATGTGAGTAGCAACCTAGTATTTTTAGCGTTGCAGTTCAAGTTGGAATAAAAACAGTTTATGTGGTTTTTATGTGTTTTGTCCATAATATGATTCAATTAACTGCCTAACATCTTGAAAATGCTCCTGTTTCAGATCAAATCCTTGGATGCGTACACAATTTTTGCGTAACAACATAAAATTGTGTTTTTAAGTTGTATCATAACATTCGCTAGTTTCTAGGATTCGCAATCTATTCAATAGTTTTTATTACTTTTGGAAACTAAACACGGACAAATTCATCTTGTAGAAAGTTTTAACCTTAGAAGGAAATTCACATTATATGAGAATTGTGTATGGGATTGCGAAAGTACGCTTATTTAAATACTTAAAACATGCCTACACCCAAAAGGGTAGCAAGGTATATATATATATATATATATATATATATATATATATATATATGTGAAACGAAGGTTATTGGGGAGTTCAGCAATCATACATTCAATAGTAGCATGTTCAATTTATTTTTATACCGATATTTCGTATCTAATCATATGCTTCATCAGGGTTAACAATAAAAGTACATTAGTTGTTAATAGAAAAAGAAAAAGTACTTACAAAAAGTGAACAATTCGAAAGATTGGTGCAAAACATTTGGAGCGAATGATTACATTAAAAAGCAAATCATAAATCTCATGATGCAGCAAAGTGTGTAACGGATGTCAAAAGAAAAAAATTAAACTAATTAAAGGTGTCAAAGATATAAACGAGGCAACCGTAAACCCGGACAGAAAATGTTTTCACCGCGCGATCACGACCACGAATGAGGAAACTTCCGGTCCAATTGGTGTCAAAATAGGTTGACGAATGAACTTCGACCGCCCCAAAGAGATACCAACCCAAACGCAGGAGAGACAAAAGTTTCAAAAACTGACGGAGTGAGCAGTTTATTTAGTTACAAAAATTTTTTAAATTCAAAAGCGAGTAATGGAAACAGCAAGAGAGTAAAATTTGAATTGTAAAGTTAAATGAAGTTTGCTAAAATACTGAGATAAAGGAATGTAATTGTAGTAAGCGAAGTTGATATTGTTGCTAGCAAGAACCCTAGATATGGCAGTCGTAACACCCGGAATGAAAGGTAACCTGAAGTACTTGACATCTGCATCTACACCACCATCATTGGTGGCAGTTCTATTGTAAATTGGGGTATTAAATAAAAGTTTAATGATAAGAAATTTGGGATAGCCATTATTCACGAAAGTTTCATACAATATATTTAAATTCTTTTTGAAAACCTCGGGTGACTAATTTTTAACACTCCATTCTTCATGTCGAGAATAGTATTTAGTTTTTGTTTATAGGGATGGTTTGAATGATAATTGATAAATCTGGATTACTGGGTTTTCTATACCAATCAATGATAATGTTGTTATGTTCATCCCTAATAAGTCTGGTATCGAGGAAAGGAACACTTCTATTCGTTTGTTTCTCTAAAGTTGTTATATATGTATGTACTCTCCATGGGAACCCCAAAAACACATATATACACATCAGCGTCAATAGTCTTATGTCATGTACATATTTCAGTGTATTCAAACTTATTATTAAAACAGTTACATAGTTAAGTGTGTGTTGTAATTACGTACATACACCAACATATAAAAGTGGCGGCGAGACGGTCCATGGGAAGAGAAGAATAAAAAGAAAGCATTAGAAGGAAGACACGTTGTTTAGGTTAGTGACAGTATACTATATAGCATCGATTACATTGCTAGCGCTGTACACTTGCCAACCCTAGATATTGTCAATTCAAATATTTTTCATTTTATTTGTTAAAATGGCGCAATTAAATGAAGTAATTTGGATGCGTTGAACGCTATACAGGTCACGCAGGCGGAAATTATACGGCAAAATAAGGACACTACTTACATTGGAAAAGATCATTTACAATCTTACGATGAAACTAATGAAAGTTTTGATACATATTTACAAAGGCTTGATAATCATTTGAAATTACGAGGAGTGGATGATTCGACCGCAGAAAAGGCGAACTCTGTGTACAAATTCTTAACGGATGCTTAAGTCCAAAAGTATATCAAACTCTGACCAAACTTACAGCACCTGATTTACCTAGCACTAAAACTTACAAACAACTAGTGAAATATCTAAAAGAATATTTATCACCGCAAGCGAGTGTAATCGCTGAGCAACATAAATTTAATATGCGTGTACAACACGAAGGAGAATCCATAGAAGGCTATGTAGCAGAATTAAAAAGATGATCATCAATTGCGATTTTAAATGTACGAATTGTCAAGTAGCCACATTTGATACACATTTACGGGCACAGTTTATTTGTGGAATTAGGGATAACGATATTCGAGAACGTTTATTACAACAGAAAGCTACAGTGAATTTTGAGGAAATAGTTCACATTGCTCAATCGGTCGAAATATCAAAAACAGAATCAAGTCAAATGCAAGTTAATAGTTTCGCGGTCAATGCCTTACGTGATAATTTTAAGGAAGTTAAATCTCATAGTCATAGTCACAGAAAACGAAATCAAGTACGTACAGAAAATAAGATAAAAAAATTGTCGGGAAAATGTTTCCGATGCGGAAAAAACTAATCACAAAGCAAACGAATGTTACGCTAAGAATTAGACTTGCAGAAAATGTAATAAAAAGGGACACATACGTATCTTTGCTCAAAAACAAATCGAAGCAAATTCAAATTCTGATGAAAACGAATTATTTCCGATAAATGAATTAAATATAGCGAGTATAAATTCCCTAAATACAGATAAAATCATTTTATCATTAAAGGTAAATCATTCAAATTGCAAAAGGGAGTTAGATACGGGTGCGGCAGTTTCTACCATGCCTTTGTCACAATTTAAGAAAATATGCCCGAAAATACAACTGGAACAAGCATCAGTAAAATTGAAAACATACACTGGTGAAATTATACATCCGATAGGTACAGCGAAAGTTCCAATAAATTATAAGGGACAATCTGCAAACGGCAACCTATTTGTCATAAACGGAAATGTTGATGCAATTTTCGGAAGAGATTGGCTGAATTTAATTAAAATCGACTGGCAAGGGATGCATCAAGTAGAAGCTTTGTCCTATAATGATGAAGAAAAATTAGGAAATTTAGTACAGGAATACAAGGGTGTGTTATCGGAAGAATTGGACGAAATTCCGGATTATACTTATTCCTTTCGATTGACGGATGAAAACATACGACCAATCTTTATCAAATATCGACCAGTACCGTACGCATTACAAAACAAAATAGAAGATGAAATAGCAAGATTACTGAGAATAGGTGTTCTAGAACAAACAGCACATTCGTTATGGGGAACACCAGTGGTACCCATAGTGAAAAAGGATGGTACAATTCGCTTATGTGCAGCATACAATACTACTATTAATAAGGTTATTGAAGATGATTGCTACCCGATACCAAAAATTGAAGACATCTTCAACAAAATGAGTGGTGGAAGATATTTCTGCAACTTAGATATTCGAAATGCTTATTTACATATGAAAATTGACGATTCAAGTGCCAAGATGCAAGCGATATCAACACATAAGGGAGCTTTTAAAGTAAAGCGACTCATGTTTGGAGTGAAAATAGCACCAACTGCATGGCAACGATTCATGGGCCTAATATTACAGGATCTTGAAGGTGTTGTTTGTTTCTTTGATGATATAGCAGTACAGGGAAGAACGCCTGAAGAATTATTTACAAGACTGCAGGAAGTATTCGAACGACTGCGAAAACATGATTTATATCTCAATAAGAAGAAATGTCAATTTTTCAAGGAAAGTACTAGATACCTAGGACACAAAATTGACGGAAAAGGATTATATACACTACCGGACAAGATAAAGGCCATATTAGAAAGTAGAAGACCTCACGATGTTTCACAATTGAGAACATTTCTGGGATTGATACATTACTATCAACGATTTATACCCAACTTGTCGATGAAACTACATCCGCTTTATAGGTTTTTACAAAAATACTCCGTTTAAGTGGACAAAAGAATACGAAAAATCATTCAAGAACCTAAAATCCGAAATTACAAGTACAAAGGTCCTTACACCGTTTGACGACAAACTGCCCCTAACTTTGGCAACTGACACTTCACCTACTGGAATAGGAGCAGTTAGCTCAGACATTTTTCCTGAGGGAATCGAGCGACCAATAGCTTTCGCTTCTCGATCGTTGAGTAAGGCTGAAGAAAACTATAGTCAACTCGATAGAGAAGCTACAGCAAATGTATGGGGTTTGAAGAAATTCTTTCCGTATTGTTATGGACGGAAATTTACTTTAATTACAGACAGTCAACCCTTGATGAGAATTTATCATTCCCATAAGGATCTACCACCTACATCGGCGGTAAGATTATTACATTACGCTAATTATATGTCCGGATTCAATTACGATATTAAGCATAGGAAAACGCAGCCACCCGCAAATGCAGATTATTTATCACGCATACCCCTGACTGTAACACCAGATAATCATGACAGCATAGAGTTATTCCAAATTAGTCAGATAGAAAACTTACCAGTAACCAGACGCGATATTAAGAGAGAGACAGTTGAAGATTCAACACTGCGCGAAATATATATGGCAGTAGAAAGTGGATATGGATTGCCGTTCGGGTATGATCGACTCGATTTTTCTATGCAAGACGGATGTTTGATGAAAGGAATTAGAGTAGCTATTCCAAAAAGTTTACGCAACGCTATTCTAGCAGAATTACATAGTACACATACAGGAGTGGTGAAAATGAAAGCACTGGCCCGGAGTTATGTTTGGTGGCCCAGAATCGACAAAGATATTGAGAAAGTGAGTCAGGAATGTGTACGATGCTCTAGCACAAGGAACAACCCTAGTAAAGTGGAAGTACATCCATGGGAATACGCTACGATGCCCTGGCAGCGTGTACATATTGACTACGCTGGTCCATTTTATGGAACATACATATTTGTGTTAGCTGATTCCTACACAAAGTGGGTTGAAGCTATTCCAACGAATACGATTACGACTTCAGCAACTATAGGAATTATGAGAGAAATTTTTGCTCGTTTCGGCCTTCCACATACTGTCGTATCGGACAATGGCAGCAATTTCAAATCATACGAGTTCAGTCAATTTTTGAGAGGTAAGGGTATGCTCCACAAACTTACAGCTCCTTACCATCCAGCTACGAACGGACAAGCTGAACGGTATATCCAAACAATTAAAAGAAGTTTACGTTCCCAATTACCAGATTCTGGAAATCTAGTAGAGTAGATTCTTGATGATATTTTCTCCGATTGTTGAATCATTTTTGGAATGTAATTCGTTGTCACATATCAGGACGTCGACTTTGGCAACGTTTTTGCATGTTCATCCATTGCAATCCAGGGAAATGATTGAACATGTAATGCCAGCTCCTCTGCACCCACAAATAGTTCCGCATTTTTCCTTACATTTGCAAGATATTAGCTTCAAAAGCTCGGGTGGCGCAGGTTCAGCCGTGCTAGTAATCGGCTCTAGCCCATGGTTCGTTCGTCGCCAACCCTATTCCTTCGGATTCTTGTAAAACCCAAGCCAAGTTTGTACCTGATGATACGTGCGGAATATGTGTTGTCGTGCTGCGCCTCTTGTTGGTGGGAATGATGATAGGTTAAACTTATTTTTGGTGATAGATTTTGCGTAGTGTTGATATCGTAGTGTAATAATGTTTTGCTGTGCTTCTCACCGCCATATAGGGTAATGAGAAATCTACCGTCAACTTTGTGACACGCTAGCACCCGCAATTATTACCCTAGAGTAAGAACAACAGCATTAAACTGTTCGGACGAATATCCTCTACAAGTTTGATAACATACATTTTTTCGACAAGTGTTAGGAAAAAGAGAAAAATCGGAGAAACCAGATCGAACTTTTGAATTTGTATCTATTTTGTTATATATCTCAACAAGTAACAATGATAGGTGAAAAGTTTATAGGACTTCAATTGTAGATCGTCGGAAGAGAAACAAAAATAACCAAACAACAAATCTGTATCTCGACGGAGAACAGAGTTATTGCGAGAACCATAATTTACTGTTTTTTTAAGATGGCGGCGCGCGTACGGAAAAATCGAAACTTCGTACGAACTTGCCGACTTCGCGGCGCGATAGAACACGCAATTATCATCCTAGAGAGAAAACAAAGACACCAAATTGTTCGTAGAAACACCCCCTATAAGTTTTATAATAGACATGCTTTTGATACGTATTAAGGAAAAAGAGAAAAACCGGAGAAACCAGATCGAATCTTTGAATTCTTGTCTGTTTTGTCCGATATTTCAAGAACTAACAATACTAGGTGAAAAGTTTATAGAACCGAGATTGTAGATCATCGAAAGAGGAACAAAAAACCACCAAACAAAAATTCTGTATCTCGACGGGGAACCGAGTGATAGTAAAAACAAAAATTCACCCCTTTTTCCAGGATGGCGGAAAATGCACAAAGGAAATCCTGGTCTCAAATCTCAAGTTAAGCTTTTCTGAGCACCCCTCACAACACATAAAAAATTTGGCTCTCCCAGTTCACTTTCTTTTCTTCGCCGTATTTTTGTACAGAATGACTGGACTATATATATATATACTTGAAATAATAAAGGAAGGCAATATTTTAGAAGGTTCTAAACGTCTTCTTGAAACGTTTTCTTATAAAAGTATATTCTATACATCACAAACTTAGAACATATTTTCAGAAAACTGTAGATCTAACTTATTTTCCGATGCGGCTTCTACTCCCGATTTCACAATATTGTTTCTTATGCAATCCTTCTCCAGTTTACCTATTCTTCACACACGCGTCACAGTGACAGCAAAACTTGTGAATAACGATGTATGCCTATGTCAAATGATCCTAGTCATATGCAAATACCAAAAACCTATGAATACAAAAATCACCAGATTAAAAAAATTACTGGTCACATGATGGACGATCATTCTTGATGTAGGATAGTAATTTAACACGAACATAATTATTATCAACCGAATTTCTTTCACATTAGTAAATGAATTACGTATACATACATATGTATGTATATACAATAGAACAAGATATTCAGTTCACTTTTTTGATTTCGTGGAATCATAAGATGAGTTGAATATTGTTTGTTGCTTTTAATTTTATTTGATTATGTGCTATCAATGTCTCTTAATTACGTATGTTACTTAGATGCGCAAGCATGCATGCGTATTCGTCTATCATCTGTATGTACATATGTTGACGATTATCAAACACGACTGTTTAATTGACCTACTTAATGTAAGGGCGATTAAAGTGCTAATAGGCTAACCATATTTGTTATGAAAACTATCAGCATCTATGTATTATTTAAAAGAGAAGGGAACTATTGTGTAAATAAGTTTGTAGACAGGAAAAGGAAGCGAGAAGTTACAAAAAGCTATGAACTTGGATTAGCTTTAAGAGACCAATATTTTGTGATTTTGTAAGAACTGTTTCACCATTTAGTTAAACCGAGGAGATTTGAAGTGTGAAGTATGTGTGTGAGCGAAATCGTGACTGGTACAATCTGAATGAAGCATGGAGTTGGAGGCTCATTATATAGAACAGATGTAAGGTCTAAAAGATTGGAATGTAATTTTTAATAAAATCTTGAATAAAATTGATTTTCAAATTACATTGGAGAAAATGCTATGGTGCTTCTCGTCTTGTATCAAGATTTAGGTATTTTGGGAAATTCATTTCCTTATAGAAAAGAAAATTATGGAAAGAACAAACGGTTACATAGTTTGTATGATTCATAAAATAACTTTTCGAACAACCAACGGATACTGCCTACATTTGTACAAAATTGGTCATAAAAAGATTTATAATAGAAATAAAATGGACAATAGTTTCGAAATTAATCATAGGTTATCGGAAAATTACTAGAATAATTCAATATTTAGAAATAAATATAAAATCTGTTAAAATCAATACTCTTATATATGTAAGCTTTATTAAGCATAGGAATATTTTAATAAATAAAATTGTAAAAGGCAGAGGGGACAATGTAGCGGGATAAAAATTGATTAAACGTTACATTTCACTTAAATTTCATTTGTTTATCAAGATTTAAATACTTAAATTCACAAAAAGAACCCAGTAATGAAAGCAATTTATATAAAATGTTAAAGAAAATATATTGAATTAAAAATATTAAATAAAATTATATTATGATGAGGCAAAATAGTCTCCTACCTATTATACCACATACACAACAACACTTATAATTTGAAAAAAATTTCAAGATTAATAAATAAATGTAATTCATTAGTACTTTCGGAAATCTATCAGCAAAAGAGGTAAGAAATTTACAATTGTGAAGCCGTTATAATATATTGTTCAGTTTTAATTAAACAAAATTCAATGTTACGTGAGAGCATTAAGTGAGTTTTGACAACTCGGAAATCTAGAAGAAGAACTTTTGAATACTTTCTACTTCATAGGATTAATTTGATTTTATAATTCTAAATTTTCAGTTTAAAAAGAAGAAACGCTTTGTGAATTTAATAATAGGATTACTTACGTTTATAATAATAATCATCGTTTATCTGTGAAAGAATTAATTTTATTTATTTATAATGAGTTTGGTAACAGTTTACAATATCGTTTTACATGCCACTTAGAATTATAATAATAAATATTTATACGCATGTGGTATGTGGTATAAACTTCATTTAAAGTATCGACATTCATTCTTATTTAATTGATTATCCACTTGCATTAATACTATAGCAATATATAGCATGCGCCTTAACTTATCCTTAGGAGTTTAGATATAGATGTTTTAAGACATAGTAAATTAAGTAGTAAATAGTTTTCCTAATAAAAGTTAACTAGAAATGGCAAAAAAATATTTTTATTATCCAGTTTACGTTTCCGGGATGGTACATTTATATTAAAAAGCAAAGCGCTTGACACACTACTAGCGGAAGACTAGTGGGGTTTGTTTCCTTAGAGAAGGGCACATTACGTAAGCGGCGCAATGAACCAAATTTGGTGTTCTGTATAGGTTACCATGGCAACCGACTAACGAAAGTCAATGAAACGTCACATTTCGCGCATATTTCCATGACGTAATGTGTTCCTCTCTAAGGAAACAAACCTTATTTCTCCTCCACCTGCTATAGTAACATCCTATTGTTTTCAGTTTCTCGTTTATAGATTAGCAATTTGCCAAACTCAACATGACATTATATGTAGGTACCTACTATATCTCCATAAAATCCTAGATACTTGCTATACAAATTTCTAAGCTTGAAAATTAGGACATCGGTTTATATCGGCTTATATAATCAGTTATTGTTGGAAAATTTAAAATGGAATAGTTATATTGCTGCGTTCTTAGAAAGTATAAAAGGGAAATTTTAAAGTGAAAGCTGAACTATTCTTCGAGATAAAAATAACGACCTATGCAAGCGAGACTTGTTGATGCGTCATATAGTCCTTGAATGTCAGTTCTAGCAAACGGACGTATCTCCCTTGTGCAGAGTTGATTTATAAGAAAAGAACCTACTTTTATAACAAAATTATTTATTATTTTGTATTGCCCTGTCTCAATAGGTTATTGGCCCAAGTTAGGTTGATTAACTGTGTCTCTTCTTTCATTATAATTTGCGTGAAATACTTACTTAGTTCAAAGTGACCATGGAAAGTGCAAAGAAGAAAAGAAACATTAGAACATTTGATAGTGATAGATATAGTGCATTGAAGCTTAGAATGCGTAGCTTATTCACTTAAATAGGTTTAATTAAAATAATAGATGATGAAGTCACTGATTCGCCAGAAGAGACTGCATTCAATCAGAGCAAAAAGCAAAAAAGTATAATTGAATATTTATCTGATTTTTTCTTGGTTTTGTGAAATGTGAGAGTACAGCCAGACAAATTTTATAAAGTTTAGACAACATCTATAAACGTAAAAGTTTGGCCACGCAATTTGCTCTTTGAAAAATGACTTATCCTGAAACTACAAGGGTGATGTACCGCTTGTGAAGCATTTTACTGTATTTGAAAATTTAATCACCTAATATTAGCATGAGGTGCAAAATTACATGAATCTAACAAAGTAGTACTATTGAAACTTCCTATATCCACCGCCATAGAAACTTTATCTGAAGATAGTTTGACTTGGGCTTTTGTAGAAACAAGACTTGTAGATCACAAAGTGAAGGTAAGACATATGTAAAAGCAGTGACACTAGTGCAAGAGTACCTCATGCTGGCTACGAGGATTGAACAATTTTTAAAACGAATAATTTTTAATTTTCAAAATCCCTCAAAAATAAAAGAGGACAAAACAAAAAGGTTGACATCAAATGATATCATAGTAGAAGAAAAGGCCATGTAGTTAGAAAGTGCTATTTTTACAAAAGGAAATCAAAAAAGGGCTTATAGAAAGAGAATGTCCAAACTGTCGAGATAACGGAACCATCAATATAATAAGATCATTGATACGCTAATCAGGATCTTTCATTGATAAAATTCTTTGATAAGTTATACAATTGATATTGTTTCTACGAAAATATACCAGTACATTGAAACTTAGTACACTGTTTTTTAATAACGGTGCTATATTAGAATTATAGTCCACAGACAATATTTGGATAGTTGTTAGCGATAGATACTATTAGCAATTGCTCGAGGAAATTTTGAATTTGTAACCGTTCTTCACCGGGAGCACTTATGTAACACGGTTTGGCCGCGTTTTTGTTACTTTTAGTTACTGTTATTGCAGTACGTTGCCCTACTCTGCTAGTGTGCCGCTTTAATAAAAGATGTTGACCGACCCAGGTCCAGTTTTCTTTGGTCGGCGACACACTGCGCAATTTGTATATTTCCAACAATACGGATAATGACAGGCATATTTGGTATTGAGCGGCTAACATTGGTGCCGCCGTTTTATGTCCAGACGGTATCTACTAAAATTCGCAGCAATGAGTAGGCAGTTTATTAGCATCGATTAGCACATATCTGATTGCTTAAAATTAATTAAACGTGTACATGAAAACTAATTGCAATTTTAGATTCCTGTTATACTACATTCCAAAAAAAAAAATAAATGATTATTTCAGATGATACTTATGTAACTTCGAATTTCTAAAAAAGATATGTAAATCTTTGATATTTTAGACATATATTTGCTAACAACGTATAAATCACTGACACAAATATCACATCGGTAAACTCCTCACCACACAATTGTTTATAACAAAATCGGTGACACGTGTTTCGCGAACTCGAGGCAAGCATCTTCAACAACCGTATAAACCGAAGTGACAAATTTCTAACATAAAAAATTCTACAACATACATACATTTTTGACCCCAGTTTTTACTGTGACCATGTGTGTGCATACACAAATATTTTCCCTCTCGGTGACGGCTCGGACGCCTTTCACCCCCGCAAATTCCCATATTAAGTCAAGTGGACGGCCAAGGGAAAAGTACCTGGTAAACCCGAAGTTTGAACGTTAACGATTTACAAGTACATTGTGTGAATTGGTTAATGCCCGAAGAAATTAAATTTTAGTTAAAATTCTTTCATTTGATCATAATAAATAAACGGAATAAACTAGATTGAATCGGTCCCGCGTCCCGATTTAGAAGATTTATATTTTTGTGTATGTGTATGGCTTCAAATG
This sequence comes from Chrysina gloriosa, assembly GCA_038088585.1. Taxonomy (NCBI): domain Eukaryota; kingdom Metazoa; phylum Arthropoda; class Insecta; order Coleoptera; family Scarabaeidae; genus Chrysina; species Chrysina gloriosa. The sequence goes on from CM076093.1 coordinate 56,953,855, forward strand.
CGTCGAGTTCTCGCAGTGAATCGACTTGTCTTATCAATTTTAAATTTTCCATTTGTATGTCGTGCCCCGAGTCATGCATATGTTTCGCGATACTTGACGAGTCTATCCTGCCGTAGCGGTAATGTGCTACATGTTCTTTGAATCGTGTAGCTATTGCGCGTCTCGACTGTCCTATATATGCTTTATCGCATTCCCTACAATTAATTTTATAGATACCCGACCGTTCTTCCGGAACTGTTTTGTCTTTCGGATTACCTAAAAGATTCTTTAATGTGTTTTTAGATGTCGAGCACACCTTCATGTTTTGTTTTTCTAGAATATTGCTAATCCCTTTTGAAATCTTATGATGCGGTAGTTTTATAAAATTCTTTTCCCGCCGAACTACCGGGGCCAAAGCCGTTGAATTTCTTATGTGGGCTTTTCTTTTAATTCTTTCTAATCGTTTCTTAACATCTCTTACGGAGTAACCGTTGTATATAGCTATCTTTTTGATATATTCTAATTCTTTTCGAAACCTAGTTTGTGTGAGCGGGAATATAACTAACCTATTGAGTAAGAAATTGACAACAAGTTAAAATTTAAACTGGCTGTTTCGAACCCGATCATACCGAAAATATACTGTTTGCCCAAAATACACAAACCGGGTAAAACAATGAGGTCTATAGTATCCTGTATCAACTTCCCTACTTATAAGTTATCAAAGTGGTTAGTAAACAAATTTAAAACTTTGCCTAAGAGGACGGATAGCTTAGAGATTGAAAATTCAGTAGATTTCGTGAATAAGATTAACGGAATGCAGTTGAAAGAAGGCGAAGTTCTAATTTCGTTCGACCTTTGTTCACTCTTCCCCAGCGTACCGATTAATTAAAGTTTAGACTTGTTAGTGGATTTTCTTAGAATGAACAATATCGACGACGTACGAATAGCTGAATACAAAAGGTTGACTTCCCTTTGCATGAAACAAAATTATTTTCAAATTAATAACAAAATGTACATACAACAGGAAGGCACAGAACTTCGCACATACACAAAAATCTAAATCTTCTAAATCGGAACGCGGGACCGATTCAATCTACTTTATTCTGATTATTATGATCAAATGAAAGAATTTTAACTAAAATTTAATTTCTTCGGGCATTAATCAATTCACACAATGTACTTGTAAATCTTTAACGTTCAAACTTCGGGTTTACAAGGTACCTTTTCCTTGGCCCTCTATTTGACATAATATGGGAATTTGCGGTGGTGAAAGGCGTCCGAGCCGTCACCGAGAGGGAAAATATTTGTGCATGCACACGCATGGGCACAGTAAAAAGTGGGGTTAAAAATGCATGTTGTAGAATTTTTAATGTTAGAAATTTGTCACTTCGGTTTAAACGGTTGTTGAAGATGCTTGCCCCGAGCTAGCGAAACACGTGTCACCGATTTTATTATAAACAATTGTGTGGTAAGGAGTTTACCGATGTGATATTTGTGTCAGTAAATTACACCACAGTCCTTGTAATCACCTTTAACGTATAAATCATTCAATATACCAGGAACTACTTTAGAAACACCATTACAAAATGAATGTTTCCTTAAATATGTATATGTATATATTGTAGAGTGTAAAAATAAAGTAATCTCTCCTCCTATCGAGCACAGACTATCAATATTAATTTCCGCGAGTCAGAAAGCCAGCCTCGGATGTTTTCGGTAAAGTAGGTAGAAGGTTTCCACAAATAATATACATATCTACCCGAGATTTTATGGTCTACACCGCTTCAAGTGTTTCATTACGATTCCCAGTTACATATTTAAATTCTTCTTATTTGTCTTACATATATAAAGGTAATTCGTTAAGTCGGTGCTCTATCGTAATTAATATCTGATGCGGAAATAATTATACGTAGATGCGGAATATTTAATAATTGTAGGATACACATGCCAATGTATATGTATACATTTATTATTGATTAAAATATTGGTTGAAAGCATTCCCAAAGATTTTATAGAAACGAGAATTATTTTGGGTATAAAAATCAAAAAGAATTATTTATTACAGAACAAGGTAATATACAGCGAACTTTATATGGTATTAATTTGGTTAAAATTTATTTCATAAAAAGAGTGATAATCTATTAAAAAAATTATATTACAGAAATGACAAATTCTATGGTTCTTTACTTATCCTAATTTAGTTCAGTCAGATTCAGATCAATTGCGTTCACTTCCGCTTATTTACTAATGCACTTGTCAATTTCATTTTGTTTTCAGAGTAATGATTGTGTTAAAGCCAATTTAATACGGCCGCAACCGAGTTGTCTCCCGATAATCACTTTCTAATTACGGGTTGAAAAAGGTCATATATAAATTCTCTCCCAAGTTGTAATTTTATGTTTATATTCCAAACTTTGGTATAAGATACAATTGTTACAAATTAAGGATTTAGTAATTTTTATTTACTCTAAACCTATGAGACACATTTTTAACAAATTCAAACATAGTCAACTCTTTTGAATACAGTTTTTGAATTTGAATATCTAAAAACTGATTTCTCTGTAATATCTTTTTATCGTAAATATATTTTTCCATATTGCAACTTCTCTGTCTGATATAAGAATCGATTTGAAAATTCAATAAAACATCTATAAAAGTAAAAATATTTGGATGAAGCGAGTAAAAAGAAGCATTCAATTTCGAATGGAACGATTCACAAGCATTAGTAGTTCTTTGAAGCGATGAGCTTTCTGCCCAAATATGTGGTGGAAACAATGAATTGTCATCAATGTATGTGGAAACAATGTAGTCTCCAAATTTTGTAACAGCATTTGATGTTGGCTGGGTGGAACCCAATTCAATGGCAAAAAAGTCACCTACATCTTGCGGGTGTAAAAATGACAATTCAAAAATGTAATTCAAATATTTTACCACTTCAGATTCTTGTTTGTTGTATTCAGAGCTTAGACCCACTTCTTGAATTTTCCTATGCCACGACTGTGTCAAGTGAAAACGACATCCTCTAATAAGAGTGCCGGGAAAAACAGCATGATGTGCCTTATGGATGGATATTTCGAAGTCTGCTGTAATTCTAAAAGGCTTAAAGTCACCGGTTACTTTGAGTACTTCATCTTCCATAAATGTAACAGCCGTCTTGTAAGTATTAACTTGCTTATTAGGTAACAGAAAGAGTATAACGGGAACATAATGATCATTTTGCATAGCAAATATAAATTACAAAATTTTGATCTTCTCTTGCCATCCGTAGACGTACGTTTCGCGGTTATGCCGCTCATCAGTACGGCTTTGCAAGAGCTGTAATTTCGTATGCAGTTACTGCAGGAGGCTGTGGCAACGCAAGTTATCCACTTCTGTAGAAAAAATAACTGTAAAAAAATGCCTAATACGTGCATTGTGAGAGAATTCATATCGAATCCCTCTCACATGTACAAACATCAATAGCAAATAGAGTAAATAATTGCAAAAGAAATTTAGGACAATATTCAAAAGTTCCATCCAAATAAAATTCAGCGGCCGTAGTCAACAATTCGATATTACTTTTACATGTAAACATAACGATATTGTTGGCTCTGTCATTTTTTATTACAAAATCTTCATTTTTGTTGGTTTTTATTCGCCGTTCGTCTAAATATGTATGAACTGTGTTTTTCGGTAATGGTGGCATCAGTGATCGACGAGCATTGTAGATATTTTTTCTAACTAGATTTATATCACTTACGGTTAGAGCATCAATATCACGTGATTTGACTTCTTTATGGATAATTTTCATCGGCCGTTCTAAAAGATCGTCTTGTGCTTTCCTTTTCAGTTTATTGCTAAGCTGCTGTCTTTCCAATACGGGACTAGGTAGCTTATCATGGTTATGATCTAACACCGAATCCACGATAACATTATCTTTGCCATTTGTTTTAATGTAGGTATTACACAATGCTTTTCTAGATGTACATGACCACCTTTTAACACCTCCAGCCAATGTTTTTTGAAAAGAAAACTTGTGGGCGTTTATTACCACTTTTCCCTGTTCACTTGAGACCACTTGCAAACTCATTTTAATATTTAAGTTGTATAAGAAGTAAAAATAATAATACTGAGAAAATATTATTTTACCGCCCTATTTATATGCTTCTAATTACCTAATGACCACAACTTTTGGGGCGTATACAATAAGTTGCTGACCTATCCACATCGATTTGTGATAATTATTTATTGCAAATTCGTATGTCATTAAGATATCATTAGATTCAGTCATCAGAGGCACTTAGTTGACCGGGATTAAAGGGATTAAAAGATTATGTACCTGTTAGATATCGGAGACAATTTACCTATCATTGGGAGAGAATTTACCTATGCAAAATCCGGCCTTTTAGAAGATGGGAGACAACTAGTCTCCGCTGTTTAATACGATTATCTGAAATTGTTTTTAGTTATCGTTCGCTTTATGAACGAATATATATACATATATATATATATATATATATTATCTCATTAGGTGCTATTTAACCACTTGTATGGTACGGTTCCGAGTAGCAGCTTCCGGAAAATTATAAACCCACAATCAAAACTATGCTAATTATAAAGTTACAAAATACGTACTTCAGTAGATGAAAACAAAATTTGCAATTGTTGTCAGACTTTATTTTTATAAAGAAACAACAAAAACACTCTAAACAAAAATTAAGCAAAAATTAATAAAACAACAAAAGAAACATAAATTTGCAATAAATTACATTCCATGGAGACACATATTGTAAATAAATAAAATATTAAAGATAAATAATAACTAAAAAAATAATGTAACAATAAACAAGAGAACAATTGAAATCAAAAAAGGATTCTAAAGAGATAAAAAACACTTCGTAATTATAAATTACGAAAATAATGTAGCATTATATTGTTAGCAATTTGTTTAGTCTACGGATGATAAGCTCGGATCCGGGCCTGGAGCTGATCGGGGGACGCAAGCAAAGACTCTATGGGGTATCTTCCCGTTTCGTGCGTTCCCCTTTCGGGCTTCGAAAAATGTTACCTGAAATATTCCCTTTTCGGGCGTCCAAAATATAATTCTCTTTCTTGAATCCCATTTCGTGCGTAAATTTGCAGATAACAGTAAATCAATAAAAGCATTAAGCCTATATTAAGAGATAATAAGATCCCCATTTCGTCCGTGAAATTTGCAGGTGAAAGCATTAGAAAGACAACTTATATTATTATAATGATTATTGTTAGTAGTATTAAGATATCGCCTCCCTTCCACCAATACAGGGATGATAAAATATTGCAGTAGGTATTACTAAAATTTTTGAAAAATAAATCTTATAAGTGCAGTTAGGCTATTCAAAAGCTTTTGTGAATTTTTATTTGTGATGGAAGTGATAGAATCAAAACGTGGAAAACCAGTCATCTTGTATTCTGGATACAAGTTCAACTTAAAAGCAAAGAACAAAAACTTAACTCTTCGACGGATTTGCATTAACAGGAACTGCCCAGGAGCGATTGTTATCGATGAAGTAAAATCAAAACTTATAAGTGAGAAAAGCCATAACTGTGTTCCAGATATTGTAAAAAATGAAGTCGATAAGTGTTTATATAAAGCCAAAAAGAGAGCAACAGAAGAAGTGACACCAGTATCGCAGATATATCGACAAGAGATGATGGTTGCTAAGGACAGAGGTCTGGATTTCGTTACAAATATTCCACAGTTTACATCAGTGAAACATGCATTGTATAATGAGCGACATAAATCGCTAGGCATTAGCTTGCTTCCGAAAAACGAGAAGATATAGAGGTCCCTGAGTTTATGAAAGAGTATGTCATAATTGACGGTGGTATGGAAGACAGGATTCTTGTATTTGCAATGGACGGAGGTAATTTATTAGCTGGAGCTTCTTGCTTCCTATTCGATGGGATTTTTAAAAGCTGTAGTTCACTGTTTTGCCAATTATACACAATTCACGTGGATATTGGTAGTACAGAAGAAAGAACAAGCATCATTCCTGCTGCATATGCCCTGCTACCCGACAAAAAAGAGGCGACGTATAAACGATTTTTTTTTGTTATTAAAAAATAAAATCAAGAATATTTTACCAAAAAGATCTATTTTTGATTTTGAAGTAGCCGCAATTAATGCTGTAGAGGAAGTTTTTTCGGCTACAATTATCAAAGGATGTAACTTTCATTTTAATCAAGCTCTTTGGCGTAAAGTACAAGATTTAGATCTAACAAACTTGTATAAGGAAAACGAGGAAGTAAGAAACCACATAAGGAAGTGCGCTGCATCAGCTCATCTGCCAGAAGATAAAGTTACAGATGGTTGGCTCTGTATAATGGCAATTCTCCTACCGATGAAGCCATTGTTAAATTTAACGATTATTTTGTTAATCAATGGATTGATAATTCTCGCCAAATATGGATTTGCGATGGAGAACGTCATCGGACTACAAATTCTGTAGAAGGATGGCATAACAGACTCAACAGACGGATCGGAAAAGCACATCCCAATATATTTGAAAAGAGCAAAAATACTGTGAATTAGATAGGCGGTTAAAAATAGTTGTAAGTGACCTAATTCAAAATAGACAAAATCTTCGTGACACATTGGACAAGCTGAAATATATTGTAAAATTATAGATTGATTTATTTTAAATTTAATTAAATATTGTATATAGAGATTAGATGAACGATACTCTACACCCGAAACGGTCACAAATCACATAGAGTTAAAGGTACTTTTATTTTATAGTTTTTAATACATGTACTACTTTCAGATAATACGTATATATAAATATTGTGCATGTGTCTTCAAGAGTTATCGTACATTTCTTTTAATTTGAAATTAAGCTGCTGAATCAGTAAAACCCCTTAATTCTGTTTTTATTTTTCCCTATTTCCTGTTAACTATAAAATTGATGCACGAAACGGGAATTCAAAAGCACATTAACTTACCATCTATAAACTGAACGCCCGAAAGGGGAAAATTTTGTCAACCCCACGAAAAGGGAACGCCCGAAACGGTCACAAATCCTCTATGGAGGACCGTCGGCCGGGGTGACACAGCTGCTATCGCTTCCGAAGACAACCAGCCCCATTTTACATTCATATTAAATAAGTTACTGTATCGAAATCAATAGATAGTTGTACTCGTGTAGTTCTGCGCCATTTTTTACCTTATTTCTAACAATACAATATTCGGTATAGTACCCACGGCTGTCTATGCATATTCGCAGACAATTACATTTTGAGCGCGCTAAGTTCTCGCAATAAATTTAGCTACGTAATAGCTCCCATACATCGAAAACATGTTGCTTCAAAATCCTTACTCTGCGAACGTTATAGATATCCGGAGAATTTTTCATCATCAACGCCCATAAATTTTCTATTGGGTTCAAGTCCGCCAACCTACTTGACCAGGGATTTAGTATAACTTCGGGGTCGTTGTCGAACTAATTCCTTACTATTCTTGATGTGCGGATTAGGAAATTTTCTTGCAGTAGATGGACAGGACCTTCAGGGAAGATTATTCGGGCGGAAATCAGAAATACCTCTTCCAAAATATCCCCGTACCCTTCTCCCGTTAGCTGTCCCATTATACTAACGCTTTCCCCAGGACCGATATCAAACATCTATCCCCAGAAACCGCAACTGATTCTCCCACTTCTTCTAGTGGATATTCTGGATATTCTGGGCCTCGTACTTCGTGCCGTTCCGTCGCCATAGCACTTTTGCGGAATCATCGGACGTGGAGAAAATCTTCTCGTCCGAAAGTATGATACCGTCCCAGCACCGATTTATATTAGTTTGGGCGAATTGATTTCGAGCAGCTGCATTTTCCGGTGTACTTGCTATTTTCCTGGCTGGTTTTCTGTAGTGTACGGCATTCTTATGCAAAACGTTTCTAATGGTTCGTGTTGTTCACTATAAATCTTGCCGTAGTTGCGGTAAATGGGTTTCCGGTGCAGTGTTGCTGTATTCTACCGATATCTTCTAGATTCAGAATTGGTTTTCATCCGGCTCTTGGTCTATTTGGCATACAATGCGGAAAATCAGCAAGGAAAATAGCCATTACACCGGAAAATCCAGACAACTAGAAGAAGTGGGAGAATCACTTCCGGCTTCTGGGGATGGATGTCTGATGCCGGTCCCGGGGAAAGTGTAACCGGACGGCTAACGAGAGAAGGGTACAGAGATATTTTGGAAGAAGTATTTCTGCCTTCCGTCCGTATAGTCTTTCCAGAAGGTCCTATCCATCTACTGCAAGACAATTCCCCAATCCACACATCTAGTATAGTAAGGAATTGGTTCAACCTCAAAGTTATACTAATTCCTTGGTAGGTCGCCGGACTTGAACCTAAAAGAACATCTATGGGTGTTGATAGCGAAAAACTTTTCGGACATCCGTAACGTTCGTACAGTGAGGAATTTGGAGCAACATGTTTTCGATGTATAGGAGCTGTTACGTGCAAAAGTTATTGCGAAAACTTATCGCGCTCAATGCTTAATTGTCTGCGAATGTGCATGGACAGGACCACATATAAAATAATGTTACATTATTTTCGTATTTTATAGTTACGGTTGTTTTTTTGTTTTCTTTAGAATCCTTTTTTGTTTTCAATTCTTCTCTTTGTTATTATTACATTATTTTTTACTTATTGTGTTTCTTCAATATTTTATGTATTTACAATATGCGTTTTCAAACAAAGTAATTTATTGCGAATTTATGTTTCTTTTGTTGTTTTAATAATCATTACTTCAGTTACAATTTGCTTTTGCTTGCAATTTTATTTAATAAGAATTTACGTTTCTTTTGTATCTTGTAAGAATTTTAACTTTCCTTTTTGGAAGTGGTTTTTTATTTGAATTTTGTCATTTTTTGTATTTGTTGTTCCTTTATAAAAATAAAATCTGATAATTGCAAATTTTGTTTTCATTTACCAAATTAATATATGTACATATATTAATATAATAGGATGTGCTTCGTGATCATGAATCGTAAATAAATACAAAAATCAGTGAGGATACTGAAGAAATCGCAAATATTTTAAATAAATACAAATCCTGAAGATTTTCACGAAATAACTAATAAGTATTGACCAAACCAATGAATTACTTTGTACATTTGACGTTGAATTAATTAATGTACAAAATCATTCAAAGTGGCCAAAAGTTAGAAATAAAGTAGGTTTAATTCAATGCAAAGGGTTATTGTGTCCAAATGATACTACTAGACGAAAATTCTGTGACAACTATTATTTTAGAGAAATGGAAAATGGAGAATGTCATGATTTGGGTCGGTTTACTTAGTTTCTGCGGATGCAGTTTATTTTTATTTACAATAGAGCACAGTTCTTTTCTTTGCCAGAAATAGTCAAACAACTAACGTAGAGTGACGAAGCATCCTCCACCAAACCAATATAATTTCAAATACAGTCTCAAATTAACCTCCAACAACTTTTTGTACCCTTGTAGGATCAAGGATGAACTACGGTCAATGATTCCAGTCACCAGAAAAAGCAATCGAATGACAATTTTGGCTATCCTAACTAAAGATTGAGGTAACTACTTTTACATACGGTTTGAGCGACTGCTAAAGCCTATCGATATTTGTGGAAAATACTTTGAAGGAGAAACAGGTCGATGCATTAGGTACTCTAAAATCTGTAACAAAATTGGATATGTAGATACTAAATGACCTGGAAATTACAACACCGAGAAGGGGTGCGAATTTTTTAACCAAACCTGGCAGAAACGTTTACCTATTAAAAGGTGTAATTGATTAAGATTTCAAAAAAAAAAGACAAAAGATTAACACAATAATTTTTTTATTATAAATAATATGTTAGGCCTTCCCTATTAGTTTCATACTCCTTCACTCTTTCAAATAGGTGGTTGATGTCCTCTTGGGGTATGATGTCCCAAGCAACCTGCGATTCGTTCCAGTGTTTCCGGAAGATTCGCGAAGTGCCTCAGTTTTGTTCCCATAATATCCCACACGTGTTCAATCGGCGAGAGGTGGGGAGATCTGGGTGACCATGGCAAGATATTGACATGGCTTTCTTCGTACCGGTTTAGAGAAATTCTCGCAGTGAGGGGAAGGATATTATCATTCTGATAAACCGGATTTTCGAGCTGCAGAAGATATGGAAGAATATTGGGTTCCACAACCTCATTAACTTAACGCTGATGCTGCCTGGGATAAACACCAACTACCTAATCTCATGTCTATAGCATCCAATATCATAACTTCCACGGTTCAGTGCACATGTCTTTCAACGGAAAAATGAATATCACGATGTTTCTCACGCCCTCGTTTGACCCCCATGCGGCCATCATGCATCCATATACAAAATCAGGATTCATCACTCCGTCGGTGTTGAGCCGTAAGTGGTAGCACAAGATGTGGCCGACAGCATTGCAAACCGAAAGTCCTGATATGGCAATAAACAGTTCGAAGGATTGGGACGATCTCCATTACCTCACCATTGAACTGCAATTCACCTGGTACTGGAAAATCAGTCTCTTAGTGCCATTAGACGAAAGTGGTAGTCCTGCTCTCCACTAGTCGCTCTTCGGTCCCTGGTCCTTCTTTAACGACGTTTTTGTTCTTCCCGCTCGCACTCCATGATTGATGACAGCGCATGATGGTGGATTGGTTCCGATTAAGGCGATTTGCAATTTTCCTGAGCGGAAAACTATCTTCATGCAAATTTTAATTTCGGTAATTTTCACGTTGCCGTACTCTAGATATAATTAAATTTCTAAACAACATTAGAACAAGAGAAAACGGTGAAAACTGAATAATAAATCTCAAGAAATATAACTGACCATAATGCTAGAAAAGCTGCAGATATGCCATGACCACTTGATCCGTCGCAATAAGATATGAATCAATTATCACCTTTGAATAGGTAAACGTTTGTGTCAAGTTCGGTCAACAAATTTGCATTCTTTCTTGATGTTGCAATTTCCATGTAATGCATATAGTGTTTTACGAAGCTGTATGGAAGCTACATATATGGTAATTATGTTGAAATACGACATTTGCAGAATTTATATTCGAACTACTTCTGTAGTTTAAGTTTCTTGTGTATAAATATGTATTACCCATTTTCTTGTGAAAATTTATGTATGTATCTATAAAAAGAAATATCATGATAACTACGACATTTTCCTATTATGTATGTTAAAAATACTAGATTTGGAACGTGTAGGTAACCTTGAAGGAAAAGCAATTATTCAAGCTGTTCTTCCTTATTTGAATAAATATAGTTTAGATAATCGGACGATGAATATTAACAACGAGTTTTCTCTTACGTAATTTTATGACGATACCGTTTTAGAAAATGCCGGAAATCATTCGTTACTTTATGCCATATACTACGTGAACAGAATTAATTACAAAGTGCTTTAACTATTTCTTAAGGCACGCCACGCCACATTAAATAATGCCTTATCTGAACAGGTGAAGTATTCCAAAGTGTGTTTTTCTTATTTTTCGTATAATTTATATACGGCACGGCCAAGGTGTATTTGCGGTGCACGCGTAAGCCTAATAATATCCGTAACGTTTAACTAATCTGGCGGATGTTTTGCAATGCAAATTTATCGATTTCGGTTTATTTCTAACGGTGGTAGTATTTTAGTGCCTCTATAAATTCGCAGTAGGGTCAAGGACGAATTCTACAATGGTAGGAAATAAACAAATTGAAAGCAGCACGGCATGTTTAGCCAATGGAAATCGTGTAACTATGCAGTCGACGAGTTTTTGGGATGTTATGTGGACAGCTGTATATAAAAGTACATACGTTTACAAGGTTCAATTTGCTTGATCAATCGCATTAAATCAATGATATTAATCGATAGAGTTGCTCAATTTGCGCCAATAGCCAATGGCGGCCGCTTAAAAGTTACACATAGAATAAAACATTTGTCGTTTTTGCGACGTAGGAAATATTATCAAAACAAATCTAGAATTGCGAAATAGTATTTACAGCAGCGTATATGTATATACAACAGATCTCATTGAGACTAGTAGTTATACTGAAGGTTGTACCGAATCCTATTACTGCTCGTTGGCGCGAGCAACTCTATTAATTGAGAATTGAACTGGCTAAATTGCAATTAAATTAATTAATTGTTGGATCAATTTTATTAAAACTTGTTATTGACTCGTATAAATACATTAATAAATTTGATTAAAGCTCATAACCTAGGAATTTGGTTAGCTATTTATTTGCATAACCAAATTAATTAGTAATCGAAATAAATAAATCTTGGAAAATAACACACGCGAAAACAAACTGGTATATTTCATAAAACAACAAATTATCTACAATAAAGTTTACGTTTTTTGACTAGTTATCTGCTGGTGGACAAAGACAATACCACAGCGATCTCTGTCATGGAACTTCAATTCATTTGCTAGGATAGTGAAATCCGCTATGAACCTTCTTATCTCAGTGAATAGACTGCTGTAATCGCACAGTTTTGGGAATGGTAATAAAAACTTACTATGTAAACTTAATGGGGAGTGAAAGACATCTTTTTATGTTTATACTATGTAGATAATAATCTATTTATTTATTTTGTCATCAGTAAGTGTGGAGTTTGATGGTCGTCGGGGGACCTAAGGATGTTACCTCAGCCTATATTGAAAAGATCTGCTAGGCGACTGGTCTTCGTTCGAGGACGGGGTCGATCTTGAGGATCGACGACTATTGGAACACTATTGAAACATGCAGGGTTTCCCACGCGGACTTCATAAGATTTTCTAGATTTTTTTCCGGATGTTTAGATCTCGATGGATCTGTGCATTCCTTACGTAATAGGGAGCGTCGACTAAGATTCGGAGGGGCCGTAGTTCATCAGCGGCCAAAGCGTCTTGTAAAGAAGCAACTTGCCTCCTAGGTGAAGGGGACTCCTTCGCCCTAGGAGGGGGAATAGCGTGTTGCGGGCAATGATGAATCTCGTGCGGAGAGAGAGAACGATCGCCAAGCATACAATCGAATTATACCTACTACTGTCTAGTCGGTATGTACAAACGTCTCCATTGCCGATATATCCAAACACTAAAACGGGGAAAATTAGTGGAAAGATGATCATTAATCATACTATTACTACGTTAAATATGATGGAAGACAGATCATGTTTATGGAGAACCGCTTCACTTCACCTCACTTGTGGCCAGAATCAATATCCTTGATTCAATTTGCTCCATTAACTAAATTGAACCGTGTAAATGTGCCTTAACAATTTTTTTACATTTTGAATTTTTGACAATAATTTATTCATCAAATAGACGCCAGGAAGCACCATTTCTCAAAATGTTAATAATTCATCTAGTACTATATGGTGGACAGTATACTAAAAAAATAAAAGTTTTGTTTCTGAATAATCATGGAAACATTCATACTTTAGAGTCTTGTGAATTCTATTTATTCTATTGTCGTATAATCAATGGAAGCTTAAAGTCTGAGCGCACTAGAGCGACGGACAGCAACGCGCAGAACCAGCGCAACGACCAAATGTAGCGCGCACTGTAGCAACCGTTTGTGACGCATAGGGAACATTTGACGTCAGTCTTAAACCTGAAGTCGGTAATAATAATAACCGCTACATTTGGTAACTCAATTTTATATAGGTTGTTAACCATTTTCACGAAACAATACACGTATAAAAATATGATATACTACTTCAATTGAATCATGTGGACTAAAATGGCACTCGATATATCACAAAAATGAAAAAGAAAGTATGTAGGTTATTAAAGACTGTATATCGTTGTATCATGGTTCCCCGCAGTAACCATCAATGTACTTTCTGCGCGATTTTGCGACGGATTAATTGCTTGATAGTGCGGCTTACAAAATTCACATGTGAACTGATCGAGATGATTATTAAAAAACGAAAAACCGTCGCTCGCTGCCCCTACCTAACGCGGACTCGAGTGCGGTGATGGGCAGAGCAGCGCAGCGTCGCGCCGCGACCAGAATTCCCTGCCGAAAGCCGCGGCGCTACTCCGCGCTGCGCTGCTCTCAAGTGCGCGTTAGCCCATTTGAATACAAGGATTTGATTCTGGTCGTTGCTCAGCGCGTCGCTCTAGTGCGCGCCGGGCTTAACTGGTGGTGTACAGAAATTCATTATACCTATCTCTGTCTCAAAATTAGGAGCAACAGCGTTAGTCCGATTTACACTACTTAATGATAAATACAAATTTGGCGAGAATATCTGTTCAGTGATCTACTATGACATTACTAGTTTTCAAAGAAATTATATCAGACATCTTTATTTCCATGTCTTAGATTTTGCTTGGACGACTGGCAAGCGACGAAGTAATGTCGGCAGAAAGATTGCTAGCGAAATTGAACCTTATCCGCAATCCGCATTCATCATTGATAGTGATGAATGCATGGAACTGTTGAATCAATTTAGATTGTCATAAATAACAGGCAAGAAGAATAAAAATTATGTTCTTTCGTCAGCGATCTTTATAAAAACTTTACGTTTAAATCTCAGATTTTGTTTTGGATTTCGTGTAAAATAAAAATCGTCCTTAAATGGTAATTTTAGTTTGAAAAAGAGTATAACAGGGAAAGCAACCTAGAAGAAATAAGTTAACTTCTTTCGATATTGCACAACATCGTACAGCCGTACTTCCACCTTATTTAAATAATAATGACGAATAAGAATTAATGAACTATTCAGGAACCCGAATTCGTTCAAAACTCCCGCTTGCGCGAGGATTTAAAAAGAAACGAAACTTGCGGTACCTTCTTTTTCTCATATTGCCTTCATATATGGCTTATACGGATTGTCAATTTGTATTTTTGATTTTATTGTATGTGATAAAAATTATTTTTCTTCTTTTCCTAAATAAAATTCATTGGAGACTACTGGGAAATATGATTCTATATAGAGTGATATATTCCAATCTAGTTGATCTGTGGCTAATATTACTACAATTTAATTTTTATAATATACAAGAAACAGGAGATTATATTATTATCATAAATGTATCGATTAAGGATCATAAACATATCAATAATAAAATTAAAACTAAATTCTAATACTTAAAAATACTGGAAATTCTAGTCCAGTCATCCCCATTTATAATAATTTGATGTAACCTTCGCTGCAATGATAAGATTTGAATATATATTTACGTCATGCAGGGTGTTTCTTGAACGGCATTATCCAGATTACCTCGAATTCTTAAATCTCGGAGTTGTATATCATCCAAATAGTTTACAATTGGAGCCCAGAGATTCTCGATTGGGTTTAGATCCGGATATTTAGGAGGCCATGCTATAAATTCTACTTCCGGATGTTCTTCGCTCCAATTTTTAACTATCCTACTGGTATGCACCGCAGAATTATCTTGCATAAACAAAATAAAATGTTCATCGTTAGCATGCGCTAATGGTAATATATAAATATCAAGTAAATTTATATGCTATACGGATGTTAATCTTCCGTCAATCTTTACTACATTTCCAGGACCATCGGGAGACATTCAATACCCCCAATACGCTGCCGAAATTCGACCACTTTGTCTATCTCGAGCAACATACACTTTATTGTACTTTTGCAGGCCTATATAGCAATTTAAAAGAAAATTCGTTAGACCTAAAAGTTTTTCATCGCTAAACACAACGTTTGTTCAGTCTCTATATAAATTTCGAATTGCAATATGGAATCCTAATCCTGCATGTGCTGCCGAAAGGTCTAATATTCGAGCCGGCCTTCTTGGTCTTAATCCTGGCTCAACCCAACGATTTATAATGATTTGTTTACAAACCGAAATACTGATTTCTTACAGTACTTTCTTTGCTGTCAGAAAAGGATTATTTCTAAATGAATTTATAATTTGTTGATCTTCTTGCGGAGTGGTTTTCCTTCCTGCACGTCCTTTTGCATTTTCTTCTATCCTAAATCGGTTTACTAATATTTGTATCGTACTGTTCTGGAAAGGAAGTAAAGTTTGTTTCCTCAGAGAAGAGCACACTACGTCATGCGCCATGAACTAAATTTGATGTTCGGTATATGTTACCCTGGCAACCGACAGGCGAAAGTGAAGTAGATGGAGCGTTTACATGACGTCACATTCGGCGCATATTTTCATAACGTAATGTGCTCTTCTCTAAGAAAACAAACTCTATATCCAGTAAATCTCATTGCCACGTAAATAAATATTACTAAATATCAGTAATCATTGAAAAATGGAATTACAGTTAGTTGCGCCCGAAACTACTTACACTTGCTATATACTACTATACAGGGTGTCCCAGACTTCACTCCCCAGGCTTGTAACTTCGTTATTGTTAACAATACATAAAACAAAGTATATATGTTCTTAAATGGGAGGACATTCTCTATACGATAGAAAAAACAATTTACAAAAAGTGCGTTAGTGTAATGACAGCTATATTAAACTTTTTTTTTTTCAAATAGCACAGTATACTTTTTTTTTTAATATTCAGATGGTACCTTTTATTCTCTTTACATCCACATAAATTAATATGGGCCTTACATGGGAAAATTTTCAAAAAACTTGACCTAAAGTTTGCCATTCAAAAAATTGTGGTTTATAGTGTTTATCTAGTAGGCGATGAAATCAACAGCTTTTTACAAACAAAAATGTGTTTTTATTCGAATAGCAATTAATTAACTAATAACTACAAAACTAATGAGCAATAATTACAAATTATTATAAAAATTGTTCAAAATTGCTTCCATTATTATTAGAGCATATCTCTAGACGATGCAGAAAATGTTTGTTTGTCGCTTCTAATAAAGTGTGCATGGAAATGTTTGCACACTCCTCTCTTATTCTGCCTTTTAGGGCATCCACATTTATGACGGCTACCTTATAAACACGTTCCTTCAAGTAACCCCACAGAAAATAGTCCAACGGCGTGAGGTCGGGAGAGCGAGCTGGCCATGCCACCGGGCCATGTGTTCCCATCCATCGTTGAGGAAAATTAGTGTCCAAATAATTTCGTACGATCGCACTGTTGTGTGCTGGAGCACCATCTTGTTGGTAGAACATATTTTGTCTTATATGAAGAGGTACATTTGCCATAAGTTCTGGCAATATCTCTTCTAGAAAATCTAAATAGCGATTGCCAGTTAGTGTCCCATCGTAAAAATGTGGCCTTATTAAACGCCCATCAAGAATTCCACACCAAACATTTATTGAAAAAACGCATTGATTATTCGTTTTTCTCAGCCAGTGTGGCTGTTCTGTGGACCAGTATCTGCAATTTTGTGTTGAAACCAATCCACTGTTATGGAATCTACTTTCGTCAGACCACACATTATTTGTCTCAAAAAATCAGGTTGGTGATCATACTGCACTAGAAACCATGCAATAAATTCAAGTCTCCTCTCTGAATCTCCGGGATGAAGCTTGTGTATGCGCTTAAATTTGTATGCTTTATAATGATTTCGTTTTAAAATGCATTGCACTGACGATTTTGAAATATTACACTTTGCGACTATTTCTCTTAAGGAAGGTGTAGGATTGACCTCCGTATAAGCAAGAACAGCTACCGTATGTCCTTCATCAGCAGCATGTATGTTCCTAGGAAGCGGTATACTTTTATTTATTACAAAAGATCCATACTCCCTAAGATTGTTTTCCAAATTTTTAAACGTTTTATGATCAGGATGTCTTCTCTCAGGATATTGCTCGCAATACCTTCTAGCTGCCTCCCTCGAATGACTTCCACACAAACCATACACTAACATCATATCGCACTTTTCGGAATTCGAATAATTCATATTCTATCAAAATACAAGGAATAATAATAACTTCAATGAATTTAACAACATAAAGTGACAGAATTTTGTTTAGAAAACAATTGAAAATCAGCATGCTATTCGTCCGACTAGCACATGTACCTACCTACTTGATATTTTCTTTGTTAACGACAGTTGATAAAATATTTAATAGCTTTTATCTCGATAATTTTATAACTGCCATTGTTAAATAATTTGATTTGAACTGAATATAACTTCAAGTGAAAATTTATTCAAAGATGCGTTTTTTTTTAATAAATGCCTTTTATAAATGTGGATACATTAAAAATAAACCTTTGTATTTATTAGATGTAGTTGATAGCATACATTTATTGCTATTCGAATAAAAACACATTTTTGTTTGTAGAAAGCTGTTGATTTCATCGCCTACTAGATAAACACTATAAACCACAATTTTTTGCATGGCAAACTTTTTCGAAAATTTTGCCATGTAAGGCATGTGTGCTATTTGAAAAAAAAGTTGAATATAGCTGTCACTACACTAACGCACTTTTTGTAAATTGGTTTTCCCCATCGTATAGAGAATTTCCTCCCATTTAAGAATATATATACTTTGTTTTATGTATTAACAATAACGAAGTTACAAGCCTGGGGAGTGAAGTCTGGGACACCTGTATACTTATTTACTATATTGCTTACAGCACTTATTTGTGCACGAGACATCCCACTTTTCCATAATCTCACAATTTCACCTTTTTTTTTTTCTCTGGTTATGATGTGTGCGATGTCTCCGCACTTCCATTACTTTGTAATTGAAAATAAAAATACTACATATTAATACTACTTTAAATTTAAAACTTGTCTGACAAGAGCCTGACCTAAATTCATGTATTTCAAAAATATAGGTAAGGAAAAGAAAACTACCTATTTTTCAGCTCATATACAACATATCATATAATATACCCTTTTATTTGGAGTAAAAGTAAAATAAAGCATTCCTTTTAGCAGACATTTTAATGAACGCTGGCTATATTTTATGCTTATTGTTAGTCAGAAATGTCCTACTCTTAATCCCGTGAGAAGTGAATAAACAAACCGGATATTATATAATTCACGTATACAATACAAAATCTAAGATAGCTAAAATTACAAGCTAAAGAAAGTCGGTAGGATATCAAAGGCAGATATGTATGTAATTGTATAGTCTTTGATCAATTCTTGTTTATTCTTGCCCGATTTATAAATCTAGCGCTTTTCTATGGTTGTATATAATGACGGGCGAAATACTTCTTCTAAACAAGCCTCGAATTCGTACAGTTTACGACGTATCGTTTAGTTTTGTCCCATTGTACATATGTATGTATGTACTACATTTGTAACTGGAGATATGGGTTACACATATTATTTTATAATATTTTACTGCAGTAATAGTTTTCGTCGTGTTGGCGTATTGTTGTATAGCTTATGCCGCTATTTTGATAAATTAATTAGCAATAACTTGCACCCGATATTGTCCTTAAGTAGTAGATAGAACTATGGAAGTTCGTGATTATATGGCACTGAAATGGAAGTGTTTATAAATGGAACGAGAGAGTAATTAACAAAATGAATCATTATAACTAAGCTTGTGCGTTTTATTTACGTATGTAGATATTTCGGTGTTAAATATTATGTTTAACAGATAATGATGAGGTATTGCATTTTATGACTGTTTCTGGTGGTACATGGATGATAGTGTTAGTAATAGGGAAAATGATTAGTAACGCACAATTCTAACTCGATTTCAATCGGATTTATTTATCGCAAATATAAATAAAATATACTTGTATCTTATTGCGCAAAAATTATGGACAGAACCATATTAAAAGTGTTATGACCTAAATTTGTGTTAAAATTATTCTGTATAGAAAGTTGTTCACCTCTTATTTATAGGTACAGCTACACGAAAGTTAATACGACTAGAGAAATAGAACCAATCTGACGCTTAGGAATAACAGATACTTAATAATTCATTTCTCCGGCACGTATATGAAAAAAAAAACTGTTGTACCGACTTCTCCGCAACACTCAACGGTATAAGGGGGTAAATGAGTAAGAAAGGTACCCAAGTTTGTTTTGATTTATGACTAGAGAACGGCATTGTATATTTACAAATGTATAGTGGCAAAACTTAATGCAAGTAAAATTGAAACTTATGCGTAAGGTTTGATGAAAGAGTCCAGACTACACTACTTAATGATAACATGTCATCCACTCTTTTATTTAACCTTACTTATGAGCGGTAGTGTATACTTTTATTTTGTAATAAGTTTCTGTAAACGCTAGTATTTGTATCTAACGATCGTCATCTAAAGTTGCATAAGTTGCTGAATTTTAGAATATTTTGAGCCGTTTTCATCCTTGTTAAAACTGTTTTTTTATTATACTTATGGAATTTTATCTAATAATTTTGAAAATATGTTAGTTGAAATCTATACAAAACCTATGTACAGCAGCAGTTTAATCGTAAAACTTATGTTTCTCAACAATAAATTAAAATTACTATAGTTAGTATAGCTAGACACATATAAAATATAATTTTGTAGCATTTAGTAATATGAAAGAAAACATATAATTTAATGAACGATAATTTTTATACTACTTTGTGCTTGTTGCGAAAGTTTATACCAATTGTAATACAGTGTACTTAATTTCAGATAGTACCTCTAGGTTGCGACAAATTTATGGAGATTTGCTTTGTTTGTTACTACACCTGTTTATAAATGTTCGTCAGTTTTTACCATATACGTTTAGATCAGTTTTATACTTTGTAAAGTTTTAAAACGCAATTCCCTTCAAAAAGTATGTAACACATTCCGAGAATTGGATGTCTTCGTGGTTTTGAAAGATGCATTTTATAAATCGGCAGTCGGTGGTCATTGGATGATTAGTTATTTTATAGGTTGTAAACTATATAACGTTTTGTTTTCTGTTAAAAGTTAAGACCCCTTAAAATGAATGAAATAACTATTTGTTAAAAATTGTTTTAGTATTAAGAACCTTCTGAGTGTATGTTACTAGTAAATGTATATTTATAATCTACCTATAGTCGGTAATATTTTCTTTTTTCTTTGTTGACGTATTTCCCGCACATACTTGATATCTATTGTCTGCTTAAATAAACTTTACTATAACTATTACTACTAAAGCTATATTTCAGTTCATTAGAGATTTTTTCAATATCTCTTCTTTGCTACCCATAATCGGCACACTGATCCTATTTAAAAAAGCATAAATATATATGTATGTATACGCGTAGAGTCAAAGAGACAGACGTGCGTCGTTGCTATCTAGCGTACAATAAAAAGTTATTTGAATCGGTGTTCAAGAAAAACTTCTTAGAACAAAAAACAATTATAAATCGAAAAAGTTTCGGTTTAAATATGAGTTATTCCATTTTAAAATCGGTAAAAATTAAATTACGATTAATATAGTGTTAGAAAACGATAAAAAGGAACAACAAAACACCAAACACACAGAATGTCTTATCAACATCCACAAACGTCTTACGATCGGGAGCATCAAGGTCAACTATCGACGTCAGGGCAATATACACAACAGCCAGTGGCGTATCAACAGCAGATGAGTTATGATCCGAGTCAACAATTACAAGGTAACATTCCAGCATCCCAAACCATTCTCTCTGTATACTACCAACAACCCCAATACTACAGTCAATTTCCCTCACTTCAAACGCTAAAACAAAAGCAGTCAGAACACTGGACCGTTGTCGAAAACAAAAAGAAAAGGTATAGATCTAGTCCAGACAAGAGAACGGTCAAACAAACCAGAATAAACGATTATTGGCTAAATACACCAATAAACACAACTAACCGATTTGAGCAGCTGGAAAAAGAAGATGATAATGCCATTCTGGTGGAAAAAATACCCAAGCCTCCCCGAATCTTTGTACAAGGGGTCAAAAACATATTCCCACTCTCAAACCTATTAGCATCAATAGCCAAAGACGATTATGTAATCAGAGTTCTAAACTTCGAACAAGTAAAAATCCAAGCGAAGTCAAAGGAGTCCTATTCATGTATAGTAAACGCTTTAGAAGACAAGAAAACGGAATTTCATACATATAAACCGAAAGAAGCAAGATCATTTCGGGTGCTATTAAAAAACATGCATTACTCAGTAAATCAGGAAGAGTTAAAACGGGAAATAGAAACACAAGGACACACCGTAGAAAACATATGGAACATTAAACATTTTTAATCAAAAAATTCGCTACCTATGTTCTTCATTGATATTAAACCAGCGGAAAATAATAAACAAATATATAACATATAAAAACTAATGCAATATAAAGTACAATTTGAAGAACCTAGACAGAAAAGGGAAATTCCACAGTGCGCAAGATGTCAACGATATGGACATACAAAGTCATTTTGTCAGCTCAGACCACGATGCGTTAAGTGCACCGGTGACCACCCAAAAATAGAATGTTCCAGAAAGATTACAACTCTAAGCATACTTACTAGGGATCAAGGTTAATGACTCCTAAAGGAAGACAACTCTATATAGCCATATAGAGTTGTCTACCTTTAGGAGTTACTAGCCTTGATCTCCCATGATAGCCATGCAAAACAACAAGTTTAATTATCTTTCTACGGGAGAACCCACGTATTGGTCCACCGATAGGAACAGAAAACCTGATTTAGTTGATTTTTGCGTCACAAAAGCTGCACCTACTAGACTATTGAGCGCCACATCATGCTTCGATCTATCATCTGATCACTCGCCTATACTAGTTTCACTAAGTACCGAAGCTATTGAAAAGAAAAAACCCTTATTTCTCAGCAATAACCTCACCAATTGGGATGATTTTCGCCTTGATCTTGATACTAATTTAGACCTGAACATACCTTTGAAAAATAATGATGATATTGACAGAGCAGTGGAACGTCTAACGGTAGCTATCCAGGAATGCGTGGAAGTCCACTTCGACCATACATATAAATAATAAAAATGAAGACTTACCTAATACCATTAAAGACAAAATAGTTGCGAAAAGAAAATTAAGGCAATCAACAAGAGCTCCTTAACATAAAACCATCCTTAATAAGGCGTCACAAGAATTGAAAAAGTTATTAAATGAACATAAGAACAATGAAATTCAAAATTACTTAAATAATCTATCAGCTTCAAAAACCACAGATTACTCACTTTGGAAAGCAACTAAAAATCAACCATCCACAGATTTATAACCCACCAATTCGTACAGCAGAAGGCCAATGGGCTAAAACTAGTGGCGAAAAAGCAACATTGTTTGCTAGACATTTAAAAGACGTATTTCAACCGTTTCATCGGAGCTCGAAGACAATAACGACAACGTAATCTCTCAATCATTAAACTCACCTTATCAGCTAGAGTTACCGTTAAAAAGTTCACCATAGGCCAGATTAAAAACGTTATCAAGACAAAATTGAATCCAAGAAAGTCTCCTGGTTATGATCTTATCACTGGTAGAATTCTTCAAGAATTACCTCATAAAGCTGTAAAATATATAACAATGATATTCAACGTTATACTAAAGACAGCTCACTTCCCTTCCCAATGGAGGGTTGCACAAATAATCCTTCTACCGAAACCAATTAGTCTACTTCCTATCATGTCAAAACTTTTTAAAAAATTATTGTACGAAAGAATATTACCAATAATAGAACAACGGCAACTAATACCAAACCATCAGTTTGGTTTTAGACAAGAACATGCTACTATCGAGCAAGTACATCGTATAACTGAAAGGCTGGGCCAAGGTTTGGAAGACAGGGAATATTGTTCTGCGGCGTTCCTTGATATCACACAGGCATTCGATAAAGTCTGGCATGCAGGTCTCCAGTTCAAAATTAGAAAGGCTTTACCCCTGAATTACTATCTTATCCTAAAGTCCTACCTAGAAGATCGCTACTTCTTTGCTAAGTATCTTAATGAACAAACACCTCTCCATAAAGTCAACTCCGGAGTTCCCCAAGGTAGCGTTCTTGGACCATTACTCTATCTGCGGTATACAGCCGATTTTCCAACGAGCAGTGATGTCTTAGCAGCAACCTTTGCAGATGATGCGGCCATTATAACATCTCACAAGAATCCTGTTATTGCATCCCAACATCTTTAAAATCATCTTTACAAAGTTCAAACATGGTTGAAAAATGGCGAATCAAGGCCAACGAGGCAAAATCTGCACAAGTAACCTTTACAAATCGCAAAGGCAACTGTCCACCAGTTACACTAAACAATGAAGAACTACCTCTAAGTGAAGATGTGCATTATCTAGATATGTACCTAGACAGACGCTTAACTTGGAGGAAACATATATTCAATAAGAGAAAGCAACTAGAGCTAAAATTCTGAGAAATGTACTGGTTGACTGGCAGAAAGTCTCAATTGGCAACAAATAACAAGCTCTTAGTGTACAAAACTGTTTTAAAACCTATATGGACCTACGGCATCCAACTGTCGGGAACAGCATCCACATCAAATGTCGAAATATTGGAAAGATTCCAGTCAAAAGTGCCATGAGTGATAGTGAATGCTCCGTGGTTCGTGCCAAATCAAGTTATCATGCGCGATCTACATATTAAACTCGTTAGATCAGAGATAACAAACTTCAGAGTAAAGTACAGTGAAAGACTAAGTACTCATCCAAACAGCCTTGCTTCCGACCTTATGATTCAACCAGTATGTCAACGTAGACTAAAACGCCACAGTCCCTGTGACTTACAATTAGTTAATAGGATTTAGCGTTAGTGTTTGTGTAGTGTGTTCCTCAGAAACAAAGCGAATTAATTAGTAATTAATTGTAATTTAAAGGGAATACCTAATGGGTTTAGTTCCAGCATGTCATAATGTATAGTGCCACATAATTTGCTAATTGTAATATTTAATACAGATTGTAAATAAAAAGGGGGAATAAAAATATACATGTATATGTCTGTATGTACAACGGGACCAAACTAAACTTGGACGATTGACAAGCGACGAGCTAGTATCGGCAGAAATATTGCAAGCGAAATTGAACCTTATCCGCAATCCGCATTCATCATTGATAGTAATGAATGCATGAAACTGTTGAATCAATAGTTTGCTTGTGATAAAGGAGCGTTCCCTTTAAATTTCAGATTTTGTTTTGGAATTCGCCTAAAATAAAAATCGTTCTTAAATAGTAATTTTAGTTTGAAAAAGGGAATAAGGGGGAAAGCAACCTAAACGGAATAAGTAATAATTTCTTCCGATATTGCACAACATCGTACAGCCGTACTTCGACCTTATTTAAATAATAATTACGAATAAGAATTAATGAACTATTCCTGAACTCTAGTTCAGCTACTTCACCCGTACTTTTATAAAAAAATATTCGAATTCGTGCAATTCCCGCTTGGGCGACGATTTAAAAAGAAACGAAACTTGCGATACCTTCTTTTTCTCATATTGCCTTAATATATGGCTTATACGGATTGTGAATTTGTATTTTTGATTTTATTGTGGGTGATAAAAATTATATTCGTTCTTTTCCTAAATAAAATCCATTGGAGAATACTGGGAAATATGATTCTATATAGAGCGATATATTTCAATCTAGTTTGAACTGTTGCTAATATTACTACAATTTAACTTTTATAATATACAAGAAACAGGAGATTATATTATTATCATAAATGTATCCATCAAGGGTAATAAACAAATCACACAAAATTTTAAAACTAAATTCTAATACTTCAAAATACTAGAAATTCTAGTATGAAGTTCAGTCACTCCCATTTATAATAATTTAATGTAACCTTCGCTGCAGTGATAAGACCAGATTTGAAAATATATTTACGTCATGCAGGATGTTTCTTGATCGGCATTATCCAGATTACTTCGAATTCTCAAATCTCGGCGTTGTATGTCATTTCAATGGTTTATAATTTGAGCCCAGAGATTCTCGATTGCGTTCAGATCCTGAGATTTAGGCGGCCATACTATAAATTCTACTTCCGGATGTTCTTCAGTCCATAAACAACATATGTTCATCGTTAGCATAAGCTAATATAAGTATCAAGTAAATTTCTATACTGTACAGACGCAAATCTTCCGTCTATCTTTACTAAATTCCCAAGACCAGCCAATAGGCTGCTGAAATTCAACCACTTTGTGTATGTCGAGCAACATACTCTCTACTGCATCTTATACTTTTGCATGTCTATGTACTAATTTAAAACAACATTCGTTAGACCTAAAAGTTTTTATCGCTAAACATAATATTTGTCCAGTCTCTATATAAATTTTCAACTGCAAAATGGAATCTTAATTCTACATGTGCTGCGGAAAGGTCTAATATTCTAGGCGGTCTTCTTGGTCTTAACCCTGTTTCAACCGTACGATTTATAATGGTTTATTTACAAACCGAAATACCGGTTTTTTACAGCACTTTCTTTGCTATCAGAAAATGATTATTTCTAAATGAATTAATAATTTTTTCATCTTCTTGTAGAGTGGTTTTCCTTCCTGCAGGTCTCGGTCGTCGCCGTCTTTCTATATTCCCTTCTATCCCAAATCGATTTACTAATATCTATGCCGTACTGTTCTGGAAAGGAAGTAAAGTGTGTTCCCTTAGAGAAAAGCGTCTCGAAACTGCTTACTGGTATATAGCGTACAGCACTTATTTGTGCAAAAGGCATACCATCTTTCATAATTTCACATTCTTTCTCTGGTAATCTGATGTCTCCCCACTTTAAATTTAAAACTTGTCTGACAAGAGTCTGACCTAAACTCATGTATTTCAAAAATGTAGGTAAGGAAAAGGAAACTATCTATTTTCCAGTTCATCTACAATAGGTATGGGCAACTTCCGGCCCGCGGGCCACATGCGGCCCTCGAGTAAGGTTTGTCCGGCCCGCTACTGAATTCCTTCGTTGCATATTAGCACGACCCGTCTAAACTTAATTCATAATGAATCATAAGCATACTACAAAAATGTATATTTTTCAAGATTACTCACAGCATAAAACTTCTACAAAAAAGGTTGCCCATGCCTGATCTACAACTTATCAAAAAATAAAATACCATTATTTCTTCTGCGACCAATGTCATGGAGACAATATCCGGTTTGTTTTACTAATAATATAAAACAAGTACGTATGAAAGAGTTCTGAGAGATGTAATATTTAATGCCTCTAAACTTAAATCGGATGAGACTGCTGGTGATGATCGCATAGCCAGTTTAATAGTGCGTGACTATGCTTCAGTTTTAGCGAAGCAATTAGCTGTTCTGTACAATTTGATTTTGGATTCAAGCGTATTCCCAAGCATCTGGAAAATCAGTAAAATTATACCGATGTTCAAGAAGGACGATAGATCTAACATCGTTAATTATAGGCCAATTAGTATAATGTAAAATTTAACTAAAGTTTTTGAACAAATGTTATGCTCTAAAATCTATAGGCAAATTAAACCGTTGTTATCATGTAATCAACATGGATACATATCTGGACGTTCCATGACTAGAAATTTGGTCAGTATTACTCAGTTTCTCTCGTTAGCGATAGATGATCGGCTACAGGTTAACTTCTCTAAAGCTCCGTAGATTACAATATTCTACTTACAAAGCTGGATTCCTCTGGTTTCTCTTCTGCTCTGATTGGATTGATGTCATCATATTTTGACGACCGCACTGACTACGTATTTTACAATGGATTTTCGTCCAACATTTTTCCAATCTTGGGCCTCTACTTTTTAATATCTTTATTAATGATTTACTAGATATATTAAATTGTGAATGTCTGAGGTATGCCGATGACCTTTAAATTTACAGCATCGTCCGAACACACTCTGACTGTATCAAAGTCCAGGTCAATCTATCTCTAGTCGAGGAGTGGTGTACTCACAATAGAATCCTATTGAATATTTCGAAGTGTTGTCTTATTTCTTATAGTCGATGTTCTACTTGTATGATTTACAATTACACTGCTAAGTCTGAATTGGTGACTAGCGTATCTGTGGTAAAAGATTTAGGTCTACTTTTTGATTCCAAACTCACCTTCGGTCTGCATGTCTCATCGATTTGCGCGTCAGCCTCAAAATTATTAGGGTCAGACAATGTAGAGCGTTCAATCATATTTCTGTAATCAAAATGTTGTATTATACGTTGGTGAGCTCCAAGTTGGAGTATGCATCGTTAGTATGGTTTCCTTATTACACATTCCAATAAATCTCAATTGAAAGAATCCAGAAGAAGTTCCTGAAATATCTCTCCTTCCTTCCTTCCTTGTGACCCAACATGATGTAGTATCTCTATCTTGTCGTCGTGAGACGTACAGTGGTAGATTTTTATTTAATTTGTTATCAAAGAAAATCGATTGTCCAATGATAATGTCCTATATAGATTTCAATGTACCCGTCGTCGGCACTCGCTCTGCTCTAACTTTCGCTTGTCTAGAGCAAAAACAAATGTATTGGTGAAGTCGGCTGTCCACGTTATGTATAAAAACTGAAAAGTGTTATAATAATGCTCTTTTAAATTTATATCTTTTGGTTTTGTGGACTTGCCTTAATTATCTGAGTTTGAGCCTATTTCGAGTTTAAATTTTTTGTTATAATCAGGAAATTGGGTTCTTTCTATTTTATTTACTTAGTTTGAGTATGTAGTGAGTCTTATGTAATACTTCATTTAATCTTTGTTTTCTCCTCTACTTATTTTCAATATTGGTTGTCTTTTGGTTACATGTATATATATATATATATATATATATATACATATATATATATCTGACTAAGCGTACTATTAGATGCGAAATATCAGTATAAAAATAAATTTGAACATACTATTACTAAATGTATGATTGCTGAACTCCCCAAAAACCTTCGTTTCAACTTTGTTCTCAACGGCAAAGACTCCTGGTCTGCATATGTCAGTCCATCACACCTCTTGTAACGTCAATCCTGGGACACACTGTATATACCTATATGATTTTAAAAATATTTCTAATTACTAGCTAAAGCAAGCCGGTAGGATTTAGCACTATTCTATACTTGCGTAACATAACGACCTACCTTCTTTAACAAGCCGCATTTATCCATACGGGCGAAATATTTCTTCTAAACAAGCCTCGAATTCGTACAGTTTACGACGAATCGTCCAAGTTTAGTTTTCATCCCATTGTACATGCTTAGTTCCGGCTGACAATTTCTAAATCTGTCTCAACCGGCATATTTTAGCAAGCTGTGAATTTTAATGCTGTATGATTGAAATATACATTCCTAGTCCTAAGTACTGTAGTTTAGATAGAAAAGAGATCCTATATGGATTATGCTATTTCATTGAATGATGTAATCGATCACTTGAAATTGTCAGACAGATTTTAGATTATCGTAAACATAAATATGTAAACTCTGGTAAAATTGTATTTCCAGATGGCAGTTATCTCTATATTTGAATTGCCTTTGATTGTAAGAGCAGAATTAGTGACAATATTTTAAGAAAACTGAATATGTTAATAGTAATCTGATATATATATATATATATATATAATTATCTATACATATATATAAATATATAGGTACCTAAATATATATTTAGAATCTTTAGTAACAATAAAATTAGGAATTAGATACAATTTGCGACCCTAACTATCTTTATAAGTACACCAAAAATTAATCTGACAACGTGACTTGATAACTGGTGTCTGTGAGTAACATGGTATTAAGATCGACTAAATCTTATCCCATGATTATATGGAATTGCAACCTGTTGTAAACTGTAATGATGTCGATAACCCTTACCCACATTCCAAATATACATAATCAGATAATACTGACTGACGCAATTATAAATAGTAACGACTCTTACATGATACCAACGAACATGCGTTTTTTTATTCCACACTTATTCTAATGTGGAAAAGGTCAATAAAACGTTTACTCTGTTTTCATGAAATATCTAACGATCGTCTTACGATTATTGTATTTAAACATTGTAAAAGTTTCAAATAAACTATATAGAGAAAAGATTAAACCATGGAACATAGAATATCGGAAGCTAGCGCCTATATCCATATGTATGTGGAAAGTGCATATGCAGGTGATGTGTGTATATCATACATAGTTTTAATTTCAAATTCCGGAAACAAAATGCTGAAAGTTTACAGACAGAAAAAATAAAAAACCTAAAAATAGAAATTAACATAATAATAATAATAATAATATGAACATCTTTTAAATATTATCTACCACTTTTAGGTCAATTTAGCAACAAAATGGAAATAAACAGCTATATTTTCCGAACATTATGAAGAACGTTTTCGTATAACCATCCTTAGTGAA
The DNA here is from genome assembly GCA_038088585.1 of Chrysina gloriosa. NCBI lineage: Eukaryota > Metazoa > Arthropoda > Insecta > Coleoptera > Scarabaeidae > Chrysina > Chrysina gloriosa. Next base: position 56,983,957 of record CM076093.1, read on the forward strand.
AATATAACTTTATTTGTAAACAAACAATTTAGTATAAAAATAAACAACATAACCCATACCACATCTTTCGGAAATAACTCCAGATACGTATTTCGGTAACTAAGTTGCCATTCTCAGTGGAAACTAGGGAAATTCAGTATCACTAGCGATATACGGCTAACGCCCAAGACGAACACTGAGAATGACAACTTAATTGCCGAAATACGTATCTGGATTTATTTCCGAAAGGTGTGGTGAGGGTTATTTTATTTATTTTACACATAAATTATTTCTCCTTGTTCTTTTTGGAACAATTTAGTGACTTAGTTTCTTGATTACTGTGGAACTAATACAAATAAATACATTTTACGATAATGTGCAATACTGAATTTGATAAATTTTACTGCATATAATAACATATTGTTTACGGGAAACGAGCAGACCTTGGCAAGACGTAGGCAAATGTTTGCAATTCATAGGCGCACGAACTAGTACTTATTTGAATGGTATTTCCGTGTGCATTGCAAATGATTCTAATGTCAATTATGAATAGTCATGCTACTGATAAATACAAGATAAGGATTTGCACTTTCTGGGAATACTACAATGTTGATAAAAAGGTTGTAAAGTTAAGAACTATCCGAACAGATGGAGACTACCGACATATACCCCTCTCATGCAAACCCAGTACAACGTGGAAAGGGAGAGATGGATACGCAGAACTCATTTTGGTTGTTTATTTCCTAACAGTTTTGTACAGCTCTCGCAATATAAGTTGGCGAAGGGTGGGAGTGAGTTCGCGCAGATAGAGGGGGGATAGATTGTCTACCATTCGTCCTTTCCCTGCGGAACTCATATTGATACGACAATGGTAATTCCTATGCACTATCTGAATCAGACAGGTGGGAGGTACGTGTCCTAAATACGTTTACGGCGCGTCCTCACCGCTCGCCAACTTATATTGCGAGAGCTATACCTCCATATTAGATTTTCGTTAACTAGAATTTCAATGAATTGCATAATTTAAGTTAACTAGATTCTTTGGAATTGTTAACAAGCTTTCTATGTGTTTTCCTCTATAAAGATCTTTTAGGTATATTGAACTTTGGGACAATTTGTAAATGTACGTATCCAGTAATTTCATATGATTGGTCCGAGTTTAAAATACATTTGTATTGGAAAAAATTGCTCGTTGAATACTTAGTGCCATTTAAGCTTTTCTGTCGTATGTACAATATATTCCCAATGCTATATTTTAATAGTTATTCCAGAGAACTTATTTCAGACAGCAGGGATAAATATTTTTTGGAGCCAGATAGTTCCTCCATTTCTATTGCAATTGAATATGTGATAAAATTTGAATAGTTTGAACCAACGTTCAAAAACTTAGGCTACCAAGGAATTCAAATAGGTTGCAAAAAATTGCTTCCAATTATCTGAAGATTGTTTCAATGTTAACTCAGTGAGTGTATTTTACTACAGCATTATTTCATCACACACATATCACAAAACTTATACTAGCTTTTTTAATTATTCCGAAGATCCTGTTATACCGATTGGAAGAGGGCGAGCCGCCGCCCGTACGTCTTAGTATGCCTCTAGTCGACTTGAATGGATGGAAACGCATGGACGTATTGCATGCCCGATTCGTTCGTAATTTGAATTTCTCTTGATATTGTTATTAGTATTTATCTGAATGCTCAAGCATAAATATATATACATCTAATAAGAGTGATTGAGATAGGGAGAGAGGTAAAAAATGATAAAATCTACGTTTGGCTTAAGCACACGCGCGACGACTTGATTTCCTGGCGCAATAGGGATTTTGACCTAAGGAGCTGTTTCCAACCTGTGGAAGGGATATGTCGAGTATCTTGGAGCTACTTATTTATTAGTTATGTACATTTTTCGATGAGTAATGGTTCACATTTAAAGACGATCTAATAACACTTTCAATTTCTTGTTTCAATCCATGTTGCAATTCTCGTTTCATAATTAACAAATCATCAGATTATATGCATCCTTATATAAGAATAAATGTACTTTAATATTTACTGTATGTATAAATTGTAAGGGTCTAAATGAAAATGGCGAATATATGTACGTATTCTTCTGGAATATCATCACTTATATCAAACTCTTTTCACAAACGCGTGTCTTGTTCGCTGTATATAAACTGTTATTTCAGCGAACAAGACGCGGGTTTGTAGTTCCAGATTATTTGTTGTCGGATTGACTTTTCATTTCTTTTCCTTTTGTGGCAAGTACATCGCATCTCTCGCAAATTTAGTTTTTTAGAAATAATTTTTTCATATTTTCGTTTTTTCGTTCTGGCCAATCTGCAGCAGAAATGATCCCGCATTATTATTTGCACTACGTATTCATATACTAACAAATAAGTAAGAGACAGTAAAAATGTATATGCAAAATATATGTTTGTATTCTATTGTACAACTGCCTTTATGGAGAAAAGAGTATAATAAAAGATGTAGAGACTTCAATATGTATAAACATTAAGTGGTAAAAATAATTTCTCGCAAAACTCTAACTCTAATATAAATTAAATAAAATATTATTGTACGTATTATTTGATAAATAATCACAAAGAAACTATTTATCTAAATTGCTGTTTACAAAGTTGTGCAAAAATTTAAAAAAAAAAAGACGAGAAAAAAGTAAAAACAAATTATTATGTGATCCAAGAGCCATTGTGGACAATCGTTTATTGCAATCTAGTTGGCATTGTTCGAACTAGATTGCCACAAATGCTCCCCTTCTTAGTTTATTCCAAATATTTATTACGTGTATGTGAAGGTTTTCTATTTCGAGTAATATTGTCATATTTCCGTTAGTCGGCCAAACACTCTCAGCCTCATTAAAGTTAGGTGGTTAGGGTAGCCAAGGGGGTACTATAATATGGGGGATGGCTACCAAACCAGTTTCTGATGATTCTGTAGGAAAGGCCAGATTAATTATTTAGCAACATAATAATGGAGGATAGAGTATGCGTACCCCTTGGGTGCATTATATCCTCTGGAATATTCTTCGCCATCCAATTGCTTGTTTAACGGCGGCAATTTCCTGGGATCAGCTGCTGACGTCCATGTCCAATTAGCTAAACTAATGCGTTGGCTTTGAGTTGAAAATAACATGGCTCCAATCTCGCTCCAAATTTTCTGTTGTCAAGTTTAATCGGAATTCTGTATAGTTTTTGGACCTGTGGATTTTTCTGGCTGCTCTTCTACAATGAACGCTTCTAATGTACCTACTAATTTTCAAACTGTGCGTTCAGTGCAATTCGAAACTTTTTTAATTATTCTTAACGTTCTTATAAGTGTCTCATTCAAGTGGTCCACAAAAATTACTGAATTACTGAAAAATTACGAGTTTTCTAAACGAATGCAATCGGAAAGTTGCACTGTAAAATTAAATACTACAAAATTAAATATGCAAATATATGTATATTAAAGTTTAAAAGACTATCCTTTTGATTATGCAGATGTATGGACTATTCTTTATACTTGTAAGATCACATAGTTCCGCAAGTTGAACATAAGCTACATTTACATACTTTTAAAGTTTCAAATTAACTCTGTCTTGCTTTTTTATTACTTGGATTTACTAACTCATTAATAATACTTCTGTGAGACACATTTGAAATTGTTTATGTCTTTATGCATCTAATCATTGTTGACGTAATTGATGGAAAGTTACGAATGAAGGCCATATTAAGGACAAGATAGTGGGTGCATCCATACAGGAAGAGGAGATACTCCAGAGATTTCATGCGGATATCCGACAACATGGGGATAAGTTTTATACGTATTATCGATTATCATTATTGTATTAATTATTGTTTACGTTAGATACCGATACGTCTCGAACCTTCTGCATTAAAAATATGTAATTATAAAAGCACCGGCAGCGCATCAGTTGTTAGTTTCAACATCCTCAAGCCCTGAAAAGATCACCTCTTTCAAACCAAACTTGAACAAGTTGTGTACTTTAATGCAGTCACATAACAGTTATTAGATTTATGTTTTATTTTAATTTTAGTTACGATGTTACGTTAAATACGAAATAAAAATGTAAACAAGTTATTCTGATGTCTTGTTCATTTATTGAACACCTGCACATATTTGGCGCCTCCCTCAGGGGAATCCTGATCACAGTTTGAGAATCGCTGCTATAGTGGGTACTCGACTTACAAGGGGAGGCCACAACGTTTGGAACACGGATTCTCTTCAAACTTTGTATACTTTTAGTAGTCCACTAGGACAACATAATGTCGCTAACGCAAACCTCTCGGCCACCATCGCTTCTTGCTAAAAATTGCAACGCAGCGGTATATACGACGATAAAACTTCTCTTATCAATTTCTTTATAACACTTGAATAGTACGCCTTACTATTTGCACATTATGTTGTCCTAGTGGACTATTAAAAGTGTACAAAGTTTGAAGAGAATCCGTGTTCCAAACGTTGTGGCCTCCCTTGTTAATATTAATCTGTCAGTGATGAAGAGTGAAGTTCGATAAACGAGTGCATGATAAGGTATCATTAAGTACTGTAAACCGGACCGACACTGCCATTCCACCGCTTGTGGGTGACATTAAAATTCAGCGTCACTCCGTTTTACACTACTTATCATCATTATCGTTTGTCGAACCTTAGTGATGAGGTATTAGCTCGCACTTTGCTTTGAAATATATTTTTACACATAGTCTGATTGATTTTATTACAAGGGATATTTCGGTTAATATTACAATGAGAGAGACACGTTATAGATTTTTGTATACCTTAATTACCCAGTATTTCTAATTTATGACAAACTGGTAACTTTAAAATTTTCGATGGAATGTATACAATTTGATTTTATTAGATACTTTAAATCTTCATATATCTTTCTCTAAAATGATATATCTTATATGATAGATCTCTACCACTAATAGGTCAATAAAACAAGGCTGGTTTGAACGATAGTTATATTTTCAGAACGTTTACAAACGTTTTCGGAATACCTTCTCCGAAAACGTTTGTAAACGTTCTGAAAATATAACTATCGTTCAAACCAGCCTTGTTTTATTGACCTATTAGTGGTAGAGATCTATCATATAAGATAAGTATAAAAAGGTCACGAAATATATATATATATACATCTAAAATGATATAGCACTTTGCATACTATTTTCAACTATATGCAGATACCAATCGAAAATTTGATTTTGTTGCAGTTGTTGGTTGTTAGAACAATTACTATTATGTAGAAACCAGTCGTTAGTAGCATAAACTTTCTGTTTGAGGAACCCCAAATGAAAAAATCTAAAATAGAAATATCTGGCGATCTTGTTGGTTAATCCAAAGGGTCTCTTTTCTATTCGAAATGCCATTGCTGTTGAAATTAAATCGTTAGAATGGTTCCCAAAGAATAAATTTTAAAAAGTATTTATTATTGTTGATTCAATTTCAAAATGTTATTCTCTTGTTAAAATTGACATCTCTTAAGCTTATTACTAATTTATCTGTATTTGGGGATATCTTGTACTTTTTAAAAGTAGAAAATGTAGGAGGACTGTTTTCTTCAAGCTTCGATCGCACAGTATGAACACTAGGCAGGCGGCAGGTGGCTGGTGAGCATATTTGTGGCTGCGCATCTCGGCCTCCACACGCTCTGTGACAGCCGAAACCAACCAATACTAGTAGGTGTTGATCCAACACGCCATTTCTTGTTGAGCTGCAATCACGTAAAGATGGCTGCCTCTATTGATTCTCCCGCGAAGTGTGAATTGCGAAGTGTTATTCGTTTCTTGTGCGAAACTTTGCGACGCTTACAGAGAGCTATTCAAAACAAAAGAAGAGGCATGCTGATTTCTGGAATTGTTCTGATCTATAACAATGCCTATCCTCACACCGCTCGTGTAACTCAACTGCTCCTTGAGCAATTTCAATAGGACTTTTTCAAACACCCGTCATATAGTCCCGACCTAGAGCCGTGTGATTACCATCTTTCCGAAGTGGCTTGGGGGGCAGCGGACCGGAAGGTCAAAGAAACCGCCACAACATATTATGAAGAGGGTATTGTAAACCTGGTTCACAGATATGACAAATGCCTCAATCGTCAAGGTTATGTAGAGAAGTAACATTTATTGTACATTACTTTTGGTAATAAAATTATTTTCTTTTTTATATTTACCCGTCTTTCCTTTATAACCTATCGGAGGTTGAAAAAAAACAGCCATTGTATAATAACTTATTCCTAAGTGGATCACTGCTTTACCTATTGAATTTCGAAGATATGCTCTAAAATATTCCAGTATTACCATACCATCCTTGTTCTTTATAACTTTATTTATCCTTCTTGGCAATTTTACGTTAAAACAATCATATGTTCGTAAATTATGTTCCAGTCTGACAAAAGTGTGAGGACGTGCCTGTCTTTTGTCCGGGTACATATTTCTCTAATTTGTGCTAGCTGTCATGCAATTAGAATTGCTTTTGATAAACAAACTTAACATATTTATCTTTTCATCGTTGGAATAAAAATTGTCTTCCATTATCTTGCTTAACACTAAACAGTTATGCCACCAAAACAAAAAATATTCAATCGTCAATTTGACATTAAACACCATGTAATATTGTCACCGTCTACTGCCTGAAAACTAAATTTACGATTGGCGTCACCTAATACTTTAATAACCAGTTTGACTTACAGCTCATACGTTGTGTAGTATATCATGTAAATAAACTTTTCTGAACATTTAGAATATCTACTAAAATTGTATATGTACGTTCCAATTAAATTAGAAACGCTGGATGTTTATTTTTTTTTATTTACGTAGGATTATAGAAATTTATAACATTTCTTTTATTTTGACATTAAGCGAGATATCGCTTGTGACACACTAATCAACTATACTGTACAAGCAAGCGACCTAGCGATTATTGACGGGTTAACAGTGCACTGCTTTTCCATCAATGGCTTACTGATCGCAATGTTCCCGGTTATTTCAGTGATTTGGTGAACAATTTTGCTTCCCAATTTTGTTTCCTATTTTTGAAGTTAGCCCCTGCCAATTGTTCACAAGGATTTTATATCTGTATTGCTTATGTGTATTATACTAACGAACTGAATTTGCTTTATTGTCAAAGAATAGCTGAGTACGAGAAGTAAAATCAAGAAATCTCGTATATAAGTTAATTAAAATAAATCCCTAATAATAATGATAATAATTGTGTAATACCTATCCATTATATACATTAAAATGAATGTAAATAAAACAATGATTTTTATATCTGTACAAAATCATTACGTCATATTCTCGGTGACTACGCGCTTGCTTTTCACGGTGTGAATGCAATTTCGGTATTATGTTATTTTTCAATAATAACATTATATAACTTTTTGTTTTAAATCACATGCGATGGTAATATGTTTATTAATCTTTGTCACATATTTATCGCTGACACTGTAACATTATTGTTGAAAAGTAATTGCTGAAAACCAATACATTCGTAAATACACACTAGCAAGGTTATACGTAGTAGTAAGCACCTCAAGCATTTGTTGACTAAGATGCGGCATTATCATGTACATTTTCAGCGAAAATATCAACAATCGATATCAGAGATGCACGCTATAGATTAATTTAATAACAACGTACTATTAATTAATGCAATTCTCGTGAACATATCTTATCGCACCTATGAATATTAAACGACTACAGCGTAAAGTTGAGATTTTTCTTATATGGAAAGGTCAAGCTGATGCTTTCCATGAACTTCTTGTACTATTTTGTAAAACTGAATGGGTATTATAAACCATTGACCGTATCGACTACTGTTGCTAGATACATTTATTTAGAATCTCATAACTTTGTACTTACTTATACGAGTGTAACAAATAATTTTAGAGAATATATTGATTCTTGCAGTTATTTACATCTTTACAACGCTTAAATGGAAGGAAATGGTTATAGAAAGGGTTAATTTATGAAGTTATTGAAATAAGAGAAATAAGAGTGATAAATTGTGGTGTTAGATATGTCCTCCCTTGAAGGCATGCCGGTATGTGTTATTATTATTATTGTAATGTGTATTCTAAGGAGAAGCCGTTTGATACCATCTCCTCACTCGCTTTTCTGAACGTTGGTCCAGCTTTGGCTCCCCCTACGAGAGATGAGATCTCCACCATTATTAAGGAGACAAAAATTAAGAAGGGATGGATGGAAGAAGATCGGCATCGCAACCCTTTGCAGGATGTGTCTTGGACCTGTCCTCTCGATCTGACGAACGTGATATTTCGAGATACCTACTTGCCGAACATCTGGTAGAAGGCGGAAATTATGCGAATGCCAAAAACGGACAAGGACCTGCAGAATCACACCTCCATCAGCCCGCTGTCTAACCTCTCTAAGGTGGTGGAGAGGTTTGTGCTTTCCCGTATGAGGGAGAACATTTAGGAATTTATCCCTTCTCGTCAGAACAGTGTTCGACTATCAGAAGCTATCCGGGCGGATTTTCTAGGGCAGTGTCTTTTTGACTTTGGAAACGCATTTGATAGGGTGTGGTATGACAGTCCGATGGCTTTGGTGGGAACTACGTCAGACTTATGGCTTCAAATCAATCTGGTCGCACAGTAAAAGTGCACATTTTCCTCAGGGCTGCTTGCTCGCTCCAGAACTGGTTCTTTATATCCGACATTCCTACAGTTCCTGAGACGGGTTTGGTTATATATGCCAACTATATCGACTTTTATACAAAGTCGAGAGCCGCGAAATTCATCAGCCATCGACTGCATAGCAACTACAACCTAGCAACTGGTATGGTGGGCATCCAAATTGAGGATGGTAAACACTCGGATCCTGTTAAGGATTTAAAGACATCGTTTTAAATAGGCTATCATATTAATAGTTTTTCTGTACAGTAATATTTTTCAGTTCTTTTAACTTCAATAATTGTCTTTATTTTTATCAATGTTTTAAAATGAATACTCATTTCTTCCTATATATACGAATTGTCGGTAACGTTTGAAACATAATATAAGCATTTACAAAAATTAAAACATAAAACTATTCTAAATTTAGTACACTAAACATCTCATCGGTGACTGCAAGATTTCTGTCTTTCCTTTTCTAGGCTCGAAAAGCCATCTGTCACTGGTTACCGAGGTTCTTATATACCGATCGATGCTTTTTTAGTTTTTCGCATAACTACAGACGACTAGGAAACGATGGTGTCTACGAGGGCATAGCTATACCATCTTTGCCAATCCACCTGCATTTCGTGGTAAACGTTCGATATAACCCAGATAATTTGTAAGACGTCCTGTGGCTTGCACAGCATGTTGGGCATCCGTGAACACTGTCGGTGGTTTGACGACATACATGCGCCGTGAGTGCCCATTCTGGAATGGCCTCCCGTCTTTTACCAGCATACTCTTTAATTTCCAATATTTGGCAGTCCGATGTAGCAGCACACCTTCAGATCAGATATTTTGGCTCAAGGAAGCGATTTGCAGATCAAAGAAGAGGTTGGACATCCAGTGATATGTTTTCTGCAGAAAGTTTAGGTTGCGTACACCACCTGAGCTTTATGATTTTTATAGCTAGCAGTACTTTGCTCACCACATCTCAAGTGGTTTGACTAATTCTTTTAATTTTATTGCACGACTAAAACTTTTCTGTTCCCTTATTTTACCGTTTCTGTAGCTAGTGCTTACCTACACTTTTTGTTTTCTAGATTGGGGCCTTCAAGATTTCTCCCACTTGCCGTCATAAAAAGTAGGGTAATAAGCATTCAATCTTGTCACGTTTATTTATCAGCTAGTTCGGGCAAGCAAGCTATTCGATTTCAGGCAGTGTAAGGGTACTACTTCCCTTCGCGTTTTCCTATCCTTTAGTATGTTTGTATTCCAGAGTAGCTATCTTATACTTTTGAGTAGTATTTAACACCCCTAAGTATTAATATGCTTCTATTTTTATCTCTAAAAAATATATAAACATAGAAGGTATAACTTGCAATAATTATAAATTTACTTGAACATATCTGGAATTGGGTTAAATGTTATTGTAAATTGTGGTGATACATTATGATGTTAAACGATAAAATCGTTGAATGGTCATTGTTAGAATAATTTTGATTTATTCACGTTTATTAATGTACTTTAGCCGATTATTTTCTTTTTGTATTAGTAAACAGATTACAAATTTACCACCATAATTAAAAATGTTCTCTTTATAGAAGTATAGTGTTTAGTTAGCTAAGAATTTCTTATACGTAAGCATTTCGAAAATGTTATTGTTTTAAACTATGAAAGATTCTACTAATAGTATTTATAATCATGAATGTGAGGAGCTTATATAATAATATTATAAAACCAAGTAACGTAAAATAGCTAGAATACTGATTTAAACATCAGTATTCCTGCTCTATAATGTTTGGAATATTTACAATTAACGAGAATAGTTGTCTTCCTAGACAACGTCACACAGTATGCACCAGAATGTAAATTACTCGCTTTTATTACCAGTTGTTAAAATGTCAAGTGGGGAGCCTATTAATTAATTACATGTATTTAAGAATTCAGAGCACTGCATTGAGTTGGAATTGTAGATATGTAGTTAACCGAATGTAAAATACTGAATATTTCAAATAGCAACATAAACTATCACTCTAGTGATAATTCGCTAATACTAGTCATTATATTGATCTTAATCTACTTCATGCGATACAATTACTGAATGTAACGAGGGCTGATTTGCTGGAAAAAGCTTTGGAAATTATATGATGGGATTACTTTAATAATGCCCTGTATTCAAGTATACGAATGCTATTAATGTACTCCACATTTATAAATGTTAATAACTCATGATTATGATAGAATAATATCTTCGATCATAAATAATTTCAGGTATCTCGATAAGGAGAGGAAAAGAAAAAGCGAGAATGGTTTTCTACTTCAAGATTGGGAAAATGGCAAGTAATGAAACTTCGCTTTTTTATATATAGTATACTCAGCGAAATTGAATATTATTCATAGTTCGTTTAATTTACTGTGGGTTGCAAAATGAATTAACTGAACTTCTGGTTGACATTATGTATTAAGGTTACGCAGCATTGTGCTATATAGACTATGATAGTGATTGCAAGAACTGTGCTGCTGACACTATATCACATCGGGAAACTCCCCACTACACAATTGTTTGAATTTTATTATTGATGTTAACCGATGTGATGCAGTGTCGATGTAGGCTATGTCGAATAAGTGTGTACAATACAAGAGGGATGGATATATTTTTTGCGTGCTCAGCAATATGGCGCGAGTGACGTGTTGCGATCATTCTGCCTAAATTTAGTATTTTGTCATATTTTTTATCGTGAAAATTTCAATTTTGTGTCTTAGTAACTAATGCCATTTACTCATGACCAAATATTGGACATGAAGTTTCTGTTTAAAGAATGCATACAGAAGTTACTTGAGAACGAGAATTTTCGTAATAAAATCCCGATAAAACCCTTAAGTACAGATGAAAGAATTGTCGACGAAAAAATAAGTATTACTCTTGACAAGAATAGTAAGAGATTCGAAACATTACAAAGGGAAAACAAAACCTTCTTAAACAAAATACACAAGTTGAAATAATGTTCGGATATTTGTCTTGAAGAAAAAGGCGAAAAAGTTGAAGAAGAGATTATTAATATGCCCATGAAAAAGCTAGAGATTAATATTTCCCCAAATAGTATCGATAGTTGTCACAGAATTGGTCCCATAACGGATATAGATCGTACGATATTATATGTATTAAATTCTTATAATTTAATCTGAAGGGAACAATTTTGAAGATTAGAATGGAATTAAAGCAAAAGGTGTACATTGCCGAGGCCCTTACCAAAGTTTGATATGGGTGGGCGGTATGGTAAATGTCAAGCATGGTCCCAATACAAATTCTTACGATGACTGAAATTAGCTCAAATAGCCTAAGAATTCCTTTAACTTGAGGTCGAAAGGTCGACCTGACACAGTAAGCTACGTATATAATATTATATTTATTCATTAATTTATTATTTTCTTTTTGTGTATACACCTACATACACCTATAATAATTAGTTTTATTTTTTAATGTGCGGTTTGGACAACATTTAATTGTTAGATTGGTTCTTGGATTAACGTTATTTACTGTAAACCCTCACTTCTTTTTCTCTTTAGCATTCCTTGTTGTATTATTGTTTTGTTAATATCATCTTTTTCTTAAGCATAACTTGATACATACTTCTATCTTATCATTTATTCTCGGCCAAGGTAGGGCCCAGGATAGATGTCAAACAAGATGTCAGACCTGCGTGTTCCAGAGAGGAAATAAGGGAAGCAGGGCATACAATAAAGGCGGGCAAATCTATAAGCCCGGACAGAATACCGCCAGACGTAATAAAGATGATACTGGTACAAAAATCAGAGATACTAAAGCGAACTTAATTGGGCATGGCTACTTCCCAAGGGAGTGGAAAATAGCCATATTGGTTCTTATAAAAATCTAAGCAATGCGAACAACAGAAAGGCGTATGGATCTCTATGTCTACTAAATGTGGCAGTAAAATTGTTTGAACAGATAATAAAACAAATGGCTGGAGGAGAAGAATACTCCACTGCCTACAAAATTTGACTTTAGAAAAGGGGTATCCAGCATGGACGCTATTCAGAAAGTCCAGAACATCACCAAGGAAATGACAGAGCAAACAAGCAAGTTTGTGGTTATGGCAACTTCAGATGTTAAGAATACTTTCAACTGAGCTACATGAACTGGAAAAGCTATGGCACTGCAGAACAGAAAATAATCAGCATATTACATTTCTTCTTTTTCTTTCATTCTTATTTATTACATGTAGTTAGTATTCATTTATAGAATATTTTTCTAAAACTACTGTATAGGTATATTTTTGAGAACTGAAATACTGATTTTGCCCTTTTGGAATTGATTGCGTGTGCATTGACCTATTGTTTCTGCTTATTTATTTACTTTTTAGTATTTGCGGTATTATTATCCTTCTATCTATGGTTGCATGAAACCTAACATGGTTGCGCATCTGAATGTGCGCACTCTATACTCAGGCTAAATACCTATACTCTACTGTAGATATATGTATGCGGATGACAGCCAGATATATTATTCCTACCTATTTTTGAACTTAACGTTATGATTTTATGGCTAACGCTCTTATGTCTTCTAAATCGATGGTAATGGTTTTCGGTAATATGAAGTCTTAAATAAAAGATAGAATTGAAATCAAGGTTGGTAGTGTGGTACAAAAAGTTTTTGGTAAAGCAAGTAATTTGGGTATTGTACTGGATTCGAATCTGATATTCAAGATCCATGTTTTGAATTGTATTCGTATTGTAATCGTACGGCGCACTGAGATTGTTTTATCCGCAGAGTTGTTTAAGTATCAAAAATAGGGACTATGTAAAGCGCTTGACCTATCTACTTTTAATTACTGCGTTCGTTTAATCTCACAACGATCACCGACGCATACAAAAAAATAAAAATTCATATCCGGTACATTTTAACGGTAACATACGTAAATTAAAAGAAGTTTTTAAAGAAACGATTAATCAAGTAGGATTATATAACTAACGGAATCCTTGGGAAGTATTTTTCGTACACCGCAAACAGTAACGAAATTCACATTGAATTGCAACTTATGGACAATAACGAGGACGTATGTATGTACAATTATACATTCATATTTAATCAAAAGATATCATAATCATCCCATTATAACTGCTACATACCCTCAAAGTCTTCAAAATATTCGAAAATGGGAACTTAATGAATTCCACTCTCTTAAACTATGTTTTCAATTGCATGTATTTTGTAGACCCTGGAAATTGACCCAGCACTTCTATATAGGCAATACTGGGTTAATACGTAAAATGTTTTATACAAAGTTTACGTCTGGATTTATTTCTACTTTCACAACCTTGCAAATTCTGGCTGCGTAGACCGATTTTCGTGTAAAATGCCTTGTACTTGTTTCTAATACAATTGACTTCGACATGCTTCATTAGCCTGAAGCTGTGTCTGAAGTAGACGTGTTACGAGTGCCTTTACACTAGTGAGAAAATCGCGATATTTGCTACCTGCCAGCACTGTCACAGTGTAAAATGTGTGTATGCATAATCTGATAGCATTGTGTAACACTGTCACCATGCTCTCAGACAGCAGATCGCGCAAATTTTCTCGCCAGTTTCAACGCAGCCTATCATTTTCCTCCTACATACAATTATAGTGTTAATTATGTGAAAAGTACTACTTTGGATATGTTTTGCCCAATAATAAATAAAAAAACGCGTTTCATATTTCAACGTTTCGGTTATACAATATATTTGAATTTATGTATCAAATTCTCTACAATTAAATCAATCGCTCTTTAGAAGAAGGATCTCAATGATACAAGGAATGGAAATCAAAATTATGGTTTAGGTCAACTACGATATTTCAAAGCATTGAGAAGTTGCCACTTAATTTAAACTGATGACATGTAGATATTTTAGTTTTAGAAATTAAATGTAATAGATTATTATTACATATAATAAACAAAGAGGAGGATTCGTCATGATTTGGGGTTATTCTAGCGATATCTCCGTGGACAATTTCATCAAATTAGGTGGTATCCTTAAGAAAAAGAAGACTATAGAGATTTTTGGAGAGGAATACCAGTACGATAAGTATCCAAAACACACTGGCAGGATATGCTGTGAGTATTTAGAACAGCTGTAGTACAGAGGGAAAATTGTTAATTTCTAAAACTAAAATATCTACATTTCATCAGTTTAAATTAAGTGGCAACTTCTCAATGCTTTAAAATATCGTAGTTGACCTAAACCATAATTTTGATTTCCATTCCTTGTATCATTGAGATCCTTCTTCTAAAGAGCGATTGATTTAATTGTAGAGAATTTGATACATAAATTCAAATATATTGTGTAAACGATACGTTGAAATATGAAACGTGTTTTTATTTATTATTGGGCAAAACATATCCAAAGTAGTAGTTTTCACATAGTTAACACTATAATTGTATGTAGAAGGAGAATGATAGGCTGCGTTGAAACTGGCGAAAAAATTTGCGCAATCTGCTGTCTGAGAGCATGGTGACAGTGTTACACAATGCTATCAGATTATGCATACACACATTTTACACTGTGACAGTGCTGGCAGGTAGCAAATATCGCGATTTTCTCACTAGTGTAAACGCACTCGTAACACATCTATTTCAGGCACAGCTTCAGGCCAATGAAGCATGTCGAAGCCAATTGTATTAGAAACAAGTACAAGGCATTTTACACGAAAATCGGTCTACGCAGCCAGAATTTGCAAGGTTGTGAAAGTAGAAATGAATCCAGACGTAAACTTTATATAAAACATTTTACGTATCAACCCAGTATTGCCTATATAGAAGTGCTGGGTCAATTTCCAGGGCCTACAAAATACATGCAATTGAAAACATAGTTTAAGAGAGTGGAATTCATCAAGTTCCTATTTTCGAATATATTGAAGACTTTGAGGGTATGTAGCAGCTATAACAATGAAATGATTATGATATCTTTTGATTATATATGAATGTATAATTGTACATACATACGTCCTCGTTATTGTCCATAAGTTGCAATTCAATGTGAATTTCGTTATTGTCTGCCGTGTACGAAAAAAATACTTCCCAAGGATTCCGTTAGTTATATAATCCTACTTGATTAATCGTTTCTTTAAAAACTTCTCTTGAATTTACATATGTACCACCAGAAACTTACCGTTGCTTTACTGATGTTGTGAGGCAGTACTATTTGCTATTGTATTTGCAAAATAAGTTTAATCTACCTTCACGTAAATTTTATTCTATTATAGATTCATTTTTTTATCTTATATCATGTGTGGAACCACATCGCTTGGATTGTTTTTATTGCTGGTTTGTAATTGTTATTAAAACAGCTAATAGTTATATTAACCATATTGGTTCTTCGTTAAAGTGTTAGGACATCGTTATTTTGACTACCTTTTTAAATCAATTTACATTCTCCATTTTCCACAAAACCATAAAGGTTGATGTGCGTTTAGAATAACTATTACGTTCCAAAACACCAGTTTATTATTTATGTGTATTGTGACTATATTTTCCAGGAAGAGCGCACAATTATAAATGCGATTCATTTTTGTAGTCGTCAGTTAACATTTAGAAGAATTTATATGTAAATTTATACGAAATTATTTTTGAATTAATATTAAATACGTGGCAACCAAAACAAAGTATACGTATGTTTCACATACAAAGACAAATAATCTCCAGAACATTTAATACTTTCAGATGTTAATTTCCAAAATATTCAAAAAACGTATGCGCACGTAATCTTAACAGAATTTGCACACATACGATTTCAAATAATGTCAAAAAAATTGAATGTGGTACTTGTAACAATAACAGTTTAAAGATTAAATATTCAGACTGTCGTTTAGAGATTTTTCTCTACATTTGAACTTTTTGTTTATTAAATCAACCGGCATGAACAAGTTCCTGCTTTTGTTGAAACATTTATTAAAATAGCAACAAAACCGTTTATGGGATTGGACCGTGTCATGATTAACCTTCTCGTACCTGTGCGGGGTATGTGAAATACTCCAACTTCAGATCTTTGTTATATCTTTAGAAATAAAAGTATTTC
The DNA here is from genome assembly GCA_038088585.1 of Chrysina gloriosa. Lineage (NCBI taxonomy): Eukaryota > Metazoa > Arthropoda > Insecta > Coleoptera > Scarabaeidae > Chrysina > Chrysina gloriosa. Next base: position 57,000,646 of record CM076093.1, read on the forward strand.
GCAGCTTTTAAGCTATCTATCAAAATTACCTGTACTGCTCTTCAATACATACTCTTACCCACCCCACATCATCTTCCACGAAATTTTAAGGTACAATGTCACAAAAGGGTTAAACTAACATGATGCGGTTCAATCCCGGAAACAGTTGTTACTGACTTTGGCCGTGGAAGTCTCCTACGTTATTGTATTTATTAAAGTAATTTGAAGATAAGTGCAAAAGAGCATTTGTGGTAGCAGTTGTATTAACATTGAAAGAAAAGCTGATGTCACGAAACCACTTGCAAGTTTCGACGCAAGAGGTAAGAGAATTTTCGAAAATGAATTGCTTTAGTAAGTATCTTTTGTCAGATTATTTATTTGTGATGTACGTATTTTAAATCTTAGGAAGTTTAACATTTCTGTAAAATGTACATAAGTAAATCAAAAGTTGCTGACATTGTCAGTATGACAATTTCAATCAACCTATACAACAAAATTTGTGTCATAATTTATTTAATTGTTATTATATGCAATAGTTTTGCTACAAATTTTCATTCTTACGATGATCAAGATGATAGGTTTATCAATACGATATTTCAAGAAATCTTCGACCAAAATGATGTAGTACATGAGGGAGATGGTGCTCCTTTTCTAAATCGAAGTTCAAGGAAAATGTCGTATGTTCAAGCAAAGTCTCCAAGAGTCTGGGAGAACTGGAGTAGGTGGTCTGCTTGTAGTGTTACCTGCGGTGTAGGTGTTATACATCGGTCTAGACGTTGTATTTCGAGAGGTTGTGCCGCCAATGAAAAAGAAGAGCAAGTTAAACCATGTAGCTTAGTTTCTTGCAAATAAAATGTTTATAATTGAGGAAGCCCTTAAATCAATGAATATGGAAATAACATTTCTCATGCCTCATCTATCAATTCAAAGCAGGAAGGAAATTTGTTACAAGAAAGAAACTTTAGTATCGATAAATGAAATATTAGGTACATTATAGTTGTTAATTACGTAAGTGGTCGAAAATCTAATTACAGACTATGAGAACCGTGCGAAACTATTGTATTTTAATAAGCGAAAACAACACATCACTTATATTCTTTAGCTGTTGATACCCGGTATTTTTTGACAGAACTACATTTAATTTATTAACGAAACAGTTATTCTGGAGTTTCGATAAACGTTTAAGTATATCTTCTGTTACTTCAGTGCTTTCTTTTAAAGATAACCTTCAGCTTCCAGTATAGAGATTGCAGTCGTAATACACGCCAGATTAGCTCGAATAAAAATTAAATTTTCTCGAATGGCTGTTTTTTCAGAATACCTTGTGCTTCCCCAATGCCCTGAGCTTGTTCAGAATCATCAAGAATTTTCTTCTTTCTTCTTCTTAAGAATCTCATAATATACGGCAGCATCGATCCAGGTTCCCCATCTTGTAATGATTGGCGGGGGTGGAAGTGGAACGTCCTCTGCAATTTCCTGCAATCTCTGGACACGACTTGGTATTTTAAGAAAAATCTTTTTACAGACGATATCAGCATATTAACGTTTGGATATAAAGTACGAATTAATTCAACCACTCAGTGTAATGCATGTGCTACACAGGTCACATGTATCATGTTTGGATACAAAACCCGTAGGGCATATATGGTGCCGCATCACTACAAACCAGTAGTACTTTTTCATATAAAATCCCAGACGGCCACAATAAACTTAGAGAATCGTTGAAAAAAGCAGCGACTGTTGAATGATTCACTTTTAAAGCCAGCACATATGATTTACCTCTGTCTTCATTAACTCCTAATATACCAAATATAAAATTTGCAATGCATCTCTGTTCCACATCAGATAATTTGATTAATGTTGTGCTATACAAATCGGAAACATACTATTTTCGTAATGTTGACTGGAATGTTTTGTTTCGTATACTTTTCCATAAAATTGCAAAAAACTTCATTCTTTAATTTAGCTAACGGAATGTTAGCGCAAATAAAAGCCGTACAAAGTTCATCAGAGAATACCGAGTGTTTAGGTCCAGGCGTCGGTAAACTGGAAATTAACATTTGTCGTTCCTTATTTCCCCTTTTACGATTTTTATTATTTGCATGTTTTGCTGTTTGGAGATGCTGCATCACTTGAAACTTCTTTACCGCTATAACTTGAACTTTGCAGTATTTATAAAATAGCACCCTCTAATCTGTTGTAAAATCACTATAGTCTTCTACAAATTGATTTAGGACGGCACCTACACACCTTTTTTCCTTTGGCATCTTGATAGGTGTTAATACTATCGTAAGTAGCACACAACTAATCAAAAGACGATATTGAAATATGTAAGAGTCTGGTGGTAAATTTAAGTACATTCCCATTCATACTATTTCTCGTTGTTCGTTGACCTACATAATTCTCGAATCCCTTTAATATATCCAGGTAGTATGGAACTATTACTGAACTATATATAATAATATAAACTATTAAAGAGTTACATTAAACATTCTAAATCCACAATACTTGGAAATATTAAGAGGATTACCGGCAATTATCTAGGTAAACAAACAATGAGAAACAAATACTAAGGAACCATTTAATTTTTAAGTTCTTATTTAATACTTTAGAAGATTATTTAATTATCTCCTACAGAATATCTCTTTGCATTTCGAAACAGGAAATAACAGCATATCTGTAATTTCAACAGAAAATATGCATTAATGCTCTGAAGAATAAAAATATGTATTTATCGAACAAAAAATACCTAAAATACGCATTTGCATATGCAGATATTTAAATGCATATTTATCCTAAGCCTACTTATGGTTTATTATGCACATCGTGATGTACGAGTATGTATTAGAAAGTGATTATGTATTGTAGTAGTACTATTAGAGGTACGTATTATATTTAATGGATACGACCACAATTAGACAATTAGAGCACAAAACTCATTAATAAAGTAATACCCTGTTGGATATCGAAAGTATACCTCAATATCTAGATAACGTAATTCCACTACTTACACATACAACCTGCTTTTCTGCAAAGAAAGTAGACTTTTATTTTCAAATAAAGTGCAAATCAAATACGATGCACAAGATTAATTTGCCTTTACATACGATAGAAAGGCACCTATTGAACTTTCATCATTAGGCAGGGAATTTGTAGACGTTCAAGTAGGACTATACTTTAGCACACTCATAGTTACTGGGAAACGAAATTTATTTCGTTTCGTATTATTGTGTACATTTTTTTTATTAATAAAGTAATAAGTATGAAATAACAAGAACCGATAATGATAATAATAATAATGATAATAATAATAATAATAATAATAATAATATTGTTATATAACTTTAAAAAACAATTTCAAAATAATTTTTAATGTAGTGACCTTTTCTCCTTGTTAAATAAAATTAGACATTTCTGAAAGTTTTTAAAAACTGAATGTCTTTAAAGAAAGTTCTATATGTTGTCCACAATTCCAATATATACGTTGAGAGGAAGTACAGAATGTTAATAATTAAATGTGAATCGAGGCGGCGTTGGAGGTATTCAGCCAATCTAACAAAACCGTATACATAGTGATGGGTAATCTTTCATTCTTGTTAAATGGTTTTTCGATAATTATTTCATGAAGCAGTGCCATTTGTTTTTCTTACGTTTTGCAATACTAACGAAACGAATGGTTTACCTTTAACAGCTGTTTCCTCGACGTATTTTCGCACGTAAGCCCATTTTTCGTAGACCACATCATATATATCATTACTTACGCATATAGTTAGGAGGCGCTTCAAAGAGTATCGGTGCTAATACAGAAACGTGCAGCTGTATTTACTAATAAAAAAACAATGACTTAAATTTTGTAATTCAAATTAATTCCACCAAATAGGTCTACAAGTATTAACCGCTGTCTAATTTTGCGTATGACGTGCCCATGAATAACTGCAAATGGGAGCCGACTCAGCCGACAAATGCAGTTTTGAATTTGTATTCGTTCATGGGGTCTTTTTTAGATATTTATCTGTTATGAATTATGTTCAGATACGTATTAGTCATCATTTGCATTGAGTAGTTCAACCTGGATAAAAGAAAACTATTTTCAAAATAAAATATGTTATTTCTAAGTAGTATTTTTTCCCAGGTCTGCAACACAAATGATTCATTTTGTAGTAATTATCTTATATGGTAGTTCTCTATCACAATTAGGTCAATTAAACAAGACTGGTTTGAATGATAGTTATATTTCCAGAACGTTTACAAACGTTTTCGGAACACCTTCTTCAGTGGAAATATAACTAGATAGATGTACTTATAAACAAACATTTGTTTTTTATTTGGGAACTATCAACAAAATAACTAATGACTAGGATTTCTTGATATAGAGGATATGTAAACAACATTTTTTATAATAAATTAATGTGTAAACACACATGTAAACTATGAAAATACCTAAAAAAACCTTATATCAAAAAATCTTTGTCGAAGCCTTAACAATTCTGTTCAAGGACTAGGGAAGACCCAAATTAAAAACCTAGCCAAAGGTTTCCTTCTTAAGAAATGCAAATGTCATTTTAACAAATTGCTGTATACATTACTTAAATTTTAAACATCGGTTCTGTAGTTAATAGTTTTAGTGCCTTTCTGTATATATATCATTTCGTACATTAGTCTTTTTTATAATTATTCTCTGTTTCTAATCGTTTTCAAAATCAAAGTAATGCCCAAGATCTTTGTAATGTTTTGTTACAGCGGTCATTAGAATCAACAAATTATACAATAGAGGTATTAAAAATAATGACAATTAATGTTATAACGCTATTCCATACAAAAAGGCTTAAGCGAACAAATAAAAAAGAATCTAATAAAAACAATATCAACATTACTTTCATTCCAAATTATAGTAACAGATCTCTTCTTACTAATACTAAATCTAAAATAATTAAACAAAATGAAAGTAATGTAGTTTATAAAATAAATTGTAAAGACTGGGATAGTTGTTACATCGGTCAGACGAAACAATATTTAAAGAACAGGTTGTATAACCATAAGTATTCTTTAAATAATGATTTTGGTGCAATGACCGCTGTAACAAAACATTACAAAGATGTTGGGCATTACTTTGATTTTGGAAACGCAATTATATTAAAAACAGAGAATAATGATAAGAAAGACTAATATACGAAATGATAAATATACAGAGAGACACTAAAACTATTAACTACAGAACCGATGTTCAAAATTTAAGTAATGTATACAGCAATTTGTTAAAATGACATTTGCATTTCTTAAGAAGGAAACCTTTGGCTAGCTTTTTAATTTGTGTTTTCCCTAGTCCTTGAACAGGATTATTAAGGTTTCGACAAAGATTTTCTGATATCAGTTTTTTTTTATAGGTATTTTCATAGTCTGCATGTGTGTTTACACATTAATTTAATGATTTATAAGTTATATATATATAAAATAGTTCTTTACATATCCTCTATATCAAGAAATCCTAGTCATTAGTTATTTTGTTGATAGTTCCCAAATAAAAAACAAATGTTTGTTTATAAGTACATCTATCTAGTTATATTTCCACTGAAGAAGGTGTTCCGAAAACGTTTGTAAACGTTCTGGAAATATAACTATCATTCAAACCAGTGTTGTTTAATTGACCTAATTGTGGTAGAGAACTATCATATAAGATAAGCATAAAAAAGGTCACGAAAAACAAATATATACATTTTATTTTGTAGTAATGTAATTTTAGACTAATATTTTTGCCCCTTGATATTATATATAACCAAAACGTCTTTCGCGTGTAAGCTAAATTTTTAAATGCAGTTTTGACCTGAAGTTCTATTCATTTATCGAGTCCTTTTTTTGTAGGTATGTATCTATTGTTAATTATTACAGATACATATTACTCGTCCTTTGCATTTGTGTAGTCAGACCTGGGTAAAAATACTATTTTCAAAATAAAATGGCAAATCAAATATTTTATTTCCAAGTAGTATTTTACCCAGGTCTGCAGTGCAAATGATACCTACATTTTCTAGTAACGTAATCCTAAACTAACGTTTTTGGGCAATAATATTATATAAAAGCAAAACGGCTTTTGCGTATAAAGTTAAATTTTAACAAAAATTCTCGTAACTAAAGTTCCTCTCATATATGAAGGGCGTCGCTGTTAAATAATCACGTCCGTGACACAAACATGTTAAGATTTACGGTTCCACACGAATCACCCACAGAGATAACATTTTATGAGTAGTGTTGAATATGTCGCACCTAAATAGATCGAATACATCTATACCTAGTTTTCTCAAGTGATTGTCCGTTTCTGTCACACACACATTGTTATAATGGCCGGAATTTATTATTTTCTCAAACGTTTACGCATCCCTTTCTTGTAACTAGCTTCAACGCTTTAATTACATATATTTCATTGTAAGTAAAAAAACTTTAATAGCACTGTTTTATGAAATAATTATCGAAAAACAATTTAACAAAAATGATAGATTGCGCATCACTACGTATACGGTTTTGTTAGATTGGCTGCATACCCCCAACGCCGCTTCGATTCGCATTTAATTATTAACATGCTGTACATTGACCGCACCAGTTAGGAACAAAAAGTAGATAAATCGGGTCAGCGATCTGTAGTGGTTTTCAAAGAATTAAAAAAGAGACTCCTTTATTCAAATTCTCAATATTTCGTTCTTTATTTTAGAACTTAATCATGAAATTATTAAAATGTACAAATAAGTAAGGAAAAACAAAACAAACAGAAATACACTCATAACTAGAGGTTTTACACTATAAACAGGGTCAATAATTAATAAAAATCTTAACCAAACAATGGCACATTTAAACTAATTTAAAGACATATACTGGATGAGAATCAATTTTAAATCTACAAAGAATATGCATAACTTATCTGTTTGAGAAAGAATCGCCCTACAAACGAGAATAAAAAACAACCGACAAAATATAATAGAAAAAGACTGTGTTTTATTAAGAATGAATATCTGGAACATATAAAGACTGACTTTTGAATTCTTTTGACCCGATTAATCCTTTTTTGTTCCTATATATATATATATATATATATATGTATATATATATATATATATAATACCTACCTACATATATATATAGAGATACAATATAACAAAAAATACTGTTATTATCAAGATAAAATATAGCTACGAAATAGTTACCTGTATATACTAGGTGATTACTTACCTGTGCTAAAGTGGCGACTATCAGGCCAAATGCTAAAGCTATTTCTGCTATAGCGGGCCCTGTGGTAAATGTGATGATTGACCCGCAACCTACAAGCACTAAGATAAATGTGCCCACGAATTCTGCAATCAAAGCTTTCCATATACGCGTACTTTCCGTTAGTTCTGACAAGCCGATAATGCTCTCAGCACCTGCAATTATATCATAAAGTAAACGATAGTAACTTATTTTGTAGGTATTTTTTTAATATTTACGAGTTTTGACAACAGAATATTTTTCCTTAAATATTGTACACTCTTCACCTTAGACATTGAACGTAAATGCTCTGAATTTATTATAGATTTTATTTGAAATCAATTAGCTATTACTCTTATTACACTGATTTTGTCGGTCATCCACTCAGAATGGAACCGTAGTTGCCTAAATACGTATTTGTAATTTTTCAAACTCTATGTGGTATGGTTAAATGCTAGATAATTTATTAAATGCATTTTAAACCTGACGATTTTCTGCTAAAAGAGATATAGTAACTTCCCAGATGCGCAACGTCTGGAAGGGTATTTATCAACAAAAGTAATAACAACTTATTGACATTCATTCCGTTTGATGATTTGGAAATACATACAGTTTCCCATTAGGTAAAAAATGAATACAGATTGCACTAGCCGAGCGTAGCCAGTTGACGGTAATAGAAATAATCGAAACTAACAACACATATTCTCCTCGATGTAGGTATACCTTTCTTAACCCTAGAGTACTAACGTTCGTCGATTCGACGAGCACCGCTCTTTATTACTATTTCTCTTTTTTAATTTTTCTAAATGAACGGAGTTATACTAATCTTTTATTTAAATATATTGGACATTATAAAATGAAATATGTAATATTGATTGTTAAAAGAATTTTGGTTTTATCCTATAAGAAAAGGTTGTTAGAAAAATACATCGTCGAATCGACGATCATTAGTTACAACGTACATATGTATGTAAAATATGGTTAGTACTCTAGGGTCAAGGTTTGTGTTAAATATTACTTGCAAATGACTCATAAAAGCGGGTGCAAGTATAGGAATCTATTCTAAAGTTTTACTTAAACAGCATATAGGTAGAAGAACAAAACAAATTATATTAAGATTATATTTTCTAGGAAATAGGGAAACTTATAGAAAAACATTTAGTAAATAAAGGAAATAGATGGAGATAGTATAACGTCACAAAAATAGCAAAAGTTTTCTTTTTTAACTCCAAATAGCATACAATCTATCCTTTTTAGGATAATAAGTATTTTGTTTGACAGATCCTGACATGGGCGAAGTTGCTCCACTGAACAATTTCGCTTATTAAAATATAAATTTACAAATTTACAATCTACAGTCTAAGTAAATCTATTTGGTAAATCCAGAGGTTTGAAACGTTTCAGGCGTCTGGTTTCTGTGTTGTCGTCCATTAATGTAACAGCTAGTTGGTTAGGATGTGTGTTCACTCTGGGTCTATAGTTCTCACTAAATTTTTGGATTTCTTCCTTTAGAGAGGGTAGCTTAAGATCATTATGCAGCACATAATTAGGAAACGTATCACTGTGCGTTGACTATTGTTCTAAAGACCGTGTTTTGAAATCTTTGGAGAATTTCGATGTTTGAGTTGCTGGTAGTACCCCATAATTGGATTCCGTATGTCCATATTGGCTTTAAGCTTGCTTTATATAGTAAAAGTTTGTTGTTTAAGGATAGTTGAGAATTCCTTCCTATCATCCAATACAGTTTTCTAAACTGTAATCCTAATTGTTTTCTTTTTATGAAGACGTGCTTTCTATCTAGATGCAGCCCTAGATATTTGACACACTCTTCATGTTTAAGTCTGAGGTAATTAAATGTGACAGTTGGTCAATTTTCTTTTCGATTGGTGAAGGTGATATGTACCGATTTATTTATGTTAGCCTTTATTCTCTACAGTTTGAACCATGTTTGAACTTTGTTTAATGATTTTTGTAGGTTAAGTGGGGCTTTTTCGTGATTATTGTGGGATGCTAGTATTGCCGTGTCGTCAGCGAAGGTGGCAGTTGTAGTCAATCTTGTTGTTGGCATATCAGCTGTGTACAGAAGGAATAACATGGGGCCCAGAACACTACCCTGAGGCACTCCGGCTAATAGTGGTTTCAAGTCAATAAATTCATCATGTTGTTCGACAAAGAAGTATCTATTCAATATATAAGATTTAATTATTTTATGCATTTGGTGCGGCAAGAAATAGCAAAAATGAAACAAAGAATGAGTTTTACTATTACTTCGGTTGAAATATCTCATTTATGTTGATTAATTTCTGCGGGCGACGCACAATGTGATATTTTAACAATCTAGCAGGATTTAATTCCTAGTTCAAGCGTATCACATATTTTGCTTAATATTTGCATGTGCACCACTTTACAATACATATGTATATATTAGGTTCATTCCAACACAGCACAAAACCAGTTTGTGGATCGCAGGGTGCATGCGCAGAGCAAATTTGGCGTTGGGCGGCAATATCTTGTGGAGGATGAGGCGGGATTTTGCTAGTCAATTCTTTTTTCAGAACGTTTACAAACGTTTTCGGAACACCTTCGTCAGTGACTTACGAAGGTGTTCCGAAAACGTTTGTAAACGTTCTGAAAATATAACTATCGTTCAAAGCAGCCTTGTTTTATTGACCTATTAGTGGTAGAGATCTATCATATAAGATAAGTATAAAAAGGTCACGAAATATATATATGTAAGGTAATGATGAAATACAATTGCAACTAGATATCCAGTATTGAATTAAAATACATATTTATTTAAAGGTTGTTGTTGATAATACGTAACTATGAACTATATTAGGTACATAAATATGTACATACATGATATAGACTTGACATACCGAGATACGTCATTACGACATAAAACAAGGTAGATTAGATAAACTTAGATTGTAAATTAAAGCCGACATAATCATAGTAAATAAAAATATTAATTTAAGATTTAACTAATCCAACGATCAATAATGGTATACACTCGCAAAACTCGTTTCGAAATTATTGAACAATTTATAGCGTTATTTTCCTAAAATCATTTAATATGTATTTTATATATACAGTCATTGTAAAATACAAGTGAATGCAGCTAATATTATCTTTCCATTTAAATAAAAAGCGACATCGTATTTAGTTTAAAAATAAATGGATGTGGATATGTACTTTAAAGATTTAGTAAGTGTACTTTGTATCTGAATCAACTATATGACAATGGTTATTGTTCTACTGCAGATTTATATAATGTATCGAATCATAAATTAGAGGCTTAATAATTCCCAATTCATTTGCAGGTTTCAAGCCGCATCAATGCTGCATGTAATGGCTCTAGCAGATTAAGTTATAAATATATTTTACGATTACATTGCGAACATTTTGTTTCCTTTCCTTTTTATAATAGTAACTACTACGAAGAATCAATTTCATTCAACACAGTTGTATCTGAAACAATAATCAGATACTGGATATCCAGTTTATGTATTTATGGAAATGTTATAGTTTGCGTGTTACTCGAACCTAATTTTAAACTGCCAATAACCAATAACAGTCTTTTTTTAATTAATATTGTTTTACAACAAGTTTATAGGAATGCATATAATACACAGAAACATTGTGTGCTAAATTAATAAGTAGTACTGTAAGATATTCTTTTTACAATTTTGACCATCAATTAAAAAATAAATTGAGATATAGTACCCTATATTTCGAAACTTTAATCAATAACGTTTTTGTAGAAACTTCGTCACTGAATAAAAACAATTTCGGGACTCTTTCTCGAATCACACATTTGAATTTCTTATTATTCCTACCTTAGCTTTTTATTGCTATGATTATAGCTATAGTTATAACGTGGCTTTCTATAGTGTGAATCTGAACTCAGTGCATTTAAAATACCCGAACAATCATCAAACTATTTGAAGTAATCCCTCTTCTGTCTTGAAGAGACTTCTTCCGCAACAATACCTTTTACTTTATTTCACAGTGTATTGACTAACTTCTTTTAAGGGGTAACGCCACTGTACAGTATTAAAAGATCTATTTTTTATTGGCTTAGTAGATGCTTTGAACCCTCTAGAATATGGAGCAAAAAGTTTATTGTCTGAACCATTTTTTTCTTTAAAATTTCGAGCTCCTTCCCAAGCGTGTCGGACATCTTCGAAACGACTACCTACGTCAAATAAATACGTGCTGGGAAGGTACAGACTAATGTCTTACCTTTGATTTCTAACATCTCTAATAGACTAACAGATATCGTTAGAAAGTGTTTATGTTCAGTTAGAGATATTCTCGTGTTTAGTTCAGAAGTAAAAAGTACGTTAGTATATGAAAAATAGTACCCGACACGGCGTCCCATCGTGACGACCGTTGAATAGATTTGAGGCTGAGAGCGATTCAAAAGAAGGCGCTTCTGCCCATTTGTAAGGAGTGTACACCAGTTGCTAAATCGTTGCTTGGGAGGCTATACGCAAAATAGTAACGTAAGGTTCAACGCTACTGTTTGGAGCTTGGCTCCAAAATCTTACTCAGTGGCAAAAGTTCTTAAATACAGCGACTGATATTTCTGTGTGTAATTTTAATGATAGTCTGATAAATATTCTACGAATGATGAAAGTTTCAAAGATGGATATTGGCGTCCAATCACACAATTTTTTTCTTGAACCGATGCTAAGCGGATCAAACACGCTGAACTGTCTCTAACAGACGCGGCAAAAGAGGCATGCGCATTTACAATCTCCGAGGAACGAGAATAAGGAAGAATGTTTAAACATGAAAGAGCAGCTTTATGGTCCTGGGATAGCAGATTAATGAGAAAAAATTTGATCAAATTTTTAATTTCTTCATGTCTATCACACATTTCAAAACCCGTGTTTGTAATTATTTCTATTTGTTTCAGGAATCTGTTACAAATGGTCCTTTAAACCGATATATTTATTCTTAATATTTGATTTACTAAAAAAGGGAACTGTAGTTTGGTCAGGTTTTAGTTCAATTAAGTAATAGTATACCAGCCGTTGAGAATCCGTTTGTGGATTGAATTTATACTATACAACTAATTTTGAAAAAACGATGGGTTAGATCTAAAGAACCTAAACTCTTCTTCCACAGAAAAAGAAATTTGTCGAAAATCAACCGCAAAGTGGAGGAAGTGAAACGACTAACAATGGAAATACCGCCCGTAAATTTTCCTAAATTCACCTATTGTGGCTAAAATTACAGGTTTAGATAAGAGTCTTATCGACAAATGTCATCTACTGCAGTGCCTGTGATCCGGTTACACTATAAATATAAAATAATATATATAAATATAACTTAAAAAGTACGCTTTGGAAACGGCTCAAAGATTGGTTCTGTTTATTCTGTACTTATACCAATAACTTTAACAGTGTGTTTACCAACTTGCATACATTAAGTCAAATCGCCATTTGTCAATATGTCCACCTTTCGTATTTAATATAGCCACATACAATCTCGGCGTTGTTTTTAATAATTAAATAAATAAATAAAATTAATAATTTTCATTAATGATTTAGTAACACATATTAATGCGAAGACTTTTCTCTTTGCTGATGTTTGCAGTTACGACCCTCGATGATTGTACATATATTCAAGAACAACTTAATCTAGTCGTCAGTTGGTGCCAGCGAAATAATTTATTCTTGAACATATCAAAATGTAAAGTTGTTTCTTTCACCAGAAAGCTCCATCCTATTGTTTTTGACTATGCATTCCATGACACAGTTATTTCAAGATCTAGTTTAGTTAAGGATCTTGGAGTTACCTTTGATAGCGCATTTACTTTTACTCAACACATTTTGATTACATCTTCTTCCGCTAGTAAGATGTTCGGTTTCATCGTCCAGAACTGCGTCCACTTCACTTTTACAGGGGCTCTGCGAACGCTATACTGCACGTTGGTGAGGTCCAGACTTGAATATGCGGCTCTTGTTTGATCTCCATACTACGAGGTACACAGGTCTGGTCTTGAGAGTGTGCAGCGGAAATTTCTTTTCTGTTCTTCTCTCATTTCGAGTTGATAGTCATTACCCTCCACGAGGTATCGACCACGCGAAATTACTGTCCAGATTTAACTTGCTTTCTTTGGCAGATAGGAGAGTGATTAATAGTTTGACTTTCCTCTACCGACTTCTTCATAACGAGATTGACAGTTCGTCGCTGCTATCACAAGTCCGTTTTCTTGTGCCACGGTTATCTTCACGTCAGGATTTACTTTTTACTGCCCCCGGCTAGGACTAATATTTTGCTGAGATCACCCATTTTTCAAATGTGTAGTAACTTTAACAATATTGCCGGTACATGTGACATCTGTTCTACGACGCGAAATACTATAATATTGGCAATTCGAAACAGAAGTGAATTTAGTAGTTAAGTTGTATTTTTTTCTTTTTCTCTCTGGAAGCCATATTTGTGGTGATTTATACAATTACCCATTTGTTTTATTTTGTTAATTTTTAATTCCCTTTTTTTAAATTTGGGCTATATTTGTTGACATACGATACCTATCTGTTTATAAATTGTTATAAATTGTGCTGTTGGACCAATTAAATTATTATTATTGTTATTATTATTATTATTAATAATAATAATAATAATAATAATAGCTTCGCCAGTGTTACTCGCTCTATTTTCTTCCACGCATCCTATATTGTGCCAAAAGTACTGCTGCCGATGTTGGAACAGATTTTCGAACCTGTCGGTCGAGTTCCTCTCACAAAAGCTCGATCGGATTGATATCTGAAATTTGGAGCAGCCATTTCATAACAATAATATTCCCTCTGCACCCCAGTTGTTCTAAATACTTACGGCATATCTTGATAGTATCCTCTGGATCATTATCGTGCTGGAACACGAAGTTCCCACCGATTACTCGTGTTATCACCTACCCTTTGATCAAATCGCCTAGAGAGGTGTTGCTAGAATAACCCCAAACGATGGCCGATGCTTCTCCATGTTTTATTGTTAGTGTAATACGTTCTGGTTCCTCTTTCCATCGACGGACAAATCTTTTTTGTTTGCATCGAATCGAATGTGAGAATTTAGACTGTGGCGCATGCAGCGACTCTTCCGTACAAACCAGCTTGGCCTAAAGCCTCTTTACTGTGGTGACGCTAACTGGTTTTGGGCGCGAAATATTTATTTCGGCAGCAATCTCTGACGCTGTTTTTCTTTATCTAGTTCGTTTCCTTGTGATTACCACTGCGCTATCTTCTGCCGTTGTTCTTATTTTTAATTGTCCGGGTCACTGTTTATTGCATACACTACCACTTGTTTGATATTCTTTAACAGTGTAATCCGCAGTTCTATGGTTTAATTTCAGTAATTTATTAATTTCTCGGTTACTTTTACCGATATTGTGGTATACCACTAGTTGAGCATGCGTATAGATGATTCTTTTCTTGCCCTCATTACTTTAACGTTACTCGCCGTTTTAAATTATCACACAAACTCTTCACTATTTACTGCTTGCAATACGACAGCTGAATGCAAACTCAATTTTTCATTTTATTGAAATGCGTGTGTCGTCTATTATCATATTTTATGATAGGCGTAATACATATTTCCGAGAAACCGGTATTTATCTAATCAGTTTACTTGAAGGTGCCTACACCGCCAAAGGAGTCATTTCCGATATCTGAATTTTAATCAGCTTATTACGTACGCATTACAGATGAATTATAATCCAACTCATATTTACAGTGTAATAACACAAATATTTTTATAACGATAAAATATCGTTTATTTGAATAATATATATTGTATATAGTATAGTGTATATATGTGTATATGGCATTAGGAATTAGTTCGTTGTTTTCTTGAGAATCAGACTCATCAGACATTCCACAAATAATTGCAATTAAGGCACACTATTGGGGATTATATAAGAATTCCCACCCCTGTAAGTGCTGTAAATAATGCTTCAGTTTATCGTCGAGCAGCTGCGGAAATAATTTTTGTGTCAACAACAATCATGATAATTGTACAAAAACTTTTGAAGAAAGAAGAACTTTATTCATGTATTTCAAGTTCAATATATCTAGGAGACAGGAGACCACCGAGTTAGTAATGAATTTCTTTCATAGGTATTTAGCAGTTTCAAGGGAACGCTTTTATAATAAATCTACGTTTGCTATGAATAAAGAAGTCAAAAAGTAAGCAAATACAAATCTTCACTGGGTATAGCACAATTACACCCAAAATAAAATAATTTGAATATGTACGATATAATTGAATCTTTTTAGATACTTAATTTTACGGGGTGGAGATAATTATAACTGTAGTCCAAAAGGTGATAACTTTGTAGACAAGAAAATTCAGTCAAACTAACAATAACTACCACCACAGGTATTTCCGAACGTGTTTTAACGTTTTTACAAAAAAAATGCTTTGAAGTTACTGAATTTATTGCATAAGTACATATGTTAAAGTTCTGTGACAGTTTTCAAAAGTAATAGCAATAACATCTAAACGCTAGCATACATCACTTAATTAATTAAAATGCTTCTATAAAAGTGATGATGTCACGCAATATTCGGCGATTTTCCATGTTACGAAAGATTGAAAAATATGGGTGAAAGGTGCGTTATATTCAGTTAGTAGTAGATGGTCAGATAGTATATATTTCCAATAAATAACTGTCCGTATTTAAAACTTTTGTAGTCGTTGAATTACCAACGAAAAATCTTTCGGTTTGTTTGTACCACTAGTGAAGGTGATTGCAAGGACAAGGTGATATTGTGTACCACTAGTAATGTCTATACTACAAATTCATGTACTACATAGATTACATTATCTTTAATGAACTTGTAAACTAGCTCGGCGACATACTTAGTGCACATTTTTCTTGTTTTCGAAGTTACTTTTGCTACTAATACCACTATGCACATGTAGCTTGTAGTACATTCTTTATTTTGACAGCTAAGTTAATTTAACTTCGGGAACAAACGACGATTATTACACGTTTATTTCATCAGAGTTTACTGGTGTGTATATTTTTGTCACTTCAATCATTAATAAGAATAATGAATTATCACAGTAATTAATTCAGCGTGATTAAGTTTTCGTGGTGCATAGTGTTTTATGTATGTATTTATTGATCTGATTCTTGCTCCGATATTTAATTATTTATTACTATATATATACGTCATTTAGTAATAAAGTTATTAAAATTGTAGAGTCGAACAATAAAAAACATAACAATAATCTGTTTTGAACCCATTTATTATAATTTTATTTAGATAATGGGATAATTAATAATTTTAGTTATGATTAGTAATAATTGCAACTTAGTTAACATTTTATTATTGATAAATCTACGTATTAAATCTTTTGTAGTAGATTTGCCTATCTATGTGTTGCACGTTCGGCATTTTTTAGAAAATTCCGAAGTAACAACTACCGCGCACATGTATTGTAATAAGATTGCAATTCAAGATAACTGTTTAAATAGATTGACGTAGGCGATGTATGAGTACATAGGTGCATATTTTGAGCAACTTACAATTAGTATCAAAATATGCTTGACAGATGTATAAAGTGATAGATATGCTTTAATGTGAGATTCTACAAATGATGTTGTTTTATCCCTCTACTAAAACATTTCCGGTGTGTTTTCTTTCAGATTACACTACTACCCTTTTTAGAGGCTTACATCAATACCTAACTTGAGACAAATATATTTCTTACAAACAATTAAAGTGACGGTGGACTTGTACTCTCTTTCCGTTTTTTGAACCAAAATATTAAAGAAAGCCAGCAAAATATCCAGCTGTTAGCTGGAAACATTTTCTAAATAAATGTTAATTATCTGCAGTCAAAGAAGTATACGTGACTAGTAGTTGCGTTTAAGGTTACTAATTACATTGGAAAGGAACAAAGGAAGAAAGTCAAGAATGTTGGTATTGGCACATTTTTTAAAACACTTGGGGGAGTCATATCTTTTCCAGGAGTTTAAACCTGTCGTCGTTTTGCCTATTTTAGGTATATTTTTATCAACATAACTTTTCTGGTTTTCTTTGCTCCTATACTTCAGTAAATAAGTGAATTAGTCGAGAGGTTGTGAATGTGGCTATTAGTTTCCGAATCTAATTCTATAGGCGTTTTACACGAGGGTACTTGAAGGTAAAGATATCACGATCTAACGACATTCAGAGAACTGATACCATGAGACATGTAAAATATTGTTCATCTTGAATGGAAATTGATTTTCTACTTACTGTCATTTAACCAGTCAGCTGAAAAGGTTGAGTTGAAAAACCCAAATTTCAATGAAGTACAACAATATTTTCTGGAACCGAAGGGGAAACCTGGATACTATAGTTCCTTTTTTATTTGTGACTACTTCTTTTGTTTTTTTCTTACTATTTTCTATTTTATAGAGCAATGTAACAGTATCCCAAATCGAAGTACCTAGATACATATTGTACGTATTTTTTATATTTGCTCATTATACCTCAAATATGATGAAATTATTCGTCAAAGTTTTATTCCTTTGAAGATATGCACGTTTTCTGACTTAAATATCTAGGTATATTTACATATACTGCCTCTCTAAAGTAATTACAGTTAGATATAATACACCTATGTTAATGTCTTACTTACAAGGGAACACCGACAATCCAGACTTCCAGATTTCGATGAAACTGCACAGGCTGAAAAAGTATCAGAACACACATTTTTTTACGGAATCTCCCGATTTTGGGGTACAATTTTATCCAAAGATTTGAATGATTTTGAAATTTTTGTAATCATCTTGGAAACCATAACGAATTTCTTCTTGCTTGTAGAATATAAATTGAAGTATATTACATAATACCTAGAATGACGCGAATTATTTTCGGCAAAAAATAATAACGGGATTATTTCTTTAAACCATTATCGAAATAATGAATAATTGGTAGATAAATATATATATTTATAACGACAATCAATGACATTATCGTTTTCTTATATCTTTGTTATTAATTTTCCGAATATAATTCGCGTCATCCTTGAGACTATGTAATATACTTTATTTGTGGAAAATAAAAAAAAGGTGGGAGTATGTGGTACACATTATTTATTTTCTCCGAAAGTAATTCATGTTATTCTTGAGACTTTATTTGTGAAAAAAAAAAATTAAAGATTAAAACAAATCGTCTGTTATGAATTTTTCCGAAAATAATTGGCGTCATCCTTGAGACTATGTAATATACTTCAAATTATATTCTATAAAAAAGAGGAAATCTGAAATTTCCGAGCTATTTACAAAAATTAGAAAATCATTTAAATCTTTGGAGGTGACTGTACCCAGAAATTGGGGGATTCTGTAGGAAAAGAAAATGTTCTTGTTCTCATTCCAAGGTATTCTTTTGGTCTGTGTAATTTCATAGAAATCTGGAAGTGCGGGTTGCTGGTGTTTCCTGGCTAGCAAATTCCGTTTTACTTTATTTTCGGTCGCCAAACGTTCTCCTTCGATATCTTTTCTCTAGTAGGCAAGCCAAATAATTTCAGGGATGTAGAGATGTACGTATATGACAATAAGTATATTTCGATAATAAACATGACTATAAGCTAATGCGAATTTTTAATAACGTGTAATTACATAGAGTATTCGAAGAATAATATCTTACAAATGACGCAAAATGCCCAAGTAATAATTATTTATTGATGCTAGTTTTCGCTGTATTAAAAATATGTATATATATGTATACATATATATTGTTACATTAGTTACTTTGCTGTCATTCAAACATAAGTTGCACAAGCAATACAATTATCAATTTAGATATACTTCACACACCAACATTGTTAAAAATGCTACTCTTATTTTGCCTGAGAAATTAAGATACTGTTACGAACTATTTGATCGCACTTGGTAATTACTACAAATGAAACAGTTAAGGTATGTAAGTATTTTAATTTGTTTTCTTTTCAGATGATTGTGGATTGGAGGTTTATATACTTCGTCTATCGCAATGTTCATCTTAAGGTATTTCTTTTATTCATCAGATTATCTTAAATATGGTGTACTATTATGTAAAAAATCATATGATCAACTTCTCCAATAAAATACTTTATTAAATTGAACAGACGTGGTTTGATTAACGCTTATCATATTAAAATCTGCAGGACTTACATAGTGATTTAAGAAATGACAAACGTAATCAAGTACTTAAAAGGGTAGATGTTTTATTGCACCATTTAAGTGACGTTATTGATTAAAATTATAGATTAATTTCTGACTTGAGTAACGATATATTTCACTGTATACCTTGATGTACATTTTTTTATACTTGTGTTCGACCTTGTATTGTAATCCTAATATTTTGCGATGACGTACTTTGTTTTTATTTAGTTGAAATTGGATGAAATAGTAATTTAGGAACTGATTATGGTGATTAAAATTGGTAAAAGTGGAAACTACTGTGATAGGTGATTATACGTTCTTTCTAAATATACATAAGTATCAGTAAAAGGATTTATCTGATGCTTCGAGTACTGAACAAACAATATGCATTCTAGATCAATATTAGGTAGTAATAAGCATTAATACTAACTAATATAAAGTGTAGGAAACAGATAAACATACTTCAACGGTAGTTCTTGTTGTTTATCTAGTCGTGTTGATAGCAGATGAATATATCAATCATTTGTGTGAAATAATTATCGGCTCACAACAAATAACAAATCTAGCAGAGATCATTCATTGTTTTAACGCACTTTGGTTTACCCTGAAGAAATTAGTAGTTCATCACCTCATAGGCAATATGTTTCTTTTGACAAATGTTGGTATACTAATTTCTAAACATCCTACGATTAAATATTAGCCTTTTAACGCTTACTCTGTTTGCAACATGTAGTAGACACATTTAAATTTGTTAATTTTGTCAAAGAGAAAATACGTATTTGGTGTTTCAAGATAATATCGATCTACATCTCTGTCAGATTGTAACAGACGTTACAGGTACGTAGCCATGTGTAGATGTGTTTACAATAAAGGACATCTACGTATTTTATTTAATGTGAAAACGGGCCAGAAGAAAAATATTTACATATTTATCGCAATACAGTAGATTTACAAAAATCAAAGCACATTGAAGTTCAGAAAGTGGAAAATCCTTTATTAGCTTTATTCAGGTATTTGTTATCTGCTGCAGATATTTTGAAACGAATACGTCAGAGTTTCCAGTGGTTAGGTTGTTACGGTAGTACCGACTGTGAGTAAAATTGCAAAAAATAAATGTTTAAATTGTAATTTGACCAACAAAAGCATATTAGTTTGTTTAATAAGATAAGGAATAAGTTTATTATTAACTCAGCAGCTATTTATTCAAGAGATAATGTTGAGCAAACTCTTACTTGAACTATATACTATGTACATACACAAATAAGAAAACAATAGTAAATTATTTATTACGTAAGAAGTTCAGGGAATAGGTATCTAAATATGTAACTACAATAAAATTATTATATCACTTTCAACTTTAGCACTGGTATGCAAAGGCCATTTTGGAGATAATTCAATTCATTAAGTCAACATAATATAGAGGTATAGTTTTATAGAAAGACAATAATAGTTAGTATATAATGTACTACTGTGTTTTGGATAATAAGGGAGAAATACGTACTTCGAGTATGATAGCTTCGTAACTACTTCTAAATTAAAGATTTAATGTACAGTATTGGTTTTATGAAACAATGTTCTAATTATGATATTAAGAAATTAAGAAACAAGTTTTTGCCATTAAATTTAAAAAAGTAAATATAACGTGGAAAAATGCTATAATAAAGTTGACGAGAATAATTTGTGATTTTTAAAGTAATATTAGGATCATAGAAATAACTAAGTAGTACTAAAGTTTTATTGCCAAAACTGTTTTCTCAACTCCATTTTCTACTTTTCCTGAAATCATAATCTAACAGGAAAATTTGGAACTTACCCTTCATATCTTTTGACATTTCAACAAATAAATAACCAAAAGATGAATTAAGATGGAACAATAACTGAAAACCAACCACCGTCCATATAAAACACTAATCACCCGTTTGTCGGCCGAATACGGTTCCTAATCGAGTATTAAGGATACTGACATTAAATAAATCAGATTCGAATTCGCGCGTTTGAGAATATCGGTCAGCGATGGTAGAGAATGAATGAATGTATGGCCGAAGTCGCGAAACAGTTATATAAAACCTGGCCCGCGGACTGCGTCTCAGGTGCCTTCGGCGAAAGGTATCATCGCCGTTGGTATCATTCGATATCAACGAGGATGTTGCCGATTTAGTGCGTCTTTAATGTAATGCGCGATATTGGGCGACCTACAAGTATACGTACGCGATTTACTTCTCCGCGAAACAAGTGGATATCAGTCGTATAATAATTTGACTAATTCCAATTTTTGATTGAGCAGTTTTAATTAAAATAGTAATAATAAACTTAGATTTAAATTAGAAATTAAATAAATAAATTTAAGTCTCGATAAACCTTATTTTATTGTTAGATTTTTTATACACTTTTCTACATTACATTGCTTTCTAAAATTATTTGCTCTTGTTTCTCAATATGATTTAAATGACGCCATTGTGCACAGCATTTTATTTTTCAATTAGTTTTCCATTAGTTCAACATATCATATACATGAGGGTTTTTGCTGTACGATTAGAATACCATTGTAACTGTTTACTAATAACAATTTTAAAATATTTCGTGCAATCATAATGAAAAGATCTTCTTTAAGGGTTAATGAAATACTAAATTAAAAAGCATCGGTATACCTTTTTATGGATACTGGGCTGCTGTTTTGGTACATTTCAAAACTTGAC
This sequence comes from Chrysina gloriosa, assembly GCA_038088585.1. Lineage (NCBI taxonomy): Eukaryota > Metazoa > Arthropoda > Insecta > Coleoptera > Scarabaeidae > Chrysina > Chrysina gloriosa. Next base: position 57,022,708 of record CM076093.1, read on the forward strand.
TTGTGTCATGTGACTATGACCTTTCGGCGCTATTTATTTCATTATCTATTACTGATAACAACACTTACACAAGAAGTGGTATTGCGAAACATCAATTTTCCGTTTAAAACAAGAACAAACGGAAAAGCTTGATAATTAACGTGTGAATATCATTAATATTGTTAAAATATGTGGCAAACGCTATTTTATTTAAAAAGGAATGTACATAAGTTTGGAGGAAACGCTGATAACCCTTACAATTAGTTCAGGATGTACGTACTATGACATCTGAATTGCTATCCTTTGAGGAAAAATTGCAAAAGGAGCCATTGTTAACATGAGCTAACATTTGATTTGAGGCAGTGTGAGAGTACATTCCGCACCTTCACTAGAACTTCTTAACTATCTAACCTCTTACACCTACCGTATTGTTAGCGCTAATTTCTGCCATAATTAGGTTCTTAGGTTCTTTTTCAACAGATTAACTACCGAGAAATAAATATAGTTCGAATGTTCTTACTTAATCCTAGAGTCCTTCTACCATTAGGTGTAGAACTGTGGAGTTGATATTTGTTCCTTCAATTGACCTCTGGTCCTTGTAGTTGTTCTGATTTTTTCCCCTTTTATGTCACTGCTTTGGGTTTCTTTGGGCTCCTTTTATCCGGACTTGCTATGTTTCTCTGATTTTTTGTTTTGTGTTCGCACTCAACACTTCTTTAGTGAATCTATCAACCGGCATTCTATACACTTGCAACTGGTACTATTTTGTGGTTGTCCAGTGTGATAATGTGCCTTCTTTTATCCCTGTCACCATTATTTCTTCATTTATTTTGTTCAACGTACCTATGTTGTCGGTTTGGCTTTGTGTCTGCTATTATTACATCGTTTGCGAACAGGAGTTCCGTCATATTTACAGTTGGCGCTTTCCAGCATTCTAGATGGAAAGGCTATAATCTAATGTAAATTCAGTAAATCATATACTTTTATCATTTTTATTCTGTCAATATTTTCCATTTGTTTTCATAAAAATAAACACCTTTACATTATCCAACTTTCTCTTATGAGTATTTCGTGCTGACTTAAGTTCAAATTGTTTAGTGATGGTCATATGATTTTCTATAATATCCTGAGCGATGGTTGCAATTTTTATTGGGTCTTCCATAAAATTCACATCCAGATCCCTTCCCTTTTGTTAACATCAGCGTTATCCATGTATTGTTTGGCGAACTGTTCTTTTTTAACTGCTTACATTTATTTAGTTACAATTATATCGTCAAGTATAAATTAATTAAAGAGAAAATGGAAGTAAGAATTTTGGAATATGTTCAGTTTCATGCTCATCTTTCGCTTGCAATAACATGCACACTCAAAGTGCTGTACTATACAGTATTGCCAGTGCAGATCTTGGGTTTTGAAGTACCATTATCAGCGACAAAGAACAATTCTTTCCATTGTTGAAATGAGATCGTCAACTGGCAGTGTAGCATGAATATTTTAAAAAATATTCATCAGCATCCCCTGTTATCTATCCCACCTACTAAAATGTCAATCATTATTTGATTCTGACAGTACTAACTGGACAACATACTAAGACTATGCACTCCATGTCGTATTCGATTTAACAACGTGGCATATTACTAGCTTCATGCTCTATCTCATACTTAATAATAACATATTTAGTGCAGTATTTGTTTCATACCTAGCACAAACTGTCTGTTGAAATGTTTGAATCAGCTTTTCAAAGTTTTTAAAATTTAAGATTATCCGAGATTATATTGAACGTGAAATTGATTATTTAATAATGCTATTGACGTATAATTTGCAATCTGATAAACGTAAAGTTTAAAGTGTTAGGGTCTCATAAAAATTTATCGAATAATAAGATGGATTGTCCGTCTTTCATCAACTATGTATATTTTTGCGATTTTATCATCTAATAATATTCGTTTTTAAGTTTTGATATTATTATTTTTAAATTCTAGTAATTCCAAGAGCTGAGACTAATCTGTTACTGTAATCACTATTTATTATTTTATTATTAACACTAGACTATGGAACCCACAATGATAAATATGTTTTTAATAGCTTGTTAGACTTATTTTATTTATTTGATGTAAGTATTTCATATTATATTTTACGCAATTACAGCAGATAGTTTACAGTTGGCGCTTCCAATTCGCTATGACTACTACTACTACTACTACTACGTACTACGTTATACTGCCTCCACTGCTAGGTTCTGAATATATATGTCTCAACTCTACCGGCAGCGAATGTTTGTATATTCGGCTTGTTTGCTTGTTTTATAACTACACCCCAGAATCCAAGGAATGGAGTTCACGTGATAAGCGCGTTCGAAAAAGAAACCAAGTCAACTCCGAAAATCCGAGAATAATGAAGAAGCAAACCAATTAGTAAAGAAAAGGGTGCCCCTTCTTCACTATAATGCGCCTCCACATCAATTGAAAATCGCCACGGCCAATTTAATCGATACATATATATGTACTGTGATGTGAAACTAAATTACCGTGAATGATCGTTGTTTAGAAATTTTTAGAGTAAATGATTGGATAAGTGCAGTTCAGTGGAATAAGATATATCGCTTTTGTTACAGGAATAGATCATTAGAAGCTAATATAAATCTTCAGCTAAAAAGGAAGCTAATAGCATTTAATGACAATTGTAGGAGATTTTACTTCCAGTGCAACAAACTATAAATGTGCTTTATCATGTAATAAGGAGCAAACAAAGCGGCTATAGTGTCGTCACCAGTATATGAGTATCTCGGCTAACATCTATAACGTACATACCAACCATATTTCCAACACCTGCCCCTCTTTCTGTCAAGTGTCATCATAAGCAAGTAAAATAGTTCATTTTTACCATGAAGTGGTCGCCCGTAATACATAGTTACAAAGGAAGGGAAGTGTCACTAGTATAAATAGGTTAAAATGCCCTAAGGGCACACATCACGACTTCACAACCTCATAATCATCACGTATTTGAGGTTTCTAAATAAACGGTTTGATAAAGGAAAGAGCTTTGTGCAATTTATGTCGAAGACAATCATAATCAGAATATTGGAACCGGCGAAACGGACCAGAATAGCTTCAATGGGAAATATCTACCTTCAAACAATTCAATTCTCCAGGAATAGATGGCAGCTATCTTTGAATGGTACAAGAACTGTTTGAGGAATTCTTTACCACACTACTCACAGCTAGCCCAGCAGCAGAGTGCGTGGCGGCGGGCTGCCGGAAAGTAAAAGTGGTGTTGGTCGATAGACGTGGTAGAGACCGTGCTTTGAAGTGGTAACCACGGAATCGGAACCAGTATGTATTCTAGACGGGAAAATCCTCCGTGTTAGCAATTCAGGAGCTGACTTAATGGATGGGAAAAGCATTTAGTAGAAAAGAAACACTGCTGTGGGCCTTTCTTGATATAGAGAGTTCCTTTGATAACGCTGGATTTAACTTGATTAGTGGAAGTTAGAAGTAGGCTATAGAAGGCCGCGGGGTCGAAGAATCTATGATTAGGCGAATAGACTCAACACTACACTACACAGAAGCAGAGCCATTTATACGTCTGTTGGATCGAATACGAAGGAGGTGATCGTCGCTAGGGACTGTCCTCAAAATACGGTTCTCTCACCTCTGCAGTTGTGTCTACTGGCAGATCAAGTCTCGAAGAAATTGGATAGACGGATGTGTATGCGCAAGCATATGTTGACGTTCCCACAATCGTAGCGGGTGGTTTCCCACCGATGTTTCCATCGAGCCATAATATGAGAAATAATGTGGCGTGCCCTAAGGAGCACTCAAAGATGATGTTTACACGAAGGGCTGTAGGTCAATTCCAAGAAAGCCACAGTGACACTAAGAAGGAACTTTAATGACATCCAGAGACACAAAGTGTATGGATGCGGCTTACCAATGGATAAGAAGATGTGGTGCCTCTGGGTTACTTTAAATACCTGACTCACTTTGAAAAGCCTCTTGGGAACATCAACGCAAAGCTACTCGAGCCCTATGGGCATGTAGAAGAGCACCAAGAAACATGTAAGAGCTAATGCCTAAGTTAGTACTTTGGTTATACCAAATGGTGCCTGCGATCACAGATGCACTGTGGCACGAAATTGCTGTGCCCACGTTAAACAGAGGCTTGCTTGCATAAGACTAATTGGAGTGGCTACAACATTTGCAACAAGTGTGGAGGTGCTTCTCGGACTGGCGTCCCTGAATTTGGTAATTGAGGTGCAGGCCATGGTAGCAGCATTCAGAGGGGACGACTCTGCGGAAAGGAAGGGTACTTTGGAATCCTAAAAAACAAGAAGAGAAGCTGCCTCGTACAAGTTTGATCTGACAGAGTTAACACTGCATCCAACTTCAGTAGCCCTTTCAGGGTAGTTATCCTTGATAGGAATGCGAAGTTGTAATTGAAGTATTTGACTCACAGACGCATCAAAGGTTGAAACCAAAACTGGAATTGATTTGTATGAGATAGGAACAGGAGAAAGTGTTATCATAAATCTGACAACCTATGCGACTATCTGTCAGATCACAGATCAACCTTCTAGCAAAGGAAGGGACAAAGAATTGAAGCAGTCTCGCATGTTAATGCCAGAGCAAGAAAATTGCTACGAATGAGCAGGAACTAAATTTGGAGATCGGTGAACCCCTTGAGAAAATACTGCCTGCTTAACAAACATACCATAGGAATAGTGGAAAAGTCTGTTTGCAGGATATATCTTGAGGAAAACAGAAATTTCGCAACATGTATTCTGTGAATCTTTGGGAGTGAACATGGTTAGACTTCAACACTTTGAATGTAGGTACTTCCAGCCAAAAGAGACCCATTATCAAGGTGGTAGGTTTTATCGAGGACACCAACTTTACGGCAAATACTAGCTAGGGGATATAATAAGTCATTGAACGTCAGTGTAGTTGTTTATAGAGCTCACTCTTAAGAAAAAAGGGTAAGAATTTATAATATTTTTCATTTTAACAATAAGGAATTTAATACGGAACACCTGAAACCGATCTTTTTTCAAAATCAGGGTATGAATCTGTTCATGTGGATTTTACAAATACCTGAAAAATATAACACAAGTATATGATATTTTGATAGATTAAGTTACTTCAAAGAGAAATAAACAAAATAGGGTTCTTCTAATAGTATTTCCCTCACTGGTTCTGAATCTGCTTTCGAAATTTGTGAGTCAAGCATAATTCATCAAAAATAATGATAATCAAAATTAACACGAGTTAAAAATTTAGAAGAATATTTACATGCTTTCCTTTGGTATCTTGCAGTAAGAATGTCTCTTTTTAATGTTTAACAGTAACTGGCCAGCATTTCTGAGCTCAGCTTGCTTTGATAACATGATGGACTTATCCTAGTGAAATTGCTCGCCGTGTTCGTCACTGGAGTTACCTAGGTCTTCGGGGAAAAATCTAAATATAAATGAAGAAACATGTATCTTCAGTAAAATATTGCAACCAAGAGTTATATAGTTCTGAAGTAATTTCTTTACAAGGTCCTTATAGTTGTCTTCTTATTATTCTAATTTCATCATTCGTAAGTCGTCAATTAGAATATCGATCTAGCGTTTGAATTTGATACATCCAAGGATTAGATGGTTTAAATCTCCTCTTTCTTCTTTACAGGCTGTACATCTGTCGCTGTTGGATAAGTGAATTTTGTGTAGATGAGCTGGAAATCTGCCGTGTTTAAATGTCAATCTCAATATCTGGATTTTCTAAGGACCGCTTCTCCTGCTCGAGCTGATGCCGGGGCTTCAAGGCTTCACAACTCTGGTACGGCGGCTTCTTCCTCCGCCTCGAGGTCATGCAAGATAAAAGGAGGGTATTAGTGATCACGCCGTGTAACGCCGAATAGGCATATCGCAGATGAATTTGATTGTTCTGGCCCAACTACAGGGCCGTACCCTCACCCGAGGCGGCGGATGATCCCGGTTCAACATCGCCAGCTCCTTGACCAGACAGTGGTCGAGGTCGTCCGCTCTACGCCATGGTTCGTAAATACTCTTGAAGAGGGGGATATCGAGGTCAAGGTGTATCCGGTCGTTACGCATGAACTAGGTATACCGTTCTCTTCGCCCTCAGCGGAAGTGTACTTCGCCGGCAGAGTACCCGGTATAGGGTATGCCATGAATTGACAGTCACCGCCTGTACGTGGGGACGCCAGGTGAAACGACTGTCCAGTGTAATCTACAGGTATTTGACACTTGGGCTCCAAGGCTGTCTGGAACCTTCCACGGTGATGGTGTCGTGGGCGAGGCGTAGGGGTTTGGTGAATCATATAGCTACGCATTTATCCTCATTAATTAGCATTCTCCACTTGAAAGCCCAGTCTTCTAATAGATTCGTGGCGGTTTGCAGACGATGCCAGATAAAGTACTCCGCTCTATTCGTAGTAAAATAGGCTGTGCCATCAGCATACACTCCTAGCTCCGTCCCTGGTATTTTGGGAATGTCGTGAGAAAATAATGTAAACAAATCTGGAGCTAGCAGAGAACCCTGAGGAACACTCGCCGTGGCGTTGTAAGGGGCCGAAAACATGGTTTTTCCCATTCTCACTCGACAAGTGCGGCCGCAGAGGTAGGACGCTATCAGCTCTCACTAGCTCTCACCCCGACGAATTTCAAGTGAATCATAATTATTTTCATGAAGTAAGATCTCATAACTATAGTCGTGAGGTAAGAATGTTTTATACCTACGGAAGTGCAAAATTTTTAAAAATTTACGTTGGACTTTTTCAATCATGTTCTTATATGTACTGTATAGAGGATTCCAGACTACAGAGGCATACTCAAGCTTGGGCACAATGAAAGCATTGTAAAAACTAATTAACGCATCATTACCACTAAATTGCTTAGTGTTGCGTGTAAGAAAACCAAGCATCTTTAAGGCATCAGCACAAATGCTCACAACATGAGGGTTAAAGGTGAGTTTCTGATCAAATAATACCCCAAGATCCCTAATACATTCACAACGTTCCAAGGAAGCATTGTTGATAGTATAATTAAAGCTTATATAACGGGGTTTACGACAATAGGTTACAATTTTACATTTATCAATATTTAATTTTAAAGAATTACTTTGACTCCACAAAACAATTGCATCAAGGTCCTTTTGTAAGAGAACACAATCATTATGAGTTTCAATAGACCTAAACAATTTTAAGTCGTCTGCATAAATAAGTGATTTCGAGTCAATAACTGAGGAAACATCATTGATGAATATATTAAATAAAAAGTGGTCCAAGGACAGAGCCTTGAGGCACACCGCTACCAGAAGTATACGTAAATGAACGAAGTCCATTATATTCGACAAAGTTGCTACTCTTTGTCAGATATGAATGGAGTAAAGAAATCAAATCGTTAGACAATCCAAAACCATGCATTTTACGAAGAATAAGTGAATGCGGCACTTGATCAAAGGCCTTTGAAAAGTCAGTATATATGGTATCAAGTTGCCCACAACCATCCAAAATATCTGAACCATAATTAACAAGTGTACATAAATTCGTAACTGTCGATTTTTCCCTAATGAAACCATGCTGAGTGATGGACAATTTGTTAGAGACATGATTAAAGATGTATTTAAATAACATTGTTTCAAATATTTTAGAGAATTTTTTATGTTATAATGAATTTAATATGTTATTTTTACCACCAGATTTATGAACAGGTGTAATTCGAGAAAGTTTCCAGAGATTAGGAAAAGTTTTAGATTTTAGTGCTAAGTTGTAAATATGCAGCAAAGGTGTAATCAAAACATTTCGGCAATCCTTAATTAAAAAAGCTGGTATCGAGTCTGCACCCATTGTGAAAGAATTTTTAAAGAGTTAATAGCACAGAGCACATCCGCTTCATCAAAAGCCCTGAGTACCAAGTGTGGAGAATCAATCGACGAGGACACGCCAGGAGAGCTCTGTATGTTGGAGTCTGAGAAAACAGATCGAAAATGAGAAGCAAAAGCATTAGTAATATCAGCAGGAGAATCAACAATATTGTTCTCAGCACTCAACATGGATCCCGGGATACGAGTCTGGTTTTTCAAAGAGTTTATGAAATCAAACAATTTCTTTGGGTCACTTTTTATGTTTGTCTCAATAATATTCAAGCTGGTCTGACGATCCGTGCCAATGCTTGTTCTAACCAATTTTCTAAACTCCATAAACCTGTCTCTATAATTCTGTAAACCCGTCTTCTTAAACATATTTAGATGATGTCTTTTAGTTTTTATATGGATTTTAGTAGTAGTCGAAAACCAACTTGGAAATGATGTCTTGTGCTTCGCATGAAGCGGTACACAAAAATTAAAACAATTATACAGTATTCTATAGCTAAATGATGCTAAATTAACATCATTATATTGCACGACAGTCATCAAATCACTATCTAAAATCAAGCTATACAATTCAACAAAATTAGCAGCCTTAAAATTGTAAGAAGGGGCATCTGAGGTTTGAAATAGATTATTAGTTGGTGCGTCCCAAGTAATAGTAAATGAAAGCGGAGGATGGTCGGGATCCTCTTCTACAAGTGGCAGCTCAGCACGTTCAACATTGGTCCGACAACCATCAGAACAGAAAACCAAATCGAGGAAGCGATTATTGCGATTCAAAATAGTATTTATCTGAATACTTTTCGTACTAGTAAGAAAGTTACTAACACTGATAGATCTCGCACGGCCGGCATATTCCAACTCAGGGATATTGAAATCCCCAGCAAAAACAAACAGGGTATCCGACAAACCCAGCATCTCAAACTTATCAAACAGTTCATCATACACACAAGCAGGAACATCGGGAGGTATATAAATTAAAAATAAAATTAATCACCAAATGGATATAACGTGTTTGTACACAAAGCAATTCAATTCTGTAATCACCGAAATCCCTGACAGAATCAGTATCCAGTTCACTACATGGAATACCACATTTAAATGCCATAAGTATACCACCGCCGCGCGTTTGCCTGTCAGTTCTAAATACAAGATACTCATCCGGAAAAAGTTCGGAGCTAAGTAGACCTTCATTAGCCCAAGTCTCACTAATCATAATAATATCATAATCCATAGACTCAAGCATATTCTTATAAAAAATTTGAGTTTTCCTATTTAAGCCGCGAACGTTTTGATAAAAAAGATTGAAAGTAGTTATTGGTTGTTGGATATAACATCGTTTTTTCTGCATAACTATTTTAGGCATTCCAAATGTATATTTCAAAAAGATATTTTCACCATTGGCCCTACGCCTTCGATAGTCCAACATAATTTCATTTTTAGCATCCATCTCCCTAACAGTCAAGTCCCTGGAGATAAATGACTTAGCTGGGCCAGAAAATGTTTTCAACTTTTTAGCATTGGTTAACACTAGTTTACGTTCTTCAACAGAATTTAAAACGATCTTTAGTGGTCTACATTTATTAGGAATTGGAGCCCTACCCAACCGAAAACACTTGAAAGACTCCGACTTCACTCGATTTTCCGAGCCAAAGCTTAAAACTTCCGCAGCAGCCACAGCATCACTCTCAACAGATCCATCATCAGTAAGATTGAACAATACGACATTATTTTCTCTGGATTTACGGTCATTAATTTCTTGAATGATCTCATCAAACGTAAAAGAGGGTGAACTTGCAGAAGCTACAGGCACCTGAACAGTTTTCTTTATTTCTAAAATCTCTTTCTGAAGTGATGTTACAAGTGCCATAAGACTCTGAATCTGCCCCGGAATATCTGATATACAACAGCTGGAGCAGGTCCACTTATAATTCTTTCTAGATCTAAGAAAACGAGTATCTTTATCTGTTAAGCCAGCGCATGTAAGACAAAAGGCATTTCCGCAAACATAGCATTTAAAAATAAAGCCATCAGGAAAGTCCTGTAAAGAACAGTACTCAGTGTCCAAGAAACAAAAATATTGTTTATCAGTACAATGCAAACTTTTTCAATTCCGGTAATTCGGTAAAAAAATAAATTATTTAAAAAGTTTACTTATATTGAAAATAAAAAAGTAGTAAATAGAAATAACAGGAAATTTATTTATAAACGTACTTAATCGCTCATTACAAACAAACACAAATAAATAAAATTTTATTATATATGTATATAAACAAAGAATAATGCTTCTATGCTGAGTAAATAACCAATCTAAAAAAATGTAACCATGTTTTAAAGAAATTAAGTAACCAGTCTAGTCAAATAATTATTTTGTACAAAAGACGAGCGCAAAAGGCATAGTTCATCAAGACTAGGATCCCCTAATTGTGATTTAATCTTGATACAAATTAAACCAGCTGCGGAAAAGGATTGCTTCGATTCCACACTTGTTGACCGACGGGTCAGTAAATAATCATATACCGTTTGTGTGTATTTCTCTCTTATTTTTTGTTCTTCAAAATAATGTATTTCTTTTTAAACTACCGGTGTTAAATTTTTACTTTTAGCATGCTTTAGAGTCGGTACTGAACAAGATCTCTCGGTTTTTTCCTTTATTAAGAGCTGCAGTTTATCTATCATAGATAACGTAGTTAAAGCAACTTTTCTTGGTTGTAATGCTGATGCTGTATTAGAAAGAAAATTAAGTTTGTTATCAATAAAACTGATATCTGATTTCAAATCTATGAGACTCTTTCTAACACAGCTTATAATCATCGAAAAACGCTCTAACACAATCAGTAAGCTATTCGACCGTGTATAACAATCCATTATTAACCAACATTCTCGACTCAATTCTCTTTTTACCTGTTTCTGTAATATATCATCTTGTTTTGTTGGCGATTTTTAAAGGGTTTGACTACTTTTCCTAACTTTGTTATCAGACAATTTAAGAAGAAGTTAGTTACAAACAGTAGATACGTGTTGTTTTGTTCTATTTGGAAAGTTTCGCCGTCATTTTCCTCTTCAACAGAATAATCTGTATCAGCTATCTGAAATAAGTTTCTCACTATCACTCAATTTTTTCTAAATTATTTTTACTAGCACTTCGGTAACAGCCAATTGTATACTATGTGCGAGACATAACTGATGGTTTGTACCGATCAGTTCTCCTATTTTCTTTATTATGCAAGCTTCATCTGTAGTAATTGATACTATATTTGTGAAAGAAATATCAAACTTTCGTAATTTTTTTTTAATGATATACATATTTCGGCGGGCATGGATCCATAAATACGGCATAATCTAAGGTTCCAGAAAAGTCATATGCATGACCATTAATGTTCATGCATCGATGGTTGTTAACATCCACTCTTCTAACGTTAAACTAAATGCTTTGAGTTTATGCTGTGATATTTCGTTGCCTACTTGTTTCTTAATTTTATCTGCATGTTCAAAGACTATATTTTTAATTGTATTTCAAGATGTCGGAATGTTTGTATACTCATCTGCGATTAACAGCATTCGTAAATCTTGCGATGTACAAAATTTAGTGAATGGCAGGGAAAGATTTGTCAGTTGTTGTCTTGAAGTATGAAGTAATTTTGATCGGGAATCCTCATAAGTTTTGCGACTAGATTAGACTAGATTACTTGAGATGGCAATGATGCCTGTCCCACTGCGACCTTTCCACATTTTGAGACTAATATTTTCATTCGAAGTGATACTATCAATTAATATAATTTTACTAGTTCCCACCATTTTTTCTTTCTTAAATTTAGATCTTTTAGTTGAAAAACCCGTATAGCATGAGCAATCCTTGCATTATCTAATCAATTTCTTAAGTAAATGTACTATTCCAATCTATTATGGTCTTTTATTATTACAGCAATATTTATGTTCTATGTAATTACCTTTACCAATTCTTATCTCCGGTCTTTTACTATAACCATTCGCACTGTTTGCTGTACCACTAGAATAAATTCAGAATCGAAAAGGAGCAGCGTGCTCCTTCCACTATAGATACTGAATACATCTTAACCTGTTCACTGCACGCTAGAACAGGTTATAACCGGTACACGGCACAAAAGCAATACTTCAAGGGGAGCTTGAAAGAGCGCCACAAATGGGTCTTTTTACTTACCATCTGCGTAAATATACCTAACTAACTAAGGTGTAAAATACAGTATTTTCGTTTAACACGTTGAGTGCCCAACCAATTTTGCTTATGTTCACTGTCATGCAATGACTATCAAATGTGATAGCCATAGCAGTCAGTGTGTTAAGTAACGCAAGACTTGTACTAAATTTTTGGAAACCTAAAAAATTATTATTTCTATCTTTATACTATTTGTATATGTATTTAATATTCATTCCAATTGGTAAAAATCGCAAATTACCGGTAAAAATTTTGAAAGAATTTTCGCAATTTACCAGTAAACCGTTATATTGGTATTGCAATCCCTAGCTATCACTAACAAAGCAATGGGCCTCAAATGCTGTGAACATGTTTATCTATCTGTCTATGTAATCACAAGTAGCACCAAATTTGATGCCAAAGAATTCGTAGAAGCGTTAGACTGTTTTCTTAGAACTACCGTTGATCGTCAAACCTGAAAAATCGATGAAATTTACAGTATACTTCCCAACCGCTGAAATAGATCACGCGCCACTCATAGCTTCATTGAGCGGCTCATTTTTAAGAATGGCAATTTGAAAATTTAGTCTACTTCTGAAAATTCTGCAGCGTTAAATTTCGAATGGATTGTACGTGCGTGATTTTTTAAATCATCGTATATTCATGTACATATGATAGTGTGGAATTTTAAATTATTGTAAACTGTTCCTACAAATGGCTTGGTATTATAAATTAAATTAAAATAAAATAAAAAATTACTATAAGTAAGCACTCTCTTATTTATTCAGAAAGAATCAATTTCATTTGTTAAGATGAACTAAATTTGAAATTCTATAGTCACAAAACCGAAGGTACTTTCTGTTCAGAAAATTTAATTTCTTTATCCCTTTTATATATTTCAGATTAGGTCATGCCAATTAAACCGATTGTTAGAATATTTAAACTTTACCACTATTACTTTGTTTTACATAATTGTATAATAATAGGCAATTGTAGCGTTATTAGAGAATAATAATATTTTAAATGGTTCGCCACTTTTGGGAAGACAGTATACATATAATAAATCGAGTAAACTCTGAACATGGAACTCTTACAAACTTGGTGAGTTTCATTCCTTCAATTTGATTTCGTAGTATATCTGTGTTATCTGTTTAGAGTTCGTTATAGTCCAAATTGAAAAAATCATCAGAAATGAAGAATATGGACAGTTTGTTTCTATTTATATCAAATGGCCAAAGCGGGATGATCCAGAATACAAAGATCACAGAAATATGCTGAACTAAACGCACCTGCCATGTGGCTGGGAGCAGATATAAATTGTATGATACTATAGACAATTAGAAAGCGCTAAATTCGTTGCTGAAAGGTCGTAATTTAGCTACTTAAAACTTACTGTTCCATAAAATTTTAGCATTAAAATAAAAAAAAAAATCTACAACGAATTGCCTTTTATCCGTGATAACGTAGAATAGGATTGTATCAGGATGGATGAAATTGTATTGTAATAGAGTGGTTTTTAGGTATTGACGTATTCTAACTTTCAGCTTGAACGAGCAAATTAAATTATACTACTAGAGTATTCGATAGTAGTAGAATTAATCATCATCGGTGTTCCGTTGGTGGCAGACATTTTTGTCAGTATTCACTTGCTGTTTCAGTTCTGTCTGTTATATAGCATTTGCTGTTTGTTTTGGTAGCATTGTAGAATGGATAGGTTTACACTTTTATTGTTTTGTTATTTCAGATATTGAATAAATTTAATCAGATATCCAATAGTGGAGAAAAGATTATAATAAAAAGCTTAAAGAAAGTATAAACTCTACTAATTACTACGAAAATTAAAATTCGCGAAATTAGAACTCGCGTATGGGCTTACAACACCATACTTGTAATGCTCAAATACAAAATTCATACAGCATAACTTGTCAATTGGCGGTACTTTGTGTTCGGGTGCTGTTGGATACTAAACAGCAGAAAATAACATTCTCTGTATGGCTTTTTGGTTTTACTTTGGAAATTACTTCATCACTTTGCATGATATAAATCAAATCGATACTTTCCAATCAAATGAATATTCATAATAATAAACAAACATTGAACATGCACTAAATTGCAATGGTCCTTTTTAAAATTATTTAATAACTCACTTTCATAATTTTAAGTAGTTTCGCCTAATATTTCCCCAATTTTTTCAAATTCAATGTACTCAAACGGAAGCATGTGCTATCATATCATAACCTAAAATTTTATATAGACAACGTAAATCGATAGGGGTTTATTATGTAATACACTTGCAGACATGAATGTTTAATAATTCTCTGTGGAAGCAACAAATTGATGGAAGCCATCAATGTACGTATATATGTCTTTCCCTTCTTCTTTATAGCTACTTATATGAATGTCGAATTTTGCATAAACCTTCTTGGAAGTTACGATTTTTACTTGTAACATAAAGTTAGTTTTCTTGATTTATCTCTATACATACAAATATATATATATATATATATATATATATATATCCAGATTTTCAGTTTATCGTAAGCAGGATTTTTGATATTTCAAAAGTACATATATATCTAGATATGTATTATGTTATTGTATTTGAAAATATGCAAATATATTAAGAAATGTTCCTCCAATATATATTGTGTATCACTGAACGCTTGTAGTTTGCTTCCTCGCGAGAAGTTTATCAACAATAAAATTATCATACAATAATAAATCCAAAACAATAGCGTAATCTAAGGATGCATTAGTGTACGCGACTCGAATGTCTAGGAGGAATTAGATTTGATAAAGGTTATACATACACTTGCAGGATATAAACTTTAACATTTTAATAATATACCTACTATCGCGAATGACAAGGTCGTATTTATTTATACCTAATATGATTCATTAACATTCAAAACACTCCAGAGAATATTAAATAATTCTCCTCGGGCTAGCGTGCTAGTGGATTGCTGAAAAAGTATATCAAAAAAATGGGTTATGGTAACCGAATCACTTTGTATTCCACCCGGTAGAAAGAAGTTCCAAGTTCAATTTTATAGAATGGACTCAAGTATGTATTTACAATACCATAAATAGATAACTAGTTTGATTGTTTTGTACTATTCGTGTTATTACAGCAGTGTGGTCCATATACATATACAGTTAGACACAAAAGTGTTCGTCCATCCTGTCTTGCCAAGTTCAGAAAAGGTCTGAGTAGGCGTGGCTATATGTATATAAACAACATTTATTGGCAGGAGTTCTAAATTTAACTGAATAGCATTCAGTATATTTCGCAAATGATCAGCAACATATAAAACTTAAGAGTTGAAGAAAAGTAAAGAACGCTTAAATAATTTTCTATAGTAACAATAATAATAATAAAAATATTACAATATGTGTAAGGTGGTACACTATCAGTTAAATCCCCGGAAGCTGTTTGGAATTGTTGGATGGTCCACAAGCAGTTTATTTCAACAAAAGCTCAAATATCTCGAAAACTATCAAGTTTACAATACTACAACCTGATACCATTTAAAAGGTACTATCAAAAGTAACGTGAAAAACTAAAAATATATCCTATATATTTTCAGTTATTCCATTTAAGAAACATACACATGACATCATTCAAAGTGAAATTAACACGAAATTTTTTTCACTACGTCAAAATATAGCCAAGATAGTGTTAAATAAAGTTTATTTGAAACATTTTTTAATAGGGCGTCGGGGTAAATCTGTAGAAGTGTTATTGCATACTATTGGACAGACTGTATACATATATACATATACACACATACATATGAGGCGTAGATTGTTAGATTGTAGATTGTTACACCTATTCTTTGATCACACCTAAGCTTTATTTCGTTCTATAAATACTTTTAAAATTGTAGTACATATTTGGTCTATATCTATAAGTTGACTGAATACATCAAAACAGCCGAAGAGCTTGAGTTAAAATCGTCCTTGCGTTCGCGTTCTAATCCTATATTTGTCAACACAGTTCTTATGCCAAAGACGGGAGCTGGAAACATCACAATAACTTCGAACTGAAGGAATTAACAGAGCTGTTAGTGTACTACTATTGTGATAAGAAACAAGAGCCTATTTCCAATAACGAAACCTAATTTAGCAAATACCTATAATTGTCTTTCCGTTATAGGTTTTTGCTTGTATTTTGAACCTATTGTAAGATTTGGCAACTTATTATTAGTTAATTACAGATTTTATTGATAAATGAATTTGTTTGAATTTTTAGGTATGTTTACGTATTCAAAATGTTCAATCCATATTGTTGTCTGACAGTTGATACTTCAATTGTTGTTCAGAAAAAGTATTCCTTACAGTATGTAATATTGTAATAATAGAGGAATAAGAAATCAAAATCGGTACAGTAAAATTTTCTATTCGTGTGGTACTCCACCCAGTAAACAGAAAAAATGGCTGCAAGTGTATTTCAAACATTAATAAATAATTTGTTCATTAGTACTAGTTTCTTAAACATACATAATTAACCTTCAATAGATGTAATTATTGTTAATAATTTAAGTACACAGTCTGATACAATGCAATAATAAAGATAACCAAATTACACTAATAACAAAATTCTACATACTATCACATGTACAAATCTTTTTATTATTCTAAGTGGTTGCACTGTTGACTCCCAAATTGGCTGCAATTATCAGAATGGCATTCTTCTAGAAATTGTTTCATGTTTATAAATATACCTAGATATACTGTTGTATCTACTAATAAAATCGTCAACATTAGTATTAGCGGTTTTAATTTAGACTTTTTCGGCTCCATTCTTTTTTTTTCTTGAAGGGAAAACCTAAAACAAACAAAATAAAAGTGCGGAAACCATGGGAAATACGAAAACTATCTAAAAATGGGAATATAATATGTACCATTTGCCGCTTAATTTAATTTTAGTTCCAGTATGGTCGCTGGGCACAATTCCAACTGTCACAAATTAACTTCAAATATTTGTATTTTGATGTGTTCTTTTTATTTGAGGATTTTAATAGTTTAAAATGTGTTTTCATGTTGGTTGCGTCGTGCAAATACAAAAAAATACAAGAAATATGTAGATTTCCCAAAGTCGTTGATGAATGGTCATTAGGGTGTCTCAGGCTATAAAGAAGACTTTTTTCGAATTGAGGTACGCATACCCTCTATTTTTTTATTTGACCCCATTAACTGATATTATAAATATTATTGCGATCGGATAACGATAAACCGTGCCGACTTGATGTCAAATTTTGAACATAAAAGTAAAAGGATTTTGGTAAGTAAAACAATGTGTTATCTGTGCTTTATATAAGTGTTTATTTATTTATTAAACTCTCTATTCAAAGTTTTTTTTTTACAGTCGGGATATATGTACGTATATGTCTGTGTTCCTGTACACAACGTAATAAAAATTGTTTTTGTTCTTATTGAACAGTGATTAAGTCATGAAAATCTTTACTCAACCGCTTTTTCAGCCGTCTCGTTAACTGCTCTTATTGTCTGCACCTTCTTTTTAGCGTATTGAAATGCAGCACTAATTGGCCATGAAATGGGACAATCGTAGAGAAAACTGTCATCTATTTTCAATCTTTTAAACAAGGGTTTGCCTTTGATTGAAACAAGTTTTCAATATTTTTCTCTGAAATTGAAAAGCGGGGCAGATATCATATATCAATGAAATAAAAGAAAAGAAAAGAAAAGAAAAGAAAACCAATGTTTTTATTGTCAGACTAACACAAAGTTCTTTTGTTGTAGCGTTTACCGTGGGCTGCTGGATTTTCTCTGGTTAGATTATAAATCATTTTTTCTTTAGTCTCTAGGTTCACATCATCGTCACATAGAGACAAGATAGACACTTCATCTGCCCAATATCATAAATGGTCGCAGAGCTTCTGTAAACTTACTTTAGATATACTGTTGTCTATCGTTCCGTAAGCCTTAATGGCCTTCAAAAAGTTCCAATCCTGATAAGGTGCTTTTACCGCTGAAGTTCATTGCAACAGAATTGCTTTATCCCCGTTTAAAACTTTGAATTCAAAGCTAAGTAGACATATTTTTAATGAATAAATTGCTATTGCCATCCATCGTGATTCCAGTCAATAATAGCTGCCTGTGCTTGTTCGCTTCCTGAGGAGTTGTCCAATTCCTGCACAGCGATAAGTTGTTCCTTGCTGTCGTACAAAATAACTATTGGTCGACGGTCTTCCTGAGATTTGTGTACATTTAATGCTCGCAAAAGTTTGCGATCCCAGTTCATAGTTACAGAGTTCGGTATTTCGTTTTGGAAATTAACTTTTATAGCTTCTGCGTGTTCTTTTCGCTTTTCCCAACGAATTCTTTGAATGGAAGACTTACTTATAGAAAATTCGTCAGTGTTGTACCGAAGTGCTTCAATAGTTGCTTTTATCCACTCCAACGAATTGATCAGGTCGTCCTGGCTCTCTTTGTCGTTGCAAGAAGATCCTGTCTTTATTTACTTTTATTAAATGAATCGCATCGGCCGGCGTGAGCAATGTCAAAAAATTATCTAAATTTTTAACAAACTCCTGTCGACGTTGTTCAAACATCTCTTGTGTTTTGTTTGCATCTTTTTTGCAAATCTCTCCAAACTTGGTATAACCTTGTTAGTTTCTTAACACAGTCAGGAACAGATTTAGTAGGTACACGCGCCTTTTTCCAATAAATAATGCGCTCACTTTCAATAGTAAGATTTGCGCTTTCATTAACCTTTAAAATCACTTCACGAATATTATACAACAAAACTGCAAGTATCTGTCTAATATAGGGAAGTTTTTAACTGGTTAACTGATGTTTCACGTCCCCTATTAAAAATATTCTCCTTTTAGAACTGCGTAATTCCACTGCTATGTTGACTAACCGAAAACAACACATTGACTAACACAACACATTAGCAATAACAAACAAGTAGCAACAAACAACGTTATCATGGGCTTAATATGCGAAGACTCACATATTTCAATGGAAGTCGGCACGGGTTAGCGTGGTTCAAAGCACATAAAATTTTACCTATAATTATTATAACATTATTCAATTAAAATTAGCGGGTATGCGTGACAATTTTTTTAGTTTTTTGGTCATACATTGTATAAAAAGTATAGGTTATTTAAAATATGTATGTAGCTGTACAAATGATTTGACGTTTTTAACAGAATTAACTTTATAGAAAATGGTTTTATTATAGTTTGCAAGAACTACTCAGTGTGTGGTTCTCATTTTTAAAGCAGTTCTAAGTTTTTGTATAACATGGCCTATTTTAGAAATTTCTCCGATCTGAATCATGGGAATGTTCAACTATACTGATAAACAAGTAAGTACAGGATACAGCTTGCTGCGCCAAAAACATTTTGGATGGTACGTAACCTAAAGTAAACAACAATATCAGTACCCAGTACCATTAGGACTACATTAGGCGAGATTATTTTTTGTTGTGTTGTGACTCTTGTTATTGGTGGAGGTAAATTGTCCGCTCCTTTTCTTCGTCTTTTCGTCATAAATAGAAATAAAGATTCACTTCAACGGTGCATTCTATAAACTTATAGTATAGCGATTGTCTCAGTACCAAGATTCCTAAACAGACTTCTGATAAAGGTGCCCTGTTAAACAAGTAGATTGCTACCAAAAAGGATTTCAAGGTAGTTGACTCCAACCACATCCTTTTGCATAGCAAGCAATAAGAGGGTAACTTTTGACAAAGTATGCATAACAAAATAAATTTAGAAGAATACTTCAATCTGCCGCGCATTTTAACCATAACACGACTTTTAAAAATTATTTGTATTTTTTATGTGCAGATCACTTGCGACGAAAAATTTCAAGTAGACCAGCATTTGGGAACTACTACGCACAATGAAAAGAAGCAAAAGAAGCCAGGAAAAAATGCTCAAAAGTCTGTGTGAACTCTTCGCTAGTGTGAATATTTCTTCTTTATAAACTTCACCACCCAATGTTTCGAACCCTTTTAAAAAATAATTTCTAATATTTCAATGTTCCTAGTTCTTCAACTTCACGGAAAAAGTAACTTAAGTTGTGAATCAATGTTGGCGAACATTAGAGATATCATTGGAGACAAATCCTACTGGTTCTCAGTTGACGAAACAGTTGATGTAATGCGATTTGTAAAAAGGCATCCTTACGCGTGCAAGTTTATAAAGAAAAATGCCCGGAATTCTGCTTTAACCAGATTTGGCACTTGGTTACGAGCAGTTGAATTTTTATCAAAAAATTATAATGGATTAAAAAATGTAATTAGTGAGTTTAATCGTGACAATACAGCTATTGAAAAATCTGTAAATATTTTTAATAACCACATATTAAAAAATCAGCTGGCATATATACAAAGCAATTATGTTTGTACTGCAGATGCAATTACAAAGTTAGAAACTAAAGGATGTAGTTTAAATACATCAATTTCAATTGTAAATTCATTAAAGGATCACATTGATCAGTTGCCAGCCACAAATAATATAAAAGGAAATATTGTTCAGTTTTAGAAAGAAAAATAAAGTTTTAAGCAATTACTAATAATGTAAATGTAGATATAGAACCAGGTATTATTTGTAAATTTAAATATGTTCCAATAACATCTTGTGATGCTGAAGGAGTTTTTCATTTTACAAACACATATTAAGTAACCGCAATGTATGAGTATGGATAATATAGAAAAACTTTTAGTATTGTATTGTTTTAACTTAATTAAATGGTGTAATTTGTGTTTGTATCTGTGTAGGACACAGAAGAATCGAAAAGAAAGCGGGAAACAGGGATGGAGGACATTTTCAGACGAAGCAAAAAATTAAGCAGGACCCCACAGAAAAATGAGAAAGAGGATAAAATTGATACACTTATGGATATGATGAGAGAAATTATGAAAGATATAAAGGATATAAAAGAAGACGAAAGATTGAACCAGGAAGAGATGAAAGAACTGAAACGTGAAAACGAAATGTTGAAAGAAGAGAATAGGAAAATAAGAGAGAAGATGAAAACCGTAGAAAATAGTGTAAGAGGATTAGAAAAAGAAGGAATAAAAAATAATATTGTTATAACTGGTGTAGACATAGAAGCAGCTAATAGTGATGAGCTCAAGCATGGATTGGAACAAATAATCGAGAGAGGAACCGGCATAAAAACACAGATAAAGGAATCCATGAAAATAGGAACGAGAGTTTACAAGGCAAATCTGGGAAATGCTTTAGACAATGAAACGATATTTAAAAATAAAAATAAACTGAAACAACTTGAACAGAAAATCTATATAGACAGCGAAATGACAAAAGATATACATAAATTTACCCGAGTAGAACAAAGTAGAGAAGAAAAATCCGTCATAGATTATATCATTGTGGAAAGATGCAACAGAAAAATTGTAGACGATGTGCGTGTTATGAGAGAATATGAAATAAACAGTGACCACTTCTTGGTCGTAGCGAAGACTAAAAATCAAGAACAAATCCAGAAATAGCAAAAAGAAAGAAAACGACAAATAATCAGCAAGAAAAATAAGAAGTTACAGATTAAGAGAAAATGAAATAGCAGCAAAATTTGAAGTAGAGACAAAGATAGAAATGGAGAAACTCTTAAAAAAATGGAAACTTCCAATCTTGAAGGAACGTGTGGGAAGATTTCAAAAATATTTTATTGAACACAGCGAGAACAGTCTGTGGAACCTACAGAAAGAACAAGAATAGAAGATAAACAGCATGGTGGTCAGAAAAGTTAAAGGAGCAAATTAGAAACAAAAAACGAAAATGGAAAAGCTATCTAGGTAACAAAACACAAGAAAATCACAAAGCATACAAAGAGCAATGCAAAGAAGTTAAAAAATCAGTGAGAGAAGCCAAAAAACAGACTTGGAAAGATTTCGGAGATAAACTGGAAAGTGATAGTAAAGGCAACCAAAAACTATTCTACAAAACACTAAAAAATATGAGATGTAAGAAAGAATATGATAAAATATCGGTTAAAAGTGCGGAAGGGGTATTGCTGACGAAGAAGAAAAACAGATTATGCAGAGATGGAAAGAATATTTTGAGCAACTACTGAATGAAAATGAAACAGTACAACAGATGGAAACAGAATTAACAAGTAAATTGGAAGAAATGGATTTGGGAAGAATCACAAAGAAGACGTCGAGGAAGCAATAAATAGATTAAAAAACGGCAAATCACCCGGCCATGACAAAATAACAGTAGAGATGTTTAAAAAGATGGGACTAACTGGAAAGGAGGTACTCAAACAAATCTATAATAAAGTATGGAGTGAGGAGAAGATACCAGCGGACTGGAAGATTGGTGTCATACTACCTATATACAAAAATGGCGATCGGAGAGATTGTAGTAATTACCGAGGCATAACTTTGCTTAGTACGGTGGTTAAGGTGCTGGAACGGATAATAGAAAGAAAACTTAGAATAATAACAGAAGCAACATTGACCAATTCACAAAGCGGATTTAGAAAAGGAAGAAGCACTCAGGATCACATCTTTACAATTAAGGAAATTATAAACAGAACTCTGACGTACAATAATAAGACATACTTTGCGTTTATGGACATGGAAAAGGCTTTTGACAGAATACCAAGAAAAGAAATCTGGAACGCCTTAAAGAAGAAAAAAGTTAACCACAAGGTGATTAATGTAATTAAATGCATGTATGAAGAAACCAACAACTATATAATCAGGGACAACATGAAATCAGAAATGTTTGGGACCAACGAGGGCGTACGACAAGGAGGGGCCCTTAGCCCGCTGTTGTTCCTTATATATATGGATGAGATAATCAGAGAGAGTAACAAAAGTACCAAACCAATATACATAGGATATAGGAACTTACAACCAGTCGAAATTTCAGACTATGCCTTTGCAGATGATATAATGATTGCTGCAAGTACTGTTAAGAACCTACAAGACAACATCATAATTTGGAACAAGATAATGAAAGAGAAAGGCATTAAACTAAACAAATCCAAAACAAAAGTAATGATGGTAGCAAGAGATAAAGAGGAAATGCACATACATACAGAAGGAGTCGAACTGGTACAAGTGGATGTCGTTCAGTATCTGGGCATTACAATAGAAGAAAATGGTAATAATGACGTGGAGATAAACAACAGAATACAAAAAGCGAATAACGTATACTATGCAATGAGCAAAGAATTTATAAATAAAAAGAAGTATCCAAAGAAACCAAAATGACGGTATTTAAAACAATTATTAGACCGATACTCACATATGGCTGCGAATCCTGGGTGTTACGGTCTCCTGGTTTGGAGAGAGCACCAAACAGTTACCCTTTGCGTGGGGATATAAAATAAGAAAACAGGCTTTTCTGTTTTCATGCCGGTTTATTTAGATAGATAGATTGACATATTTTTACAATAACAGACATTTAGATAGACATATAACATATAACACATTTAGACAGACATTTAGACAGATCATATTGATATTTACTAGGAAATAAAATAATTATAAAAATACGTATTCCTCTATATATATTGTTTCAAGGTCAAATGTTTTTCTTACACAATGTTCGCAACTCACTTATATTCAATATCACGCACTTGGCGTGTATTCTATTTGTGTCTTTATTTTCGGATATAATGACAAAGAATTGTACTGGTGTTTCCCACTTAACACACGTTTGTGCCTTGTTCTTAACGTTTTAAAATAAGTTTGTCTTAAACGTTTCATATTCTATGCATCTATGTATTCAAAGATCGAATGAACTGTCTCTGCCCTAATATTTTTGTACATCTCGTACGTACATAGCAGCGGTTTACGAAGAAAGCTACGAACGTCGTCGGTGAGGCGGGTCAGTTCTAGACGACATTCGGGTGATATGGTTTTCATGCTAAGTTTCTGATATTGCTTTCTTCTAACGCGCTGGCCTCACCTAAGTAAGCGACAATTCCAGGGAACGTTACTCAAGTAGCCGGTCGGTCCTTTTCGACTCATAGCCTGCGTAATGGGCCACATGTATGTAGTCGACGCTTGATAAATAATTCTTTGTACGTTCGTACTGGAGCCGATCGACGAAGTTTCTTTTATCTGTATGTTAAGGATTTTCGGTACGCATTATCGAAAGCGTTCATTGTTTGTCGGCGATGAATTTAAATAATGTTTGATACATAATACAAGCGTTTACAAGAAGTTACACATTAAACTATTCTAAATTTAGTACATACATAAACAGAAATGAATATTAATTTTAACACATTGATACAAATAAAAACATCTATTGAAATTAAAACAAATGAATAATATTAATATATAGAAAAACTATTAATTTAAGAGTCTATTGAAAATGTCTTTAAATCCTTAACACTGGGTACTCAACCAACGTCAAAGAAACAAGCTCCAGGCGGTCGAGATGAGGTACCTAAGAAGAGTGAAAGGAGTTACAAGGTTACATAAACTGAGAAACGACACAATTAGGGAAAATTTACAAACACAATCACTACAAGATTTTATTGAACAACGACAGTTGAGTTGGTGGGCTCATTTACAAAGAATGAGTGATGAAATACCGGTAAAAAGAGTATGGGGAGCGAGAACCACGGGAAAGAGAAGCAGAGGAAGACCAAAAGAAACATGGGATAACGCGGTGGGAAAGATTATCCAAAAGAAAGGAAAAACATGGACAGAGGCAAAACAGCTAGCACAAGACAAGAAGAAATGGTCTGCATTTGTTTATAGCAATACGTAATAAAATGTATTACTGACACCCAATTGGGTATAGATGAATTATCGATTATATATATATATATCTGTGTAGGTGTATTGTAAATAAATGTTTGTAAAATACATTTTAATTTGTTTGTGGTTAGTAACAAGTGCAAATTCTGTTAAAATGAACTTCTTTTGCGTATTTGTTAGCATAAAAGCATACTGAAGTGCATAGATCCATATTTAAAAGAATATTTTTCAACTTTTTGATGTATATTTGCATGCACATGTTTTTAATGCATATTTTCCAAGCTCTACTTATAAATGACATCCATTTTTTTAAGGCGTGCGTATCTCCTTTCGGGACAAACTTATTTTCTAAATAACCCAAGCAAAGTAAATCACTTGCTTATAGGATTACACTCTCGCTTAAGTGAATTTTAAAATTAATTTACATGCGCCGCTATGTATCTAACTGAAATTTTGGAGGTACATCAGGTGTGAACTGTAAGAATTATTGTGAGCATTCGTTGATAATATTTTGCGTTTAATTTTAGTCTTATTGTTACGGTCTCCTGGTTTGGAGAGAGCACCAAACAGTTATTCGTTGGCGTGGGGATATAAAATAAGAAACAGGCTTTTCTGTTTTCATGCCGGTTTATTTGAACAGATAGATTGACATATATTTTACAATAAAAGATATCTCATTAGACATATAACATATACACATTAACAATATAAAAGAATGATAAATAAACCATCATCTTCAAGGTCAATTTTTTAGATAAAAATGTATCGCAACGTATGCTTATATTGCATATCACGTTTAGCGTGTACTGTGTTTTAGCCCATTTGACTTAACGCCTGCATTGTGCATTTAAGTCGGGCGGTGACGGTTCCTTACTTGAATCCGAAGAATCGGATAACTCGCCCTTTGGAGACATTAAAATACATTGTGGCTAAACGTTTTAAAATACGTTTGTCCAACAGTTCAAATATTTGTCTCTGCGTTTGTTCTAAACGTTCTAAATACGCTAGTCACAAAACGTTTGCGCCTAAGCGCGGTTAAAACGGCGAAGCCGTATCATACATGCCTTTTGGCTCGGAGACGTTAACGCACGTTTGTCTTAGACGTTTAAATTTTACTGTAAGATCAAAAGGTCGCCGTGTCTCTCCCATGATACGTTAAAAGAGCAGAACATTTACCTTCGTAGGCGCATAAGCCCGAATGCAATCTTTAAGGCGGGCGGACGCCTATGTATATGCGGTAGTTTACCATACGACGGAGGACCGTCTTGGTCGCGCTAGGAGACGTATGTACGTAAGTTCTTCACGTACTTAAGCACGATGAATGCAGTCCGAACGTCGGTAGAAGGCAGGTCAGTTCAAACCGACGTTCGAGTGATCTTATACTCAGCTCGCAGTCCCTTCTGCCTTGCCTGCATTCATCTCTGTGTGCTTGCCTTCCTATATTAGCGACGAAGCAACAGAATGTTCAACCAGGCTGCGTGATCGAAGCAGCCTACACCTGAAGATAAAAGGGCGTAAGGAATCCCCCACCGGCCCTAATATTGACATGAAGTTCCTAGCAATGTTCAACTGGAAGAATGGGCTGTTCATTCAAACAGCGGCCTAACGCAATCGGTTACAATGATTCACTCGTCGCTCGATCTTTTCCGAAGGGGACTGCAGTCGATCGACATGCTTTCGTCGCCGGTGATATTGATTATTTGTTGTGCGTGCAGCGGTCGAAGGATCGAGTATGCCCGTACGTCTGAACGCATATTAGAATTAACGCAAGCATCGTCGCTAGCGTTTGAAACGCAATATAAGCATTTACATAAGTCCAAACATAAAATAACTTTACATATAGTACGTATATGATACATATAACATGAAAATGTAGTACACTAATGAATATAATTTTTGTTTTTAAATATAGTAGTAAAAATAAAAGAACAGTTATTGACTTTAAAAGAATTAGAAATCTTGATATGTAGTAAACTATTCATATAATATTACATATAAAAAATGTCTTTAACTCTAAAACAAATGTCTTTAAGTCTTTAACACTGATGATATTTCATAAATTGCGCAAATACACACCTCTATTGCCCAACATGCCGAAGAATTTCTAATTAATTAATTACACAGTGAACAAGAAACTGATATACCTGCTTGTGACAGATACAAAAGTACTGAGTGACTAATTGGCCCGATATCTTTATTAACGAGATTTGTATTTTTACGTATGTGTATCACTTCATAGGCATCTGGTTCTAGCGGTGAACTTGCACATTTTATCAATTTTCAATTTTAATTTTGTGCCCCGTATCGTAAATTTGCTTCGCGGCAATCAGTGTAGGGACAAGGGTCGTTGAATTTCTTATGTAGACTTTCCTTTTGATTGTTCTAGCCGTTTTTCGACGTTTTTATGGAGTTTTACGTAGGCTACCTTTTTAATGTATTCTTTCCAGTTCTTCTAAGCGGGAAGTTGAGTTGCCTATTGAGAAAGAAATTAATAAATAACATCTTTTGGCATGTAATGGTCCGAATCCGCCATTAAGAACCTATTAACGTTTGTGCTTTTGTATCGAATGGTGTCAAATACAGCCAAAAAAAAATCGTCTACGTCTCTATTCCACACTGTCGGAAAATATTCACTATCCCTATCGCAATTTCGAAATTACTCATAAATAAGTTGGTGACGGAGGGAGACAAGGGATTTCCCATGCCTTGCCGTTATATGTAAACAATGTTATTAATTTGAAAATAATTTCGTGTAATACAAAAGAGCAGTTAATCTCTTATATTCAGCTGTTCTTAAGTCGTCATTATTTCTTATTTCCAATTCCATTAAATAACCAAACCTGTTATTAATGGGTACGCTGGGAAAGAATGAACAAACATCATACGGAATTATGAGATCGCCTTCTTTCAAGTGCATTCCGCTAATTTTATTCTAATCTAATTTATTAGGAAAAGGCTTAAATTTGTTTACTAGGCACTTGTATCTACAACTGTCGATGGGTGATTCTACTGGCCTCATTGTTTTATCCGACTTGTATATTTTGGGCAAACAGTACACTCTCTATGATCAGGTTCGAAACAGCCAATTTAAATTTTAAATTATTTTTAGTTAAATTCGAACACCTCTTAACCGTATCCTTTGACTCTTTAATCATCGATCGTCATGGCGTTTTGTTTGATATGATCCCTGCGAAAGCTCGCTATTGTTACACTTCGCGTAATAGTAAATATATTCATTTATTAATTAATTCTTTCCGGTCAACTTTTTCTCTCAAAACTTGTTTTCTTTTTGTAACTTAAAAAACCACAACATTTGCGTTCACAGAATTTCTAAACAGGAATAAAACTGATGTACCATTTTTTAAAAGAATTTTTACGAAGCATAATTGCATCGATTTCCATTGCGGCTTAAAAATCTTTATCTTTTATCATTCGTACGATCGTCCGTATTTTATTTTACAGCACACTTTGTTCTTCGGACGAACCTTTCGCAGTTTTTGGTTGTTCTCGTCGAATTCTACAAGGGATTCGTAAGTTTGGTTTATTTCAGGCAATATCTACTGCAATGCGAGGAATTTTCGCCCGTTTTCTCTTTTACAGCCTTCTTTGTTCAAATTGGACATCTCGGAATAAAAAGGTTGTAGCCAATCACCCCCGCATGTTAGATTCTTTTTCTATTTTTTTCTCGCTTCTGCATGACCTAAATTGGAAGTTGTCCATTCGTCCGCTTCTGATTGGCTGCAGTTGATTTCGATACTTCTTTAAAACCCTTTTGACTTAGAGAAAAACAAAGACTCTCAGAGTATCTCCCGATCCTCTAACACGACTCTTACGCTCTTACGCTCTTACGCTTAACTTTACAACTTCGGCATTTCGGTACTTTGTCATAAACGTGATATTCGACCCGTTCTCTTAGCGAATCTAATCGAACGACGCTCTCGATTAATTCAGTGCATAACGCGAATTCGTACAATACGTACACATTCTTTCTTTCAGCCGATTGCCGTTTGTTCCGACGCACACCGAAGATCAGCCCCGGTGTGCCCGTTTTCAGCCCCATTGCTAGAGATCAAGGCGCCAGGACCCAGGGTTACTCGTAACATACACTCTTTCTTTCAGCCTATTACCGTCCACCACGTGTTTTGTATTAACCACTTTATTTCAGCTTCCATGAGGTCCGAGCGTGCCCTGGTTGACATCACTTATTACATTATTGTTGATTTAACCGTTATAATCGCATATCGAAATCTTTTTAATTTCTCTTCTTATTACTTGCGTACTCGTAAATACTGTAGTTGTTAAATATAACCTTTAACGACAAGTTCCCGTGTGTTCTTTTCTTTTCATAACCTTTTTTGCAGCTTTTAATAAAGTGTTTACGTTTTGTATTTGTTTGTTTTTGTTTTTCTTAATTAATTATCAAGGGGAAACTAGCCGGCGCAGCACAAACAACCACCTTAACCAACCCCCTTGGTGTTAATAATTTACACTATTAAAATAATCCGATTTGTCCATTACTACTATTTTATTTCCCTTATCCGCTTTCAAGTAGAAACACTTTCTTCTCTTAAGTCCTTTAATAACGTGCAATTCACTTTGCACGTATTTCTTCGTTGTCATTTCTGAATTCCAGTTTTACACGCGTTCCTAACATATCTTCATATTCGAACCGAAGTATTTTATACCAGTTTCTATCTATATTCGCGATCAATTTTCTATTGGTATCTTTATTGAAGAGCTTGATTTTGGCGTTATTAAGAGTTTCGCACGACTGAGTACATATTAATGGTGTATTTTCAAAATCCTTGACATATGTACTACTAATTTCTTGGAGCAAATCTTTCTGAATTTCTTATTTTGGTTATACACCCAGAAAAACAAATCTTCAATTTAAGCATATAAAGTGTGGTAGGTTCAACATACACCCAAACTAACTAGGTTTGGAAACTGTTTTCATCTAATAAGGGGACATTCCCAATTACCACCCCCTGATTTCGATAAATCCCAGTCGGTTTGTAGACCCCATTGAGTGTTGTTAATCACCGCTCTCCGTTTCTGCGAGGTCCTACACTGAGGATGTAAATATCGCTCTCGAAATTCCGACAATTTTCACTTATATAGGATTACACCCTTATGATGACCGAAAGAATTTTACATTGTGTCACAATTTTTTTTTTAAATAACTTGTGCCAAATGTACTTTGTCCTTCACCCCGTTAACACCACCCTCTAACCTTACCGACAAGGGAGTTGAGTGATGCAATCAAGAAACGGTCCATAGTTAGTCTAGTAAAAATATAATTTTTGCGTACATACATTTTACTCTGGTGATTCACTCCTTTCCACCCCCAGATTAAAGACACAATGTTGAACCTGTATGTACATATATACGTATGTATAATTTGGAGCACGTGAGAAGGTGAATTTAATTTAGATACCTTTAAGGATGTGGACACAAAATGAAAGCTCTTTAATATTGATTTAATTAATCCCTTATAGCTAATGATTGAATTGGTAGAATTTAATAGTGTGATTGATTTAATGTGTCACAAGCGATATCTCGGTTAATATCAAAATGAGAGAAAAATATATAGATTATAGAATTTTTTTGTATTCCTTAATTTCTATAATCCCCCATAAACAGAGAAACAAATGAATATGTAATGTGTCTAATTGAGAAAGTTTAAAATTTTAAATGACACGTATACCTTACAATTCTATTAGATATTCTAAATTTTCATAAAATTTGTTTTACAATGATACAGTGCATGGCGTACCTTTTTTAAGTTCGTGTAAAGTATAGTAATGATTAAGTAGTAGGTGACGCCAATCGTAAATTTGGTTTTGTAGCAGTAGGCGGTGAAAACAAGTTCTTTTTTGTTTTATGTCATATTGACGATTAAATACTCACGGGCACTTACCGACTATAGATGGCTACGGCCTACGACATTACAGACAAATTATTATTTCTATGTGTATCAATGGAGCTGAGCTCATTTGTCGGAAATGGCTCTACCGATGACACTGCGAAACTAACGGAAATCTGCTGATAGAATACTTTTGCCGATACCGTGTGTTCCGGGGAATTGACATTCTAAATTTTGTGTTTTGCTTCTGTAATTCGGACTTAAGAATCGATAAAAGTTCTTTATACTTTTCGTAGCTCAATCTAAAGTTTTGAAAGAACTTAACCTGATCTTAGGAAATAATGTAAATTTCTGTATATCTTTTCTGTATATTTTGTGTACCCATACCCTCCTGTTCTGCCCTTCTTCCTGTTCTTCCTCTTCACATAATAGTGTTACAATGAAAATCTGGAATGGAAAGGGGTGAGTCGGCAGGGTAAATATATATATATACGCGAAAATGATATGACCAGTATTATGGGCTCTTTTTCCATTGCTTCACTCAACCTCGCTTTGGGTAGAGGAAGAGAGTGATGTTAGCGAGAGAATGCAGAGAAAAGAAAACAATTGCTTTCTAATTTCATAAACCTATCAACCAATTTTACCAAAAACTAGAAAATCTCACTTTATATATTTTATCAACAGTTCACTCGAACAATCCGATAGAGACAAACTTAGGGCTCGAATTCTAATGATTAGAAAACCATTAAAATATGCATTAAAAATTTCGAAAATAGACATTTTAAAAACAAAATAGTCTTTTAGAGAAATTGAGTAGATATTGTTGCTGTACTGGTTCTATGGTTACTACTTACATAAACAATACAAAATATGTAATAAAGGAAAATTATTTGGAAGTATTACAGCCAACAGTTTTTGAAAAATACTGTGGTTTAAAAGTAAATAAAATAAAAGTGTAGTAACGGTATTTCACATTGTATTTTATTTTATTTATTACAGGTAACAATAAAATATTTTTCAATTATCTACCGTTAAGGATTGCCCTGCTACAGCAGCAAATGTAGAGCAAGTGGTTTCTGAAATATCGTAATTTACGTTTTTTGCACTTTTAGAAAAATACAAGCTAGGCTTTGCAAACTTCAAAATCTTGATTTGTATTTTGTCACAAATTATAGTTCTAACACCTAATCGAGGAATTTCATAAAATACAAGATAAAAATTCTAATCATTAGATGCCAAACTCTAGCGATAGTCAGCTACAGTCTATTCAGAAAGAAGTAAATTTCCAAATAAAAAAATTTCCTACACTCGCCAAGTTACCCAGTCCACGAATTTTATACAATAAATAACACAAAAAAAATCATGATGTAATTCTTTCATACTCATTTTAACTACAAGTGACCTAACCTATGTAACATTCGATTCCAAATTCGCTACAGACGAAGAAAAGGAACAGAAATTCCTAAAAGACAGTGGTGTTTCCATATCCCTCATTAAGTCCGGTAGTGCCAAAAACATCTCGTTACTAAACCAAAACTTTGTATCTCTAAATGTGTTATCACCTAATTGTGCCTTTTCCGAAGCCGCATATTAAATATAATATTTCAAGTGCTGAAGAATATATCAATCAAATATAAGCTCAGATAAATATAATCTCAGACTAAATTATTTGAATTTCGAAGAAAGAAAATGCAATAAAAGCAATATGTTTCGAATTCAACGGTATTTTTCATTTACTTAACGATGTTCTAACTCATACCACTGCTGTTTCACATTCTATCTCTATTATCGATGACATGCATATATATATATACATACTGAATCTTGCCCGCACCCGAAAATACACAAAACAGAAGTAATCGAAATTATGCTACAACAAGACATCATTAAAACTTCTGCCAATCCCTGGCCCAGTCCACTATCAGTGGTACCTAAAAAGCATGAGGCGTCAGGTGAATGCAAATAGAGAATAGTTCTCGATTATCGTAAACAAAATGAGAAACTGTTGGAGACGTACATCAATTAGATCAATTAGAACATGCACAAAATCGGTTTCGATCAAATATCCAAAGCTTTTGAAGATAGCCTTAAGACTGCATTTCGTACTTCCAATTGTCATCCTGAATAGCTTTTGGTCCAGAAAATGCTCTTAATAGCTATGAAGAAGGAATTACATTAGCTGGATTAACACATAACCAAATGCTACGCATAATAACCTCAAATTGCAACCAGATAAATGCCAGTTTTTAAATAAATCTTGTCAATATTATAATCCTAACAATGTTAATGCTCTTAAATCTATATCACTTCCAAAAATTTCCAAGCAAAGCAAGGTACTCTTAGATATGATACGCTATTAAGAATTTCAAGATAATATCTAAGTCCTTAACAAGTCTGTTCAAGAAGGACACCGAATTCTGTTGGTTAGAAAATTAAAAAACTTCTTACGAAACTCTGAAACGCCTTTGGCCGACCAACCTATCTTGCAATACCTCAATTTTTCATAACCTTTCAGCGTTAAAAGAAATCATATTCAGATAGGTGTAGTACTTCCTCTAGGTTTGACTCTGTAAGACCTCCGTGACTTAAGAGCTATTCCAGCTAAATCATCTTCCTCTGTTGCGGATGATTGAACTTGGATGGCTTCTCTTCTGGCGTCGTATAGAATGACGTCTTTTGAATGATCATTATACTCGGATCTGAGGTCGGAATCAAATGAGCAATTGACAAAATTCTTTATCATTGGTGGACATTCTGCTCGATTATTGGTGAAGCAACATATCTTCCTGAACAACTTGAAACATCCGAAATAATTGCAATTTATACAGATTATCAAAAGTATTATAGATCCAATTATAGATAGGATCAGATAACCCTAGTCAATGTGCTGAATGTTATAGGTCTTCTTTATCTGTTCTGTAATAGTTTCATCAAATTCTCCTAATTTCTTATTTGCATATTAATTCTGTTAGATCGATATTGGTTAATTTTATTGGGGTTAGATATATTGTGGGAGTACGATTATATTTTCTTTCTAATACGCAACAATCATCATCCAATATATTAATTGTTGGTGCAAAGTGAGAGATATTTTGATATAGCCTACTTGCAGTTTGGAGAATGAACGTGTCGGTGTAACCTCTGCAGCTGCTCAAAATTTGGAATAATACTGTGTTATGCAATACTATGTCTTCCATGTGGGATTCTTCGCAAAGCAGTGTTAGCGTTATGGGTTGTGTTAGAATATATAACTATTGATTGCCCTTGATATTTTGCCACGTTTCTATGCTTGCCTTGAAGGTCCGTGTCTGACAGCTTTCGGGAATAGTAGTGAGGTGTGTAGATAGAAGTAAGACTTCACATGTTGGTGACTCCAATCTTCTGTTGGTGCTGACGTTTTCACAATATAAGTCCTGTCCTGATACTCCTTACAACTTAGCAAGTCATGCATGAAGGGATAGTAGGTTTTAGGATGCGATAACAATAAGTATTTTTGAGCAGGTTCAATATAGGAATGTAGCGAATGGTTTAAATGTCTGATAGTTAAAGGTATTAATTGGTAAAGTGTGTACAAAGTTTTATCTAATAGGGGTATTTTTAATGCGTAGATTATTATATTACTGGAAACTAAAATATCTATGTTTAAAAGCTTATAATATAAATTCATATTTTGATTATCTGGATTGATGGGTAGTTCACTTTCACCTTTATACAAAAGTAGTTCCTCTCTAAATATTTTAGGAGTGACGACTTGATGTGATAGTATGCCAGGCCTACCTAGGTTGATAGCATCAATGTATTTATTAAATTCGTTCGTTAATTTGTTCGCAAGGGAAGACAAAATAGTTACTCGCTCTATTACTGATGATTCTAGAATTAGAATATCAATTTTGGAAGAAAACATATTTGACATATTATTGATTTTTCTTAAATTATTATTTAAACTTATTTCATTTTGTTTTAACGAACTAACTGAATCGTTGAAGTTTTTTATAGTGCTTGAGATTATTTGAATTTATGATTTAAGAAGTGCTTGAATTTGTTTGTTATCATTTAATAAAGAGTTTATGCTATCCGTATAATATTTTGCATCATCAGCATCGGGTGTACCGAGCAACCAATTTAATGCGTATGAAACACCATTTATCAAACCACGTCGCTTTCTAGCCTCTGTGTTTTTGCCTATTAAATCATTCAAGAACTCACTTTTTGATTGAATGCTTACAATTTCTTCGTTAATGAAATGTAACGTCCTATTACATAGGAAACTAATATGGGTTTGATTAGAATGTCGCTCTAATAATGAACAAATCTTATATGATAGAGATCTACCACTAATAGGTCAATAAAACAAGGCTGGTTTGAACGACAGTTATATTTTCAGAACGTTTACAAACGTTTTCGGAACACCTTCGTCAGTGAAAATATAACTAGATAAATATATAAACAAACTTTTGTTTTTTATTTGGGACTATCAACAAAATAACTAGTGACTCGGATTTCTTGATATAGAGGATGTGTAACCAACTTTTATATATATATAAATTATGAAAACTAAATTAATGTGTAAACATACATGCAAATTAAGTAAAACCTTATATCAAAAAATCTTTGTCGAAACCTTAACAATTCTGTTCAAGGACTAGGGAAAACCAAATTCAAAAACCTAGCCAAAGGTTTCCTTCTTAAGAAATGCAAATGTCATTTTAACAAATTGCTATATACATTACTTAAATTTTGAATATCGGTCCTGAAATTAATAGTTTTAGTGTCTTTCTGTATTAATTTCAGGACCGATATTCAAAATTTAAGTAATGTATATAGCAATTTGTTAAAATGACATTTGCATTTCTTAAGAAGGAAACCTTTGGCTAGGTTTTTGAATTTGGTTTTCCCTAGTCCTTGAACAGAATTGTTAAGGTTTCGACAAAGATTTTTTGATATAAGGTTTTACTTAATTTGCATGTATGTTTACACATTAATTTAGTTTTTATAATTTATATACAGTAGAAGCCGCTTATTATAATCACGGTTAATGTTATCAAACGGTTATTGTTATCGAAAACCGTTGGTCCCAAATCACTCTATTTAAAACTCATTGAAAGAAAGCCGCATATTGTAATCAAAAGCCGCTTAATGTTATTAGTTATGAATAGTATCCTTTGTCGGAAAGTTTCTTCAGGCGACGGTGTCTGCAGCGCAACTCCTTTGAACGAGCCGCTTTTTCTCGCCGATTTCAATTAAAACTCTCATATCGCATATTACAATCTAACGAATTGTTATTTCTATATTATGAAGAGGTCATCTTTTTTTTTTGATGTACTTTATGTATAAAAGGTCCGTTCGTTTAAATGATATTCAGTTTCTCCTATACTCTTCTACGAATCTCACGTTCTACAGTCTTGTGTACGGGTAAATTATTGAAATTTCGCATAAACCACCGTGGTCATGGCAGAAGTGAATAAAAACGTCGCGATCTATCGAACGAAGAAAAACGACAAATTCTCGATAACTTCGATAAACTTCCGAAAATGAGTCAAAGGAATGCTGCGGTACAATTAAAAATTTCGCAGCCGCTGTTGTGTAAAATTTTAAAAAATCGTACAGAAATAGAAACGTGTGCGCGTTCGAATGAAAACATAAAACGAAAAAGGGAAAGATCTGGAAAGGATAATCAAGTTGAATCAGCTTTAAAAATTTGGTTTACAAATGTTCGCGAAAAAATGCCTCTGTGAATGGTCCTATCATGCGTCAAAAAGCAGAAGATATTGCCAAAACTATGGGGAAAGAAAATTTCATTGCAACAGACGGATGGTTCAATCGGTGAAAAAAGCGAGAAAACATCGTTTATAGACCTCTGCACGGTGAAGAAAAAGTGCTGATTCGTTAGCAGCCGCTGACTGGATGCGTTCGGAATGGCCAGAAATTATTGCAAAATATCCGCCTCGGGACATCTACAATGCAGATGAAACAGGACTCTACTTTCGCGCGATGCCTAATCATACTTATTTGTTCAAAAACGATAAAGTAAGAGGTTGCTTATCTTCGAAAGAACGAGTAACAGTGTTATGTTCTGTTAATATGGAAGGTGAAAAGGAAGAACTTCTAGTGATAGGAAAAAGTAAGAATCCTCGGTGTTTTAAAGGTGTTAAAACTTTGCCCGTGGAGTATTTTGCTAATGCGAATGCTTGGATGACAAGTGTCTTGTTCAGCGAGTGGTTACTCAGGTGGGACAAAAAATTGAAACGCCAAATCGTCTTATTAGTAGACAATTGTACTGCGCACAAAGTGAATGCAGTTTTGACGAACATCCAACTTATTTTCTTACCTGCGAACACTACGGCATTGATACAACCATGTGATCAAGGAATCATTCGAACATTCAAAGAATACTATCGAGGGCAAATTCGAGCCCAAATTATACAAGAACTTGATGAGAATCGAGATGCACCTACTGCAGATGCGATAGCAAAAAATCAGTCTTCTAGATGCGCTGCATTTGCTGGTGAATTCATGGAGGCAAGTTCAACCAGAAACGATCCGAAACTGTTTTCGAAAAGGAGGTTTTTCCAAAACTGGTGATGAAGAACCTGATTTCCATGAAACGTGCGCTGACATTTTAGAAGGTATGAAAAAAGAACTTGTTTTGTACATCTAACTAATATTTTTTAATTTTTTGTAGTTCAAGGTCTGTCCAAAAGCGAATTTTCCGATTGGGTGGATATCGACAATGATGTTCAAACAGCTGCCACAATGACTATATCAGACATTTGTCGGGAAGTTGTGGATCAATCGTCCGAAGGAAGTAATCCTGAATTACCCGAAGTAGGAGAAGAAGAAGAAGAGGAAATGTCTGAAGAGCCGCCAACTAATGGCCAGATGCAAGAAGCGTTAAATATTCTCCGACGTGGTGTACAATTCCGAGAAAGTAATTTTGATAGATATTATGATTTTGAAATATACATACAAAATCTTATTAATAAAAATAAACGTCAAACGACGATCGACCAGTTTTTCGAATGAAATCGTAAAGTGTAAATAAATGTACCTACGTATTGTATCGATGATAAAAAACAAACAAATTTGGTAAAATATTAAAAATTGTTGATTAATCGTTAATTTTTCCCTTGAATTTTATTTGTAAGTCGTTAAATAATTTGATTACATACATACATATTTATTATTGACTACATCAGCATAGAAAAATACATTTATATTTACCTTCCGCTTACTGTTATCATTCGGTTAATGTTATCAAAAAGGGTTTGTTCCAAATTGATCACAATAAGCGGCTTCTACTGTATATATAAAAGTTGGTTACACATCCTCTATATCAAGAAATCCTAGTCACTAGTTATTTTGTTGATAGTCCCAAATAAAAACAAAAAGTTTGTTTATATATTTATCTAGTTATATTTTCACTGACGAAGGTGTTCCGAAAACGTTTGTAAACGTTCTGAAAATATAACTATCGTTCAAACCAGCCTTGTTTTATTGACCTATTAGCGGTAGATCTCTATCATATAAGATAAGTATAAAAGGTCATGAAATATATATATATATATATATATATATATATATATATATATACATTTAATTATGAACAAAGACCTAGGGAATTTGTATACTGAATTTTTAATAAATCTACTCCTTGGCTTAAGTAGGTAACGTTAAGATGGTTTAATAGATTTAGTTTGGAATTTGATATATGTACGTGTAGTTCCTAAATTGTTATAGAAGAGTCCGCTAGATATATTGAACAGTGTGTTTTTATAAAGTTGGCTAAGAATTGGAAGTGGAAGGAGAAGGATCTGCAAGATTTTGACAAGGTTCATCTGAAATATGGAGTTTGAGTAAA
The DNA here is from genome assembly GCA_038088585.1 of Chrysina gloriosa. NCBI lineage: Eukaryota > Metazoa > Arthropoda > Insecta > Coleoptera > Scarabaeidae > Chrysina > Chrysina gloriosa. The sequence goes on from CM076093.1 coordinate 57,061,180, forward strand.
TTAGTATGATATTTTACCCGTTTCTTTCCTATTTGTAGTTCGGCAGTTTGATTAGGATATAATTTTGTTATTTTATGTATTTCTTTTATTATATATTTCCTTTGAAGTTCATATACTTATATATATATATATATATATATAATAATTTCTTTGATAAATCAGATTTATTCATTTTATTATATAGATATACAAGGTCATTTACCTTAAATTGAGTAGGATTACTTTTTCTTTCGTAGTAATTTTTTTATTTTGGAATTTGAGAGATTTTCTCGTGCAAGAGCGAACGAATTGCTTAGTTTATGTTGTAATGATCTTATGTAGTCGTCATATGAATAATGACATGTTGGATTTTGAAATACAAATGACGATAAGTAAGCTTTATAGCCAAACAATAATTCGTAAGGTGTGTATGAGGTGGATTTATGAATAGATGTATTATAGCTAAACATGGCAAATTGTATATATTCATCGCAATCAGTTTGATCTGGCTTAATATAGTGCTTTAAATAGTCTTTATGTTTTAGCAATAGTTAGTGATTCATGATTTGATATGGTTCAGCGAAACAATACTTAGCTAGATCATTTTGTGCTGCTAGTATGAAACGATTTCCGTTTTCCGTGAGAGGTAATGGACCTACAATATCTATAGCTAAACTTTCGAAAGGTTTTTCTGCTGTTGTACTGATTTAAACAGGTTGCCTAGTGGTTTGAAATTTGTTTTATTTATTTGACGTGATTGACAATTTTTTATATATTTTCTAATATCTTTCTTCATAGCAGGCCAAAAATAATTTTCTTTTTTTGTATATGTTTTATTAAGTCCATAATGACCTGCTAATTTACTATCATGATTTTCTTGTAATATTTTATTTATTTCTTCACGTGTTTCAGGTTGAATTTTCCTGTCTGTAAATATTTTTATATTATTACTAGGAAAAGTGAATTTCAAGATTTCGTATAGTAAATCAGACTTTATATTTTTATGTTTTGCTGGAGGCATAAAAATAAAATCTTCTTGCTTTATAATATTTTTTAAGCTTTAGCAGTGATTCAAATAAATTTTTATACTCTAATTTGCCAAAGTGGTGATTAGTAGGGCATAGTAAATATATTATTTGTTGATCATTTTCTAATCTGGAGCAATTATTAAATTTTGGATCTAGTTTAGTAATATCAAAATTAGATTCTATATACTTTGAATATTGATTTGCTTGATCTAAATCTAAAGACCAACATGTTGCAAGAGGGATTTTAATTTTTGAAATTACGACGTTTGCTTTTTCGAAAATGATTACGTCTTGATTTTCATAATGAAATTTGATAAAGTCTTGATAATAATTGGTGTGGTCAATTTTTAAAATTGTACTATTGAGATTATTAATTTGGTTATCAAATAAGCATGATAAACCGTCTGCGTTTGAATTTACTGTACTGTACTGTTTAAATTTTATTTCGTAATCATATTCACTGAGTCTGAGACGCCATCTGACTAGTTTTGAAGATGGATTTTTACAATTAAATAACCATTGTAATGCTCTGTGATCTGTATATATTCGGAATTTCCTACCATATAAATAATGTCTAAAATGTTCAATAGCGTTTATTATAGCAAGTAATTCCTTTTCTGTTGCAGAATAATTCGTTTCAGCTTTATTTAAGGTACGAGAATAGTAATAGCGATAGGTAAATCTGCGCGGTTCTTAAATTGCGACAAAATTCCGCCAATGCCTACATTGGAGACATCAGTTGTTAATATGAATTCGCTGGAAAAATCTGGATACTGCAATAATGGTTTATTCATTAATTTATGTATTAAAGTTTCAAAAGCGTTTTCCTGTGTTTCTGTCCAATTAAACTGGACGTCTGTTTTTAAAAGAAGAGTTAATGGTTTAGCAACGGTGGAGAAGTTTTCGATAAATTTCCTATAATATCCTACCATCCCTAAAAACATTTTAACTTCTTTTTGATTTTTTGGACGAATGATTTTACTAAGAGCTTCAATTTTCATAGGATTTGGTCGTAAGCCTGAATTAGAAATGACATAACCTAAATATTCACAATATCTTTTCAAAAATTCACATTTGTCCGGTTGAAGCTTTAAGTTATTTTCGCGTAAACGAGAAAAGACATTTTTTAATTTCCTATTATGGTCGTCTAAACTAGAACCGTATATTGCTATATCATCGAGGTATACAAAGCATTGTTTGTTATTACGTCCGATTAAGACGCTGTTCATTAGTCTTTGAAAACATGCGGGTGCAATCCAAATGGCATCCTGGTAAATTCGTAGTGTCCATTAGGAGTAGAGAAGGCGGGTTTAGGTGTATCTATAGGGTTAATGGGGATTGGATGAAATCCACTAGCGAGATCTAGAGTAGAAAAATATTGTGCATGTCCTAGTTGATCTAGGATATCTTTTATATTTGGAAAAGGATAGGCATCGCCGATTGTTCTTTCGTTAAGTTTAGGGTAATCTATAACTACACGCCACTTACGCTCGCCTGATGCATCTAATTCCTTTGGAACAACCCATAGGGAACTGCACCATGGACTGGTGGATGGTTTAATGATGCCCTGTTTTAACATGTTATCAATTTGTTTGCTGACTTCGTGTTTATGTATCTCTGGATATCTATATGTATATGGTATTTATGGGAATATCATCTGTAGTAGGTATATTATGAGCCGCTGCTGAAGTACTTGTAAGAATGTCGGAAGAAAGATGGAATATATCATTGAATTCAGTATATATTTTTTCTATTGAGGTGTTTTCCTCAGAATTTAAATGATTTAATCGTAAATTTGGTGTAACGTTATTATTCTGGTTCTATTAGTGTTTATAACCTTATTCGGTGTAATGTTAAAAGCTCGAGATTCAATTGGTAAAGGTTGTTATAGTTAATTTAGGAATTGGAATCGAGAGTTGGGACATTGAACTATTTATTCAAGTTATAAGAGCAGTATTATCTTTTTTAACTTTCACGATAGCATTTGGAACTAGAATAGAATCATTTAGTTTTTGACTGTATATTACACCTTCTGTAATATTATGTGGATTTAGAATTTTACTGGAAATAATTACTTCTGTTCTTGGATTTATAATAACCGTTGAAACAGAATGCTGAGGTGTATTTCTGTATATGGGGATTGGAAATGGAAATGATTTTAGAGAAATTGTATAATTAGAATTGAGTTTTTAATTTGATACCGTCAAAAGGGATATTTGTGATGCTGTCTATTATTTGAAAGGTTATCTTAGTTTTTCTGTTATGTAATTCGACTTCAATGGATGTCTCTCCTATTGTTAGGATAGATGTGTCGACAGTAAGGCCTTTAAGCGAAATTGGATTATTATTGGTAATTTCGAATTCTTTGATTTTGTCATATTTAAGCAAGGAAAGAGAAGCGCCTGTATCAACCAATCATTTTAGTACATTATCTTCTGAGTTTGAGGATTTAGAATTGAAAAGGATATATGTGAGATCAGCAGACGACGAACAATTTGTTACGGTTACGGGTTTAGACCGCAGAATTGTTGAGTTATTTCTTGGATAGGATTCGGAGGTTGTGGTAATTGGCTGATATCCGGAAAATTTTGTTGTTGGACATTAATATTAGAAGTAGTAGCATTGTGAGATTTTGAGTTAACTTTATTTCGTGATCTAGAATTATTAAATTGTCTCTTTCTGCAATTATCAATAGTGTGGCCGTAATTTTTGCAATAGCGACATTTATGTTGGTTTGTAGTTTGCGAAATTGTGTTACGGTGGCTTTGTTGTTGATTAAAATGAGTTTACCTACATGTAAATGTATTATTATTGTGATGTTTATTTCTAAAACAATGATTTGTAGTGTAATTATTTCGCTCACAATTTTTGCATTTGACTGGATTGATTTTATGATTAAGCCGTAAGGCTTTTTCTTCACCTAATGCAGCTATCAAGGCTTCATTAATTTTTACGAAGTTTCTATAGCGTAACATTTGAGATATTCGTGGATGAGTGTGATATATGAACCTATTTAAAGTTATATCCTGAATCATCAGCAATCTTCCTGTCAACTTAGATGAATTTGTCTCGGTTGCATGAATTATTGCTAAGGTTCTGGAGGATAAATCTTCTAATCTTTGATAAAATTGTGATACTGTTTCGGTAAGATTTTGTTTTATCTGAGTTAATTCTTCTTATAGTTGATTTAATGATTTTTTATCCTGATATAGATTAAGCAATAGTTCGGATATTTCATCCCAAGTAGTAAGATTACAATGAATGTCTATTTGTTCTCTTGCTTTACCTACAATCTTACTCTTTACATGTCAAAGCAAAGGTCTTTTTTGTCCTTCACTTACGAGGTCAAATACAGAATCTACTTGTTTAATAAAACTACGCAATTTATATCTATCACCATCAAAGTTTTCAGAAATTAATGTAATTAGAAATTCTAGAGAAAGGGAATTTGAAGAGGAGATTTGAGTTTCAGGATTAGACATTGTATTTGCAAAAAGAAGAGTTCTATACTAGGAATATGTAACTTTTAGGGCAACATTTGATAAAATGCAATGACGGAATATAGATAAAGACTTACTTCGTGATCCTATTTGTAACGATGTTACTCTTCTGTGTCTGGTCTGATTGTTTTAGAGTTCTTCCTAGACGGCAGGAGATGGACTTTGAATAATCCCGCTTCTGACAGCAAATTTATGTCGCATACTCCGTCGAATTGGGGCGCTGAACTAATAACAAGGTACTTTCCGCACAATTTATTTTATCAACTTGAAGTTACAATTACAAATGATTGTTTTTGTACCTAGTATCTTTTTTACGTTCTGTTTTTTTTTCCTTTTATACTGTTAGAGCTAATTATATTGTCATTAATCTTTTGAAAGTGAAAACTTCGGTTACAACTGGTAACCGAAAATGTGAAAACAATACAATATGTGTGATGATTCGATAACAATTTATAAGGTGACAACAATTAGAGTGTATGTGAAAGTTACCTTAATTTAATAGAGATGTTATTCGTAACGTGGTAATCCGACAGTTTTTACTTCCTATCAACTGAATCTGAAAGCAAAGAATTCAGTTAATTGCTGCAATAGGTGTTTATATTTTTATTTGCCATACGTTTCAAACATATATATTAATTATCTACATTATCTCAAAGTTGACTTCATTAATATGAACATGCGATAATTTGAACAGACGCTGCTATTTGTGTTCACATCATCGAAGCTGTATTGTAAACACTATTCTATTCAAAATACGTTAAATGCTATTTACATTCAGATATATTTCCAATTTGCAGTAAGTGTTTTGTTGTGTTTATGTTGTTCATAAGTTTCTTTAACGTTTTCGATTATTTATAATTATGTAATTAATTACCGTTATAGGCGATGGCAAAACCAAAATGTGAATTACCGATAATTGATTTACAAAAACGTATAATCTAAGTCAACTCACGATTTCTAACGGATCTGGTTTTTTTATATTTATTTACAAAAATCATTACGCTGTATATATATTGAATATAATTTTGATAATTACAAACACAGAGTATACTCTAATGTTTGGGGATTCGGTTTTTCCAAACTTATCTCTTAGAATTGGTTACTTCTTAAGGCGCTAAAATCATTTTTGGAAGAAGCATAAATGAATAGTAACAGTTTAGTCGATATTCGAGGTGTGAATGTAGGAAATAACTTAGAAGTTGTATTTACATTAAATTTTTTAAATGACAGTTAATTGATCATTTAGTTTATATATCCATGCGTATATATATGCACTTAAATAATGTACAACAACTTTAAACATATTCTGTATAAATACTTTAATTCTAATCGGAGTAGAAATTAATAGGTATACAATGAGCGAAGAAAGTGGAATAAAATTCATCATTTCTGTTAGGCTGATTAAACGAAATGCTCCGACAGATTGTGTTGTACTAGAGTTGGGAATGTTTTCGGCATGAAATTAATTTTCTACCTCGAATCATGTGATGTATGGTGCCACCAAGATTTTCAATTGCAACTCAACAATTTTTTGTCGTATTTGAAGTACTTGATGATCTGAGTATCGAAAAACGCCATGTAGGGAGTCTGAAGTAAACAACCTTTTAGCTATAGAGACTCAAACTTCTAGAAGTATTTCTGTCAACAAATTACATCATATTACTTACAAGTAGTTACTACCATCAAATTATTTCTATATTTGACCAATATTTATATTACAGTACGGTTCGTTCTTTGGATGAAAAGTAGAAAATTGAAATTCTGACGGTGATTGGATATAGTGAAAATATCATATTGACAAATAATTTAGAATTAGTCATGCCTAACTAAAGTTCCGTGAATTTGGGTATGTACGAAGTATTTGGAAGTAATAATATTCCTTAGAAAGAAATAATACCATTCCTTCAAGATTACATTAGTACAAGAACTAAATAAAGATAACTGCGAAGGTTGATTTCAATTTTGTGAAGCTATGACTGAAAAATTGAAAAATGAAGAGATAAAAGAAGAAATAGAAAGACTCAAAAATAACAAAAGTGCAGGAGAGAATGGAATACCAGCCACTCCACGAAAGAGTATATCACTTAATACAAAAATATGGCGAAAAGAGAAAATGCCAGAAGAATGGAATAGTGCCGTGATACGCCCTATCTTTAAAAGAGGAGATAAAACACTATGCGAAAATTATAGAGGAATTGCGTTGTTGGACACAACATATAAGATCTTAGCAAAAATAATACGCAACAGACTAAGTAAATATGAGAAAGAAATAATTGGAGAGTATCAGGGAGGTTTCAGAAGCGAAAGATCTACAATAGAATAAGTGTTCGCGTTGCAAATGATACAAAATGGAAGCTATGAACGAAATTTGAACTTACATATGCTCTTCATAGACTTTAAACAAGCATATGACTCCATACTGCGTATATATGAGGCGATGGAAACACTGAAAATACTACAAAAATTAATAAAGCTGATAAAACTGATAAAACTGACATTGACCAACACGAATGGTAGAATTGTGGGCTAAATATGAGGACAAGTCCCGGTCGATTTTCGCAAAAAAAAATTATAGCGCCGTAAAGCTGACCTAAAAAGTGATAAATTATCTTAATAAAAGTTTTGCGAGACGTGCCTACCAGAGTCACAATTCCAGAAAAACGGTCTTACCTTGAAGTGTTTACGTTACGTTCAAACGAAATCTTCTTATGTATTTAATCCCATAAGTATAATTTATAATACATTTATAATAACTTTTATCCTTTTTCTACAAATATGCCTTCCATTATTAATATAATTTTCAGTTATTTACCAATAATTTTACATTTTCTGAGATGTTAAAATGTATGACTTTCTAAATGACATTTGACTAGTAGCAACCAGTACCAACTTAAATAGATGTATATTCATGTAATTCTTCTTATTCTTCTTCGAAGCGGTCTATTATTGAAGTTAAACGTTGGTTAAACGAATCGTTGCCGTACACACAAACATTGAATGATGCACGAACTTGCGTATTCTTATGATTTTTCCTGTACATACTTATTAATTCTTTTTGTCGCGAGGTTGTTTTGGATGCGTATATCATACATAAAGAAAAGTTAAGGGGGTCAAGTAAAATCGTAGAGATAGACGAATCCAAATTTGGAAAAGAAAGTATCATCCTGGATATTTTGTAGAGGGGCAACAGCTGGTGTGGTGTAGTGTGGTGTGGGTTTGGGTCTGGTGGTGTGGGATAGTTTGGGCCGGGTGGTGTAGTGTGGGTTTGGGTTTGGGTTTGGGTTTGGGTTTGGTGGTGTGGTATAGTTAGGGCCGGATGGTGTGGGTGGGTTTCGGTCTGGTGGTGTCGTATAGTTAGGGCCGAATGGTGTGGGGTGGGTTTCGGTCTGGTGGTGTGATTGGGTTTGGGTCTGGTGATATGGTGTGGATTTGAGCCTGGTGGTGTGGGATAGTTTGGGCCGGGTGGTGTGGTGTGGGTTAGGGTTTCGTGGTGTGGTATAATTAGTGCCGGATGGTGTGGAGTGGGTTTCGGTCTGGTGGTTTGGTATAGTTAGGGCTGGATGGTGTGGCTTGGGTTTCGGTCTGGTGGTGTGATTGGGATTGGGTCTGGTGGTATGGTGTGGGTTTGAGTCTGGTGATATGCTGTGGGTTTGAGTCTGGTGGTAATGATGTGGATTTGGGTCTGGTTGTGTAGGATGATTTGGGCCGGACGGTGTGGGGGTGTTTGGGTCTGGTGGTGTGGCGTGTGTTTGCGTTTGTTGGTGTGGTATGGGTTTGGGTCTAGTGGTGTGGGATAGTTATGGCCGGATGTTGTGGGGTGGGTTTCGGTCTGGTGGTGTGATTGGGTTTGGGTCTGGTGGTATGGTGTGGATTTGAGTCTGGTGGTAGCGGTGTGGGTTTGGGCCTGGTGGTGTGGGATAGTTTGGGGCGTGTGGTGTGGTGTGGTGTGGGTTTGGGTTTCGTGGTGTGGTATAATTAGTGCCGGATGGTGTGGAGTGTGTTTCGGTCTGGTGGTGTGGTATAGTTAGGGCGGATGGTGTGGCGTGGGTTTCGGTCTCGTGGTGTGATTAGGATTGGGTCTGGTGGTACGGTGTGGGTTTGAGCTTGGTGGTATGATGTGGGTTTGGGTCTGGTGGTGTGGGATAGTTTGGGCCGGGTGGTGTTGTGTGGGTTTGAGTTTCGTGGTGTGGTATAATTAGTGCCGGATGGTTGGGTAGGTTTCGGCCTGGTGGTGTGGTATAGTTAGGCCCGAATGGTGTGGGGTGGGTTTCGGTCTGGTGGTGTGATTGGGTTTGGGTCTGGTGGTATGGTGTGGATTTGAGTCTGGTGGTAGCGGTGTGGGATGTGTCTGGTGGTGTGGGATAGTTTGGACCGGCTGGTGTGGTGTGGGTTTGGGTTTGGGTTTCGTGGTGTGGTATAATTAGTGCCGGATGGTGTGGAGTGGGTTTCGGTCTGGTGGTGTGGTATAGTTAGGGCCGGATGGTCTGACGTGGGTTTCGGTCTGGTGGTGTGATTGGGATTGGCTTTGGTGGTATGGTGTGGGTTTGAGTCTGGTGGTATGGTGTGGGTTTGAGTCTGGTGGTAATGGTGTGGATTTGGCTCCGGTGGTGTGGGATGATTTGGGCCGGATGGTGTGGGGGTATTTGGGTCTGGTGGTGTGGCGTGTGTTTGGATCTGTTGGTGTGGTATGGGTTTGGGTCTAGTGGTGTGGGATAGTTATGGCCGGATGTTGTGGGGTGGGTTTCGGTCTGGTGGTGTGATTGGATTTGGGTCTGGTGGTATGTGTGAGTTTGAATCTGGTGGTAGTGGTGTGTATTTGGGTGTGGTTGTGTGGGATGGTGTTGGGTGTGTTTGGGTCTGGTTGTGGGGGTGTGTTTGCGTCTGGTGGTGTGGTATGGGTTTGGGTCTAGTGGTGTGGGATAGGTTGGGCCAGATGGTGTGGGGTTGGTTTGGGTCTGCTGGTGTGGGATAGTTTAACGTTTCTTTCTGTATGATATACGCATCCAAAACAACCTCGCGACAAAAAGACATAAATATGTTCAGAAGAAATCGTAAGAATGCCCTAGTTCGTGTATGAATCATTTTTTCCATATATGGCAATTATTCATTTACAAACGTAAACAAGCAACTAAACGAACCAAGAATATATATATATATACGCACATCTGATAGTCAATGATCTAAATCAGATAAATTAACACAAAGATTTGCTTAAATTATCGACTAGTAAATACAGAAAAATCATAAGAATACGCAAGTTCGTGCATCATTCAATTTTTGCGTGTACGGCAATGATTCGTTTAACCAACGTTTAACTTCAATAATAGACCGCTTCGAAGAAGAATAAGAAGAATTACATGAATATACATCTATTTAAGTTGGTACTGGTTGCTACTAGTCAAATGTCATTTAGAAAGTCATACATTTTAACATCTCAGAAAATGTAAAATTATTGGTAAATAACTGAAAATTATATTAATAATGGAAGGCATATTTGTAGAAAAAGGATAAAAGTTATTATAAATGTATTATAAATTATACTTATGGGATTAAATACATAAGAAGATTTCGTTTGAACGTAACGTAAACACTTCAAGGTAAGACCGTTTTTCTGGAATTGTGACTCTGGTAGGCACGTCTCGCAAAACTTTTATTAAGATAATTTATCACTTTTTAGGTCACCTTTACGGCGCTATAATTTTTTGCTCCGAATTGTGTTAGAAGGAAGCTACTCAAAACAATTTAATATCAGGAGAGGGTTAAGACAGGGAGATCCCCTGTCTACGGACCTATTCAACATGGTTCTTGAAATGATAATGAGAAAAAGCGAAATCCAGAGGACAGGATTGATTTTGCACCATAAACACCAAAGCATAGCATATTGTACTGAGAATTTAGTTAATTCGTTTTTTAAAGTAAATTGCACCGGTCTAGCTCGTAGATAAAACATAAAAGCATAAATTATAACAATTTATATTTATAGATTTTTGGAAATATTGAACATATAATCGAAATATTTACCTATTTTAGTGTGTGTGAATGTATGTGTGAATTTTCCGTTGACGGTTCTTCCTGTATCTCCTTTCTTCACTTCTTTTCTCGACGCAGCTTATGGATTCCTCCGTTTTATCAATTCTTTCTTCTTCTGTATGGTGAAGTTCTTTTCTTACTAATACTTCTACTTAAAACCTTTTCTTTTGGAAATATATTTTAGACTTCTTTATTGACTTTTCTAAATTGTCAATTGAATCGTCGTTCACCAAACAAACTTTTATTTCTTCTCGAAACCAGGACTACACTCGTCTATTTCACCGTTGTCCCCGAAACGAAACTTTAATTCACCTTGACTTCAGTACATCCAAATATACTGCTGTTATAGAAACCTGTACCGTACGTCGATGTATGCTTGGTTATTTCCAGTAAATTTATGTGAATTCTTGTAATGTATAATTGTTGTCGAAATGTGTAAAAAATGTTAACAAAATTTTTTAATCCATTAAATCATGTTTTTGTAAAATATTTAACAAATTTTAATTTCTGGTGACATTTGTTTCTCCCATTAACTGTCTCTGGCTGGAGTTAAATTAATGAGATAACACCCGTAGGGTAAAAATGCGTAAAAGGTGGTGGGCGTGGTGTCGAAAAGGTATAAATTGAACCTCAACACTAGGCTAAATGTCAACCATAACCCCGAACTTAACTATGATTTTGATAACTTGAATTATAATAAATGAATTTTCTAATGGTAATTAACCATTTGTATATTATTATACTACAATATGCTGATGATGTAGTTTTACTAGCAAGGTCAAAGAAGGAATTACAAAGAGTATTCGAAAAATTTGAGAAGGAAGCACAGAAGTACGGCTTACTAAGAAACGATTCGAAAACAAAATATGTATATGGAAATGGGAACAGGTGTATCTAAAGAAAACGAATTCATAAAATTTCAAACCGAAGGAAAAGAATACAGAATAGAAAAAGTAAACCATTTTGAATATCAGGGAGTAACCATAAAAACTAAGGAAAAGAAAGCGAAGAAATAGAAAAAGAATTTTAAAAGGGAACAGAGCGAAGGGGGCACTTACAGCAGTGCTGAAATCAAAAAACATATCAAGAACAGCAAAAATAAGAATACACGAAGCCGTTATAAGACCAACAGTTCTGTATCCGTGCGAGACCTGGACCATGACAAAACAGGATGAAGTTAAATTGGAGATGTGGGAGAGAAAAACGTTACGAAAAATTGGACATGTACAATACACCAAAAATAACGCAAAATATGGGGGCACAGAGAGCCAGATGGCTAGGCCATGTAATGCCATCGCCAGAACAGAGATGGGCAAAAAGGGTCTTGTTGGAGGGGAAGGCGGAAAAAGGAGGAGAGGACGACCAAGGAAGAAATGGTTTGCATCTATTAAAGAAGACGTGATTAGGAATGAAGAAGTGAAGGTACTGAGAAGTATATTCACATAATTATAGGTCCATATTCTTTTGATGATAAACTAAATGGTGAACTTGTCGATTTTCTTTACTTTGAACTTATATCTGCTCTGGTTCCAATACTCCCCAACAACGATATTCCGTCCGCAAATATTAAGTATCGGCTATACGGTGTGCGGTCAGATTATATACCTCTTGTGAGACAATATCTTAATGAAATATGTACATGTTTCAAAATATATGGCTGGGCATACACCATTTTATATAATATTTTCTTGATCCCAATCTTCTTGATTTCTTCTTTGAACATACATTGCATGACATGGAAATTGTTACACCAAGAAGGGGTGCGAATTTTTTTTACCAAACTTGGCAGAAATATTTCCCTATTCAAATGTAATAATCGATTTAATTATTTTGTTACAATGGATCAAGTGGTCATGGCACTTCATGCAGTATTTTCTAGCATTATTGTCAGCCGTATGTCTTGCAATTTTTTATTAAATTTTCACCGTTTTCTCTTGTTTTAATTTCGTTTAACTTGTTTTAGAAGTTTGATTATGCCTAGAGTGCGGCAACGTAAAAATTACCGCCAGTTGAGCGAATTCGACAGAGGTGTAATTGTTGGATTACGCAAATTCGGATTTTCGTTCAGGGAAATTGCAAATCGCCTTAACCGGAACCTATCCACCACCATGTGCTGTTATCAGTCATAGGGCAGGGAACGTCAGTAATGTAGCCGAAGAGGAACCGGAAGCCGAAAAAACTAGTGAGGTGCAGGTTAATTGCGGATCAAGGATTAGGTGTTGACGCTCGTCCCGTGATCCCCTCACATCGTTTATCGCCGTATCAGGGCTTTCGGCTTGCAATCCTATCGGCCAGATCTTGCTCCACTTACGGATCAATAGCGACGGCAACGATTGGAGTGGTTGCGAATGCACTGGAACGTGGAGTGGTATAGGGTGGTGTTCAGTTATGAATCCTGATTTTATATAGGGATTTTCTGTGTAAAAGGTGCACCGAGCCGTGAAACTTATACTATGGGGTGCTATAGCAAATGAGAGTAGGACTCAGTTGATGTTTATCCGAGGCAATATGAATGCTCAGCGTTACGTTGGTAAGATGGCGAAACCCTACATTCTTCCATATCTTCAGCAGCCTGAGGACCCACTTTTTCAGCAATATTATGCCCGTTCCCACATTGCGAGAATTTCACTAAACCAGTGGGAAGAGGCTCATGTCAATATCTTGTCATGATCACCCAGATCTCCCGACCTTTCGCCAATTGAACACGTGTAGGACATTATGGGAAGAAAACTGAGAAACTTCGCGAAACCAACGCAAACACTGTAAGCTCTCCGGCATGAATTACAGGTTGCTTGGGACACCATACCCCAAGAGGATATGAACTACTTACTGAAATCAAATGCACGAAGAGTGATGGAGTGTGAAACTAATAAAGGAGGCCCAACATATTATTTATAAAGAAAAAATGAACTGTGCTAATCTTCTCTCCTTCTTTTTTGAAATTTTAATCAATTATTATATGCGAATAGGTAACCGTTCTTGGCGTTGCAATTTCAATGTCATGTAGTGTAGATGTAGTGTCATATCATATATGAATAAGTAATATTTTCCAGGATATCAGAGATATTGTTCTAAAAGAATTTCATCACCTCTACTAGTGACAAGAAACCCAAGACTAGCAACACTTCATTTTATTTTCTGTTCATCTCATCATTTGCGCTAATAAAGTTTGTTTACCTTCCTGAACTACATTTACCGCTTTTTCGCCAGAGCGTGAGGCATATCCAATATACCTCTTGTTCGACCTTATTATTATACATGCTCTTTATTCATAAAAATACAGTGGAAAGACAAAATTGACTCGACCGAGCGTTTCGTTCCATATTGCACTCATTGTATATTATTATAATTTCACTTGATATAACATATATAAAATATGTATGTATATATTTTTTTAATTTTTTTAAGATAATACTTTACACCGACCATGCCGAAGTCCAATGGCGTTTGCCAAACTTATCATCATCCTGCTGTACCCCTTTATCATTTCTAGCTGGAAAGACCTATGCTTAAAACATTTTCTACATCTTACAGTGCAAAACCCCTATCATTTACAAAAAATAACCTCCAATGATGCCTCGCTTGCAGTCTCACTATGTTCCCAATTCAGTTTCCACAAATTCATATTCTGATGGTTCTTCAACCGATATGTTGAGCTTTGAAATTAATGGGCTTGTATTGAAATTTTGTAAATATCTCGGAAACTATAACAGATCTCTTCTTTTTTGTAGAATATAATTTGAAGTATATTACATAGTCCCAAGGATGATGCGAATTATTTTCGGTAAAAGTTTTCTCCGGCTAGTAATTGTTTCTTAGGTAATTCACCTAATTACAAGATGATTATTACTATAGGCCGGGGTTTCAGGCGACTAGCACCTTGTGGGGTAGGCTTTACGTCGTTAGATTCCGCTGGACTAATTTTCCTGCGTCCAAGTAACCATATCTGGTAGATTTAGAATCGAGATGCATCGAACTGGCTAGGAATGTATGCCTCTTGCCGATGAATCGTAAGCACGACGAAATGTTCCGAGACTTTCCCCTAGTGCAATGCAATTCCTGTTCTCAACTAATTATCACATGCGTTACGACATTGCAAGTCTGAGCAAGCAATGCACTAAAAGGCTTTTAGGGTCCAGGTGTTCTCCAATACGATCACGATGTGTCGGGTTTTTATTATTAAGGCGGCAGGCGGTCCGAATCAATATCAGCCAAGGTACTTCGCAAAAACTGAAACCTTCTCCGCGGCGAAACATTTTATTCCCTCAGGGCCGTCAACCATCAAAGGGAAGAAGGAGTTATCCCACCGGCGTTTGCGATGCTCCTTGAAGAGGCTACTCAATAGAGTGGTGGGAGGGATGATGACATTACATCCTGAGGACAGTGGGTGCAGTAATGATTTAGAGTCCCTGTAGGTGGTTGACATAACTAGGGCCCTGATGATGTCAGTGTGATATAGACAAAGTACTCCCAATTTCTCAATTGAGGTAGCTCCAAACATTGCTTCCACCGTGTAGAGCAGCGGATTGTGGTGGATGATGTTCTCAACAGTGACGTTGAGTAAGAGGCTTTTACTCAATGCATCGTCGAGTAGGTCCGGTCTGACACCAGTGTCAAAGAAAGTTATATTAGACTGGAAGGGGGCATTATACTGCCACCCCGAAGAAAACCAAAAGTATCAGACCGAAAGAACTCATCTAAGTCCCAAATCAGCTTTCCCTACCCCGGAAAGCATGCCTGCAGTTCATCTGTCGAAGAAGTCGTAATCTGCACAGCCGCCACCTTTATTGGGCTAAATCAGGGGCACCAACCAGCAAGTGTCAGATGGAGTGACGTACCAGCACCGCGGTGTCCCGCCCCGACCATTTGAGTTTATCTATTCCATGACATAATTTTGGATCGCTGTTCAACCGTCTGCCGCCCCTTGGGAAAGTAACTGAACGAATAATTCGCAGAAGGTGTAGTCGAAGAGAATTATTTTCGGTACTCAATTCATATTCACGAGAGGACTCGACGTTTTGATGCAGGTACTACGCCTTTTTGAATACATTTAGAGAACATTGAATTTGGATGTTTCAAAACCGTTCGACAAAGTATGGCACCCATACCTCAACTATACACCTAGCTGATATCTCTATCGATTACTGGTGAAGGTTTCGTATTTTCTTGCACCAGCCGGGCTTAAGAACCAAACAAGCATCAGGACCACAATAACGCGTGTCCTGCAGATCAATATCTGCACCACACTGTCCGTCAACGCAATGTAGACCAGTAACGTTTGCGTATTGTCCCGCTGAAAAGTACAGGCACATTGTAAACCTTTAAATATTTTATCCTTCGACATTCTATGGCGAGGTTTGTATTTGGAGTATCCCAAGATCGGTGTTGTAAGGATTAGAATTAATTTATTTAAGAAGCAATACAATGAATAAAACTGGATATATAATGCATTAAGCATTAGGAGAAAAGTGCAAATCAAAAGCGGTTATCGAGATAAGAGTGTGTATCTTTATTATTTGTTACCTAAATAACTTTCCACGCCCATACCACCATCGTATATTTCTTGATACAATTCCGTTATGAACAGTACCAGCAAGTAAATAAATCTTAAACCTTCAAAATGTATGCAATAAAATTGGTTCCTCCATGTTGCTAATTAATTTTGACGTCAATCTTGTTCGACTATTATATACAATTCCTATATATAATGATTCAGATGTTCCATAACAAACCGTTTTTAGATTACTTCTTGTTAGATTTTTTACAGCATTAATTACACTCAATTACTACACATCAGTTCCTGGCAAGTAATAAATGTTTTCTTATAGTCGTAACATAAAATGTAGAAGAATGTATTTTTTTTTTTGTATGATTACTTGCTTACTGTACTTGGTGTTGCATGCATTTTTCCTAGACCTAGTCTCTTCGTACAATATTTTTTCATATGTAATTATAGTGTGATTGTGTTTTCCCTTGCTATCATTCACTTCAGCACTTCTAAAAAATTGAGTGTCTAATAGACGAAAGTATTCAATTAAATCGAGGCACGTGCAATAATAGGTCTAAACTACTCACTTGCCGAGGTAAAGTTTTCAATAATTGACAAAATTGGCATAACTGCTTACGTCAACAAACTGAAAATTACCACATCCTGTTAAGGTGTTAAACAATACTCATTACGATACTTTGTACACAACAATGATTTTGCTCGTTGCGAATACTTTCCGTTTGATTAATCTTAGAAAGCCAGTTTAGCTTCGGGAAAGTTTCGATAGTTACAAATCGTCCTAGCTTTTTGTTTTTTATTTGATGAATTGCATTTATTAACTTATATATCTAAAAATCTTCCCTTTTAAATGTTACATACGTATGTATTTGTTTAACTATTTTTGAGAATATAAATACAACTATTCGATTGGTAGATGTGTGTCATGTAGTACACATTTGCACTTAATACTTACAACGTATCCTCTTCTTCCTTTACTTTTAAATACTTTGCTTGTTCCGAATTTTTCCTTGCTATGTGGGAGATCATGCATTTCTCTTTAAAAGTCGCGTTTGTTTGTGTTGCTATTGAACATCTGTTATCGAGGTACTGTTTGAACTAAATTAAAGACAACCACACAAAAACCAAACAAGAAAACCAACAGAAAATCCGACAAGCGACGACGCCATTCATTTAAAATGAACTAGAGTACAAGATGTGTTACTTCCGTAAACATCATATGTATATATATATATATATATATATATATATATATATATATATATAGTTATAACCTTTAACCTATTATCTTCATAAACTTCATACACTGTTAAAAATATAATTGCACAAAGCAAACAAAAATGTGCTTATTGAAAACATGCTTCACACTTATCATTAATGCATATTATATAATATTTATGGGATGTAAAATTCAAATAAATTTCGCCAGGATCTCCCTTCAACATACCAAGTCCTTTTCTCCATTTTTTTGGTATATTTTCATTCTGCTGTTATAGAATACATTGTCGATAACTATTATTGTACTGAACCGGTCTTCATGTAATTGAGCACCTACTTCATCCAGTGAATCAGTAGCATTATTATTGTGCAGAAATATTAATTTTGTTATAACAACATAATCATTCTAATTATCCATAAGTGCGTGGAGCTATAAGACCTGTTGATAGATCTCCGACTAAAACTATTCGCACTTTCTATTATTATTTATAAAGTTCTGTGTTCAGTGTTTATCCGTTTCTTCGGTGTAAACAATATTTCTCCTTTCTGCTCTAAGTTTGGTCGTAACTATTTATCATCTATGTTTATAACAATTAGTAGAACATAGTAAATATGCATTAAAAAATCCTAAACATATGCATGCTAATATGCATTAAAAGTGGAAGAATATTCTCTTAAATATGCATCTATGCACTTAAGTATGCTTTCATGCTAAAATATATGTAAAAAAAGTAACAGAATTTGCACTTGTTACTAACCACAAATAAATTAAAATATATTTTACAAACATAACGTTATATTTATTTACAATAAACCCACACAGAAACACACACAAATTGCACTATTTTATTAAGTTAAAACAATACAATACTAAACGTTTTTCTATATTATCCATACTCATACATTGCGGTCACTTAATATGTGTTTGTAAGATGAAAATTCCTTCAACCTCACAAGATGTTATTGGAGCATATTTAAACTTACAGCTAATGCCTGGTTCTATATCTACATTTACATTATTAATAAAATTGCCATTTAAAATATCATTTCTTTCATTAAGTTGCTTAAAACTTTATTTTTCTTTCTAAAACTGAACGATATTTCCTTTTTATATTATTTGTGGCTGTAGTTTCTAACTTTGTAATTATGTCTGCAGTACAAACAAAATTGCTTTGTATATATGCCAGCTGATTTTATAATATGTGGTTATTAAAAAGATACATTACATATTTTTCAATAGCTGCATTGTCGCGGTTAAACTCACTAATTACACTTTTTAATCCATTATATTTTTTTATAAAAATTCAACTGCTCGTAACCAAGCGCCCCATCTGGTTAAAGCAGTCTGTATATTCTAACCTAATACATTCGGCAACTCTATTTAAGCCATGAGTTAAACATGTCCTATGAATTAATTTGGGGGAAAAAATAGATTTTGTGCTGCTTTTATAATGTCCACGACAGCATCCGTTATCCTTAAAAGTACATTGTCCGTTGAAAATTTTTGTGGGGAGAGAGAGTTAGATAAGTTCTCATTTACAAATCGCGCAATAGTTAAATTATTTGTTTTATCGAGTTAGTTTACATTAATCAAATATCTACTTCCTAGCTCAATTTTGTCCAAACTGCCAATAACAAACTTCGCAATATATCGCCATTTTACAACTGTTGTCTTCAATAATTTCTCTAATGTCTGCCATCACTAAATTCATAACTTAAATTCACATATTTTTTCCGTGAAGTTGAAGAACTAGGAACATTGAAATCTCGGAAATTATTTTTAAAAGGGTTTGAAACATTGGGTGGTGAAATTTATACAGAAGAATATTCACACTAGCGAAGAGTTCACACAAATATTTTGAGAATTCTTCCTGGCTTTCTTTGCTTCGTTTATTGTGAGTCGTAGTTCCCAAATGATGGTCTACTTGAAATTTTTTTATCGCAAGTGATCTGCACGTAAAATAATAATAATAATAATAATAATAATAATAATAATAATAATAATAATAATAATAATAATAATAATAATAATATATTATATCATAATAATAACTTTTAAAAGTCGTGTTATGATTAAAATGCGTGTGTTACTGTGTTAAAAATTAACTTACCCTCTTATTGAATACCATCAAGTTGGTAACCGAATTTGAGAAAATATAATAATTCATCGGAGTTCCTGGTTGATATGAAGATAGTACTTTGCGAAAAATTTCCAGAGTTCTGCAAAATTGCGCGAGAAAATGGAAAATACCGAAAATGAACCTAACCACGGATATCTTTTCAATTTTCAACTTCACAAAAAAAACGTTATTAGGATTTTCGATAGCACTCTTAGAGTTCTAGCGGGAACTGCTGTTAATTTTTTCATCCAGAAATATGGGTATCATACTATTGCAAATATCTTTCAAACTAAGGTTTTGATAAAAAAATGTTGTAAGAGTCTTCGATAGAACTCTTAGGGTGGTATTCAGATCCGCGAGTAGAACTGTTTTCGCGATTTTCTAAATTAACATTTTTTGCAAAAGCTTAATTTTTGCAGATTTTTTCGCAAGATTGCTCAAGAATTTTCCGTACTCTAGAACTATTTCATTAAATTCTATAATCGAATAAAAATAAACAATTTATAAGGGAAAAGTATTTCATTTCTAAATCAATGGTAAATAGTTGAAGTTAGAGTTAGAGCGCTATCTGATGGGGAGATGCAAATACGGCACATTTTGTTCCTTCGATGCGTATGTGTGTGTGTGTACGAGAAAGAACTAAGGAAAGAAGAAAGATAGAAAAGCGTGTATTTGACGATTTCAAACGTATCACTTTTCCCAGTTAACTATCTGCAGAACGTCCTTAAAAGAGTTTCGCCCTAAACATCGCGCAAAAGTTCTGATCGCAGTTTCCGCTAGAATCCCATCAGTTCTATCGACAACCCTAATAACGTTTTTTTTGTAAAGTTGAAAGTTGAAAAGATATTCAAGGAAATAAAACTCGTCTATATGTGTAGTGAAAAGGAAAACAAATCGCGCAAGAGTTCTGATCGCAGTTCCCACTAGAACTCTAAGAGTTCTATCGAGAATCCTAATAGCATTTTTTTGTAAAGTTGAAAATTGAAAAGATATTCGTTGCTACGTTGATTTTCGGTATTTAACTTTTTCGGGCAATGTTGCAGAACTCTTGAAATTTTCCGGAAAGTACTCTAGAACTATTTCATATCTACCAGGAACTCCGATGAATTATTATATTACAAATTAAAAGTAGAAAAATAAATCTACAAAACTCTCAAAAATATTCTCACGGAGGCTTATTCGGCAACATTCAACGAAAGTTATCCCCGTTCATCCACAAGTTTAATGTTAAAATCTAAGACGATGAAAGTACATATGTATATCATCTCGTCGTGGAGTGCTTTGACGAAACGCGCTAGGGTTCCAATCTGCGATAAATAAAGCTTAATTCACTCCATTTATAATTAGTAATATTTGCAATATAGGCTGCAGTGCAGGTCTTTGCACAACTATAGTTGAATGTTGCCGAATAAGTCTCCGGGAGGATATTTTTGTGAGAGTTTTGTAGATTTCCTTTTCCACTTTTTCTTTGTAATTGTAACTCTTTCCACGCTTTAGTAACCAGTTTCTAATTATTATATTTTCACAAATTCGGTTGCCAACTTCACGGGACTCTCTTATTGCATGCTATGCAAAAAAATGTGATTGGAGTCTACTATCTTGAAATTCTTTTTGTCAGCAATCTACTTGTTTAACAGGGCACCTTTATCAGAAGCCTGCTTAGGCATTTTGATACTGAGACAATTGCCATAGTATAAGTTTCTAGAATACACCGTTGATGTTCCTGAGTGACAACTGATTTATAAAATGTAAATCTTTACTACTTATGACGAAAAGACGAAAAGAAGGGTTGAAAAATTACCTCCGCCAATAACAAGAGTCACAACACAACAAGAAAAAAAGATGGTGTTTGTGGTTTACGCACGTGTGAAGTGAATACCCAAAAATTGTCATATTTCTTATTTGGTCATCGCGTTTTCGTTCCACGTGTTTTTTGATGATTTGGGAATCAGTAGGATTAGGTTGTAGATAATCTTTTTCGGATGTTTTATGTATAATGTTTCATTATCTTATTCGTTCTTATACGTTAAATTAGAATGATTCGGAAGTCATTATGATTAGGTTGTATAAATATTTATTCAGAGGTTTCGCCTCTGGCTCGCTCATCATACTCTCTGCATCTCGTCTTCCCAAGCACGCCACGTATACCCTCTGTTCTGACCACCCGACTCGTCGCCTCCCGCGCACACAGCATAAATTTAACGCTCTTACGCTTACGTTTACGGTTAAGCTTACGCTCGAGCCGGTCTAGTGTCTCTTAAAAAGTATTCACTTCAATAATGTCGCTTACTGGGTACTAATATTGTTGTTTACTTTTCGTTACGTACCATCAAAAATGTATTTAGCGCAGCAGTGTGTATGCTGTACTTACTTGGTTATCTGGATAGTTGGACATTCCCATCAATAAGATCAGAGAAATTTCTAAAATAGAGGATAATGTCATGCTATAGTACAGTTGTTTTTTACCGTAAATTACAAAATTCTGCCGATAGTGGTTGGAAATTAGTTTAAAAATATTCCAAATTATGCATTTTTTTGCATATGCATTTATAGAAAATGTTGAAAATATCCATTTACACCCTTAATATACATTTTGCATATTTTCCAAGCTCTATTTATAATGGGTGTTCGTTCTTGAAATTACAGCA
Organism: Chrysina gloriosa; assembly: GCA_038088585.1. Lineage (NCBI taxonomy): Eukaryota > Metazoa > Arthropoda > Insecta > Coleoptera > Scarabaeidae > Chrysina > Chrysina gloriosa. The sequence goes on from CM076093.1 coordinate 57,083,209, forward strand.
AACGCTCGATAATGTGAACTAATTCAGACCAAAGGTGTTTCACATTATCGAAGGTGATTATTTCACAAGAAAATTATTCAAAGAAACCTTTAGTACGCCAAAATAAAACACTAAGGATAACAATAAATCAAAATAGCGTCTTATAATCGTGTATTAAAAAACGAACGTTAGCCAACAAAGTTGTAATTAAGACTACATTTGCAAAATCAAAACTGCATATGTACGTATACGCAATTAAGCATCTGTGTTTGCTGTAGCAATAAGTTATCCCGGGAATGTACACAATTAACTTCAAATATGGAAATAGGCTACATAAATCGGGACTCCCCTACATAATTGGATAACTCAAGGATTGATCAGACTAAGCTTTTCATATGCAACTTGTAATGGTCGAAATTATTCGTAGACGATCGGAAGTTGCGAAGACGTCGCATAAGCGTACATATATACACTCGATCCGCTCCGATTAAATTCGATCTTCGTTGATTTTCGCCTTCTTAGATCTGTTTACGTGATCGAGTTATCGCACTTACAATGCCTTTACGTTATCGATCGCTCCGTATAATCCTATTCTACGAATTTTGTGTTCATATTAGCGCAATGTTTCCAATATCGGGTATTTACCTTACCGAGCGTTTGCTGTATTTCTATCCCCTGTAGATAACAACGTACGACCGTAAGTGAGAGTGGGGTATTTAGCTTGCATCATTAGATATTGAGGAATTCTGGTTTCATTCAGTAATTGACGGTTTTGAAGATGCTTTCCTCGTTGCTAGCGAACTTAATTAAATAATTGTGTGGTGAGGAGTTCTCTGATGTTCTGTTAAAATAGTCATTATTTCGATCATTTTATTACTTCTTTTTCACGATTACTTTGTAATTTTTGTTTTATCTGATGTAAATCGCTGTTCCGCTACCTTTTGTCTCTAGACTTGTATGCATAACTATAGGGTGTAACCATATTTCTGTGATAGCTACTTCTTCTGAATTTTAGTGTATTGATTAATTAATTAATTAATTCTAATAGTACGAAATTGATTTTGTTTTGTTAATTTACTTGAGTTTTCTTCGTTTTATTGTGATTTGGTCGCTTGTTTCATTCTTTTTGATTTATATATATACATTGCAGCCGCCGATCGACATATATTTGATTTCCTTTTCTATCTTATTTTTTATCCCCTGGTGGAATAATTTGCTTCTCATTTTTGTAAGTGGTTAATTTATGAATATTGTGCTGTTTTTTAGGGGGCTCTGCGGCGAGAGTTAACAGGAAAATATGAGACGCTTGAAATCGTCAGATAGACGCTTTTCCTCTATCTTTCTTCTTTTATTAGTTCTTTCTCGCTTGCACACACACACACACACACGATTGCGTCTCCCCCATCAGATGGCGCTCTTTTTGTGCTAATTCAAATTCAACTTTAACTTATTTACCATCGGTTTCGAAATGAAACACTTTCTCTTTATACACTATTTATCCAATTATAGAATTTTACCTTTTATTCAAATAAGCATCAAATGCGTAAAAAAATTGCTTCGCTCTTGTGCGGTGTCTCACGACACCTCTCCTTCTGTTTTTAGGTGGGAATCTACTGTGGTTATCTTTATGTAGCTCGACTATTATCGGACCATTGTTATTTTCATTTTTGCTGTAACATCTCCACTGTACTCTGTTGTTGTTTCTAGTTTTGCCATTATTTTGGTTATTACATATTTATATTATCTTCTTCCTGTTTCTTTATTCCGCTAATTACCAAGTAACATATCTTCCGTATTTTATCCTTTCTCCAGTTTTTTCTTTCTCATTTTCTTTGAATATTTTTTTATTTCTTTATTTTTTCTGTGACTTTCGTCGAATTTGTCCAACAGAAATGTTATTTTTCATGTTTTGGGTTTGTTGTCTATTGTTTTCCTAGTTGTTTAATCTTTACTTTTACTTGAGTTGTCTGCTACTCATTTTGTGTTTCATATTGCTCGTTTTTATCTTGTTGTTTGTATGATGGTATTTTGTTTGTAATTTTTATTCGCATATCATTATTACTTCTTCTAAATAATAGAATAATTATGAAGTGCTATGAAGCCATTTGGCCAAAAATACAGTAATCGACTTCAGTGATTTCAGGAAATTGCTAGCCTTAATAGTAGTTGGGCAAATAATTTTCGTATTCATGTTGTTACTACAGTTCAAAGTTCTATTTAATAAGCGAATTCCAGAACAATTTTAATTTTATAATCTATGCATGGATAGAACAAACAATAAATTCTTTTTCGCAAGTAAATATGATTCAATGGCTATGTCGCCTGTGTCGAAAAATAGCAGAAGGTTTTCAGGTATAATTCACGTTCAAGGGCAAAGAAATCGCTCTCGCGGAAACTAGAGTCAGGGCTAATGTAACTAAGGCAGCGGCTGGGACCCCATTAGGTATACATATTGCATAATGAAGCAATGGAAATAATAAAGGTCGAAAGGCAAATAATGTCTTAAATATATGTCTTCAAGTATTCAATTACTAATTAACTGCTGTAATTAATAATTATTTGTTTTTTAATAGAAAGAACTTGTAACTTTATGTATTGCAATAAGGTATTGTTTAGTGGATTTGAAATTTATTCCACATAGTAAACAATTGTTATAATGAAGTCAGGAATCACTATTAAGGTTAACGGTGCCGAAGTAAAATAGGACAAAGGAATTGTATTTTCTTTTACTCCAGTGTTTAATTTTATTACTTATATGGCTATCTTATTCTGTGCTTAGCAACAAACATTCAGACTGAAGAATTAATAATTTAAACTTTTATTTGTACTATATTCTTCTCTTATAATTATTGCCTGTTTTGTTTCTCATGGCATTCTGTGAATTAATGTTTTAACTCTTTTTTGTTCGATACGTAGCAACTTACCTTAATCCTCTATAAATTTAATTTTAGTGTTCGAAAGACTAAATGCATCAATCGTATAAATTTTAATTTGTATTTACCTACGTGCAAAAAGTTGCTAGCATATCAAACCAAATACCACTTCATTTACAGTGATTATATTTAGTAAGAATAACTCATAATCGTCCCCGTGGTTATATGGGATTATATATATATATATTATACATTATATAAACTACGTGACTACAATATTACTCTTACTAGTCCATAGATCATTGTAAATGGTTGCTTCACAATTCGCCTAGCCTCCAAATTCCACTATTTTAGGTATGACGCCAATGTCTAGGAAAATTGACGCCTGAAATATTGATGATAAACTTCTGTATGGTGATTTTGAAACATTTTTAATGCGCAAAATTGAAGTGTTAATTTTTGAGAAATTCTGCTGTCTACTGGATGAAACCATAGGTCTCACCTAATAGTTCAGACGTAGTCAACAGACATTGAGTCTGATTGCAATTGTTGGTGTCGTATTAACCAACTCACTTAAACCGTTAATCAAGAGAGCAAAAGAGAAGGTTCAACTGGATTCACGTAACGTCTAATTTTTTAAATATTCTCTCCTCTACCACTTTCTGACCAATCAAACTGGTAATTTTGGTAATTCTGGTAATTTGTTTCTAATTATTAGGTTAATAACAACTGAATCAAGTTATTATTTTATTTAACGATCTATATCTTGCTTTTGATGCGGAGTTGCCAACTATCCCAGGACAAACGACAGTCTTCAGTCAAATGAGACACTTTAGGTGTAGTTGAGTAAATTGCATACCTACATTCTACGGTATTTATCCAAACATTGTTATAAAGAATTTTCAGAGGATAATTTGATATATTGGCTAAATTTATTAGATGCTTTTGGTGATTTTGTAGACTGAGAACACTTGCCAGAAATCCAAAAATTTTTAATGAGCAAATTCACAAATTTGCTCATTAAAATTATATTTGCTTTGTAATAAAATAATTGCTGGCAAGCAATCCATAACATATTCAAACGATGATTTCCGAAGAAGTCTCTTCTGTCCAATAACTTGTACATATTTATTTTTTATATACCTACTAGTTTTGTATTTGTAACTGTATTTTTACATCGTGTTGTTTTTTCTTCTATATTTACATATATATTGTTTAATTCTATTTTTGTATATATGTACACCTGAGTCCATGCAGTTGATTCGGGATATTTTGCACGCTCTGCGCACTCAATTTGTATAAATGAGTCCCTGTGTTTAATTTTCTGCTGTAATAATGGGCTGCTAGAGCGTAGTTCTTGGACACACTACCTACAATTCTTTAGTAGGTTTGCAACATCGATAAGCTGTGCTAAGCCAAATCCATGATATAATACCGTACGTTTACTATAACTGATATTTTTATTTCTCTATTTGTGGATTTAACTACTTTTATTCATAGATATTTAGCTCTTGTATTTCATGTATCTAAAGTTCAATTTCAATATTACACCGAGCGATACAAGTTCTTTTTGCTTTAATTATCTTCAACTATTGTTATTAGATATGCTATTATTATTGTGTAATAAACACCTTTATTTTCAATACTTCCGGTTTTTATTTGTCTTAAATATATTTTGTCATTTTGTTATCATTAAATGAACTGCCTGTTTTTTTTTGTGAAGGATTGTGCGTCTATTCTCTGCGAACCACTTACATTGATCTTTAATTTGATTATTAAAACAAGTTTATTCCCTGATCAATGGAAGATTACTAGAGAAGTACCTGTGTTTAAAAAAGGGGATAAGTGTGATGTATTGAACTATCGTCTCATTAACATCATCTGTCATTTTGCTAAGGTTTTCGAAAGTGTGGTTAACCAACAAATCTTTTACAAGTGTAAACCAATACTAGCGTTGCAACAACATCACGGGCAGATCAACAATCACCAACTTGACAGAAATAACCCAGTACGTTAGTGAAGCTCTGGATGATCGAATACAAGTAGACGTTATCTATACAGATTTTACTAAGGCCTTCGACTCTGTAGATCATGCTTTGCTCATGGCGAAGTTGGATGCTTTCGGTTTTTCGGCGGATCTACTGCGGCTTATATCTTCCTACTTATACCAACGACGGAATGTTGTCTGTTACAATGGTTATTATTCTGGACAATATATTCCTGCATCGGGCGTCCCTCAGGGATCGAACCTGGGACCATTACTATTTATTATTTTTATTAATGACATTATCAAAACACTAGATTGTAGAGTACTTGCCTATGCAGATGATCTTAAAATTTATACTAAAGTTACATCATTGAATGATTGTAGACACCTGCATGTTAGTCTTCAACTGATTGGTGAATGGTGCGTGGTTAATGGAATAGACTTGAATGTTAATAAGTGCGCGGTAGTTACTTATATGAGAAATTCAAACCCATTCCAATTCCAGTATTCTGTGAATAGCGAGATTATTCCAAGATTGGATAAAATTAAAGACTTGGGCATCCTATTTGACTCAACATTGAGTTTTTCCGATCACATTTTAGACACGTGTTCTACTGCTACCAAATCCTTGGGTTTTATCATGAGATCATGCAGACAATTCAATAATCCTCTGGCAATTAAATCACTTTACTATGCTTTCGTAAGAAGTAAGTTAGAGTATGGTTCCTTAATATGGTATCCGCACTATGTTTATCTGCAATTATCTCTTGAAAGAGTTCAAAAGCGATTTTTAAAGTACCTTTCCTTTAAGGAAGATGGTTTCTATCCAGATAGAAACACTGACTACACTATTCTCCTCAGCAGACACGGCTTTGACACCCTAGGCAGTAGAAGAAAACAGTGTAGTGCCAAGTTCCTTTTAAACTTAGTTAAATCTAGAATAGATTCTCCTTCTCTACTGTCGCAGGTGAATATTCATGTTCCAGCACGCCCTACACGTTTGGCTAATACCTTTGCTGGTCCAAGAGCGAGAACTAATGTGTTAGTAAAGGCCCCGTTATCCCACATGATGTTTAATGCAAATTCATATTTCGCTGATCCGTTCCTATTATAACCTTTTGTTTCTCGTTTATCGTTAGCAGCTCCGTGTGTCTCTTTAAATTTGTCGTCTTCCAAATATGTCTTTGATTTAAGTTTTGGGATTGAAATTTTAATTTTTTTTTTTTTTTGTTTGTGTTATATTAGTTATAGTTTTGATATATAAATATTTAAGTACTGCACTCTAATGTATATATTGTCCTGTAATTGGAATTTCTTCTGTTGGACAATAAAGAATATTATTATTATTATTATTATTATTATTATTATTATTAAATGTATCATGGTTATTGGTTTCATAGCAATTAGTTTATATAAGATTTCAGCAATTAATGTTGCCTATATATTCACCCTATTGCAATTTTTGCTCTAAGATCATTCCAGGGTATTTGATGGACTTCTTCACTAGAAATTGGCTGTTACCTAAGGTGCTATATTCGGGTCTAGGACGTTTCAGCGCCGCCGTTCCTTCGCCGCCGGTTCTTCGCCAAACCAGTTCTTCGCCAGCCGATTCTCCGCCAGACCGTTTCTTCGTCGCGGCATAATATATTACTCCTTTAAACCTAACCATACGTCATTTCGACGAGCACCTTTTGGAGTGTATAATACCGTCTGTAACTAAATGTTTGTGTTAGTTTTAATACTTACATATGTTTAATAATAATAATACAATGTGTTTCTATTTTTGTTTCCATTTTTTAAAGCATTACTTTTTTTAAGATCATAATAAGACCACATGTCTTGTATTCGTCGTTTCAACGAAGGTTAGTTGTGTAGGGTTAAATACGAGTATTCCAAATGGAAAGTTATAAGCCTGTCTTACGTAATAGAAATTTTAACGTTTCTATCGTTGCATTGTTAGACTCGATTCACACTGTGATGCCGTTCACGGTTCAATCTCGCTCCGATCTCGGTCTGATCAAATCTCGCTGTGTCTAGACTCTACACTATTAATCCCACAATCAGTCTGTCTCGATCCATGGTCGACATAGGACGTTTTTTAACCTTCCTATACTCACGTCAAAATGAAAGACGTATACTATACTATATAAGTCGGTCTCACAGACCGTATGCGTGAGTATAGGAAGGTTAAAATTGCCAGATAAATTTGACTCGCCAAAAAATGGCATTTAATTTTTCAGTTGAAGAGTTAGCGATGGTAGCTAATATTTTGGATGAACAGGATATAAATAAAAGAAAATTACAACGTAAAATGAAAAGAAGAAAAATGTGGGTACATCCCAGTTTATTACGGAGAAAAGAAGAAAGCGAATATTACATTTTATATCGTCATTTCATAGACGACGAAGAATTTTTTTACAATATTGTCGAATGGACTCCGGAACATTTGAACTAATTTTGAAAAAAATGGAGTGCAAAATTTAAAAAATAAATACCTCTTTCCGCTGACAAAATATTTAGTGCGGCCTTACCAAGGATCAAAAAATGTTGAAGATAATGCGAAACAATATTTAATTATCGTTTGTATAGGGGAAGAAAATTAGTTCAATGTGCATTCGGTATTTTATCATAAACTTTCGCGCGTACAATAGAACACTCAGAGTTCATCCTCAATAACTTTAACAACATGGATTCTGCATAATATTATTAGAAATATTCCAAACACCAATTTCGAGAATAACTTGGAATGCATTAACACTAATCACGTGCAGAATCTAAGAAGACAAAGAGGAAATGCGCAGGCAGAAGCAAATCAAACAAGGGAAATTTCTAAACTCTCAATCTGAAGGTTCAGTACCGTGGCAAGAAAATCTTAAGATGTAATCATAATAAAAGCAATTAAATAAATATCAAACGTTCTATAACTTTTGTGTAATTAGAAAACTACTTTCACTATTCGCAGACGTGTTTTACGGTCATACTGCTCATCAGTGCGACTTTATGAGAAGTAGTTTTCATTTTCCGAATAACCACTATATGTGCTAGTACAATGGATGTTTGTACATGTGAGAATTTAATTAAGAAATTCGGTAGAATTAAATAGCTGCAAAAATGCGCAAATAAGTACATAATGGGGGAATTTCTTAATTGAATTTTCATATCTACAAACATATAACTTTTGTGTTTTACTTATCAGGTAATCCAACTTCTTCTTCAATCTCATTCTACATTTTCCTTTTATAATTATTGTCACTATAGTACTGTGACTGCAAAACATATAAGCCGCGTTTACCTTTTACTAATTAAATAAGTATTTCATTTGGAAATAATAAATACAAATTTATATTCAAAAGTTGGCAAAAATAATTATAGTATAATTATTTACTATTTATAATCATATGTTATAATTTACATCCATAAATACTTCTCAGATTTCCACGATTTATTACTGGCCATAATTATAAGAAACACTTAACATCTCGCTGCGCAACCGATGAAAGACTGGGGTTAAAACAAAAGCGTATTCACACTGTCGGTACAAGTCATGACAGGTTCGATCTCGTTTCAGTCAGATATTCTTTTCGACGAACCGGTGCCGGCGCGATATCGGATCGGAACTAGACCGATACAATAGTGAGAATTCTCTGATTCTTTCGTGTTTAAGAATATTTCACCGGACCGGGATCCAAGCGAGATTGAACCGTGAACGGCATCACAGTGTGAATCGAGCCTTACACTTCGCGTGCTCAAAGAAAATAGTATTCATATGAATTTATTAATTAATTCTTGTTTGGGTCATACGTTTTTCGCCCAAAACTGGTTTTCTCTTTAGTAACTTAAATACGACAACATCTGGGTTCACAAACTTTCTAAACCTAGTAATAAAAGCCATGTAGTCCTTTTTTGTCAATTTTCATTTGATTTAGTTCAACGAATGAATTAGTGTAATTAATAAACGTCTCAAAGGACAGGGTTTGTTTTATTTATCAATGAAATAAATAAGCGTTTTATTTTGGTTTCGTTCAAACCCTTTTGCACAGCACCGCTCCACTTTCACCTTCTACGAAATTAAATTAATGTTATTACAGAAAGGGAGGTGTCTAGCCGGTTAATCAATTATAGATAACTTTTTAATTTACAAACACTCTTAATTAATCACCACATCCCCTTGTAATTAACAATACCAATGTTAATTTTATCTGTTTATAAGTAAAATGCTTACCTGTGATATTTATTTATTGTGGTATTTACGGTGTGAAGCCATCCTTTTAAATTTGAGCTGAAATTTTCAGGTAATTGAGTAGGTTACCTGGCAAACGAAAAGGTTGCACACTCTAAGATTATGACGCCTACCCTGGATGAACATATTGTTAAAGTATTCACTGCTGAAGAACGTGATGTAATCTTAAATTACTGTCTTGATAATTTGAACTAAACTCATGGTAGACATGATCACAGAGAATTACTGCAATTTCTTGGTGGTACGGTGCCAAATTTCAACACTTAAGATGTACTTGTTCCGTGATCAATTCATCAACTCACCGACATACGTAGTGTCTGTATTTTCATAGTTCGTATGTATGTAAAGGTCTGGTTTGGATGCACCAATGCAATTAAAGCACCAAATCAAGACTTAAATTAAATTAAAAATATAATTGCTGACCCTGAACGAGATATATCTTTTACTTGCTACAAAAAGTTAGCAATCACTCCGAAGAAGCAATCGCTCTTTTATACTCCGATTGTAATGCTAGTGATGATATTAAGAGAAAATGGTTGAAGCAATTAATGTTCAAGCAAACAAAGAAAAATGCAAGCGAATCATAGCTAATCTAACAAATATCACTGAAACATATTCACAAAAAGATTTAATAGATTTTGTAAATTCGAACACACACGCGTTCTTTGATCGCTTAGAAATTTCGCAAGAATTTTTGGAAGTCGATCCATCGAATTGGAATGAAAGATTTGACTGCGCTCAAGGTTCTCAAATTTTGGCGATTTATACCAAGGAAAGCATGGCATTGCAGGTAGGGGATGACATCACTACCTACGCCATCGCTCAGGAAGTGGAGTGTTGTGCGGTTGAGTTGCTTAACTCTATGGCAATTATTCTAGCAGTGTACAGACCCCCTTCTTCAAATTTTGGCTTATTTATTAATATAATGACCACTATTCTAGGAAAGCTGAGTGTCGAAGATAAGATTATTATTATTGGCGAAGATTTTAATATCCACTTTGACACTCGCAACATCTACAATTCTGCATTTTATGACTTACTTCCTTCTCACAATTTTCATGTAACAATCAAACTCCCAACTAGAATATGTGAGTCGACAAAATCCTGTATAAATAACTTTATTGTTAATATATCTATAGATATGCATCAATTTAGATTTATCGGATTATTAATTTTCAATTGAAACAATTTTCTCATACTCGAAAAAACTATTTAACGAAACGTAACATAAATTCTGAAAATCTTAATCACTTCACGCAGCATGTAAGTAGGGAGGACTGATATTTAATAGGTATATGACACAATATCAGTTGAAGATTCCTTTGACAATTTCTACGAAACATTTATGCATTATGTCAATTTATATTCTCCATATAAAAACATTACATCAATACAAATAACTGCAAATGGATTTCACCTGCAATTTTCAAAATTCAATTTTCAAAAGAGAAAAATTATTATTCTTGAAAGATATGTCTACAAAATACCCCATTTCAGAAACGACTATATTGCCTTCCAAGATTATTATGAACATTTTCTTAGAGGCAATAAATTTGTACATAATCCAGCAATTATAGCAGATTCCAGTAACAGAATGAAATCAATGGGGCAGGTGATACATAAATCTACAGGTTGCACTAAACGTAAGCACAAAATATTACCCGCCAATTTTTCCAGCAATTTGGAGTTATGTACTGCCTTTAACCAATATTTCTCCACAGTTGCTGTTAATATCGTAGCTGATGAGTTCCTTAATGATAGTTCATTCTCTATTAGCGATAATGATTGCTGTACCCATAACAAATCATTGTTTCACCAGTGGATAACGCAGAATGTATCACAAGCATGGCATCCTCTACAACGCCTGATGAAAACAACTTGTCTTCTTCTATAGTAAAATATTGCGTTGACCATATTGTAAAACCTCTATGTTATGTAATTAATTTATCTTTTCTGTATGGAATAATTCCACCTAAACTGAAGATGTCTTCGATTCATTCAGTGTATAAGAAGGGCGACGTAAATCTGCTTAACAATTACAGGCATATTAGTATTCTATCTATGTTGTCTAAAATATTTGAACGAATGGTGAATAAAAGGTTAATACACTTTTTAACTACTGAAAAGATATTGGTAGATACTCAGCATGGCCTTGCCGCGGGCAAAAATACTGATACTGCAATCTACAATTTTTTATCGCATGTTTATGGGGCCTTAGACCGTCGCAAATTTGTTCTTGGATTATTTGTCGATCTGAGCAAGGCTTTTGACTGTGTGAATCATACCTACCTTTTGTATAAGTTGGAGAGAATGAGTGTTCATGGGGTAACCCTACAGTGGTTTGAAACTTATCTGCATAATAGACTGCAAAGTGTTCGCTGTGAAAGCGATTATTCTAATTTGACCCACATAAACATTGGAATTCCTCAAGGTTCAGTCTTCGCACCAACATCATTCCTATTTCCTTATTAATGATTTACCGTGTGCAATTGAACATACTAACTGCCACCTTGTCAATTATGCTGATGACATTAACTTGGTTGTGGCGCATGATTCCTTAAATAATCTCTATCTGAATACTCAATTGATTTATGAAAAATTAACTACCTGGTTTTCGAATAATGAGTTTGCTATCAATGAGAGTAAAACAATCTGTGTCTTATTTTCGAACCCGAGAACTACTATCTCGAATCTGTCCATGACTTCCAGTATGTTACCACGGACTGACGAGGTCACTGTTCTGAGATTATTAGTCGACAAAAACCTTAAATGGGAAAGTCCTGTCAGTTGCTTTGCAATAAGATCGAAAAAATCATGTAATCTGGACACCCTAAAAACATTTTAGAATTCCAACTTTATGTCTACTCTGCGCTATGGAATAATACATTGGGGTTATTCATCAGTGTCACACCGTGTATTTGTAAAAAAGCGAGCGTTACGCATAATGTTTAATCTGCGACCAACAGAATCTTGTAAACACACATTTAAAGAAAATAAGTTTTTAAAGTTTTACGATATTTATATCTTAGAGTTCGTATGCTTGTACACAAGCATTACAGTAGTTTTAATTAGTGATGGGTCGTTATTGAAGTATCTGTTATTTTGGATCCAGTAACGGTTGCAACTGTTATCTCGCTGGGAAAATAACGGTTCCTTTCGGACTGTCTCCAGCGTACGCAGTTGATCCGTTTCAATACAACTGATGGTGTTCTGTGACAACTGTCTGGCCTAGGCCGCCGTTTATCATGGATAACCGTTTCAACTCCACTAGAAAAATAACTTATTACGCACCTACATATTCTCTCGGACGGTAATAACGGCTGAAGTCAAAACTGAATTGGACTTTAATTGTGGAAGTATTTTCTAAATTATATTACAATAAAAGAACGATGTTATATAAAAAAATATTTGTAAAAACTACAAATAAAATGATTATATTATATGGAACAAAATAACAATTCTAATTCTAATTATAAATAAAAATATTCTTACTAGATAAACTGCAACCAGTCATAATATATATATATATATATATATATATATATGAATATAAATGAATAAAAATAAAACTCATGCTTATATATAGGACATAAAAACGACAATGTTGTTATCACGAATTCTGATTTATATTTATAAATAGGATCTCTTTCACCTTTTTAGATGATAAACGGTTTTTCGAAAACACCCTTTTAGCCTACTGCAATATCAGCAATTGCAGAGTGACATATTGTATTGATAACATTTACTATGTACCATGTGAAATCATGATGCGTTATCCAATAGAACTACCGACTACGACATAACGAGAACTTGTTAGATTGGAACCGTTATTGCAAAATAACGACAACAGTTGGAACTGTGATTTTAAAAGAACGACTTTCCCCATCACTAGTTTCAATACTAATAATACTTACCATAATTTTAATACTAGGCTGGCAAACTATCTTCTACCATCGAAGTATACAACTTCTATCTATGTATCAGAGTAGTCTTCATTACAGAGGCTGTTACCAATAACCATTCCATCTGTAATGTCATTTTATTCGTTTAAAAGATGTGTAGAAGAGTATTTATTAGAACGTAATTGCTATAGTTTGCACGATTACTTATTATAAAGCCATTTTTTGTTTCTTCGACGTGTTTCTTTATGTTACTTTACATGTATTTATTGTACTGGGCATGTATTGAAATAAATGTGTTTATTATTATTATTATTATTATTATTAAGTGTAATAAATAAATATCACAAATAAGCATTTCACTTATAAACAGATAAAATTAACATTGGTATTGTTAATTACGAGGGGATGTGGTGATTAATTAGAGATGGTTGTAGAATAAAAATTGACTGACCGGCTAGACAACTCCCTTTCTGTAATAACATTAAATTAATTTCGTAGAAGGTGAAAGTGGAGCGGTGTTGTGCAGAAGGGTTTGGACGAAACCAAAATAAAACGCTTATTTATTTGATTGAAAATTGACAAAAAGGGCTACATGGTTGTTATTACTAGCTTTAAAAAGTGTGTTAACCCAGATGTCATATTTAAGTTACAAATTACAAAATTTTTATTTTCTACGTGCATAATGATAGAATTCATATCGAACCCCTCTCATATGTACGAACATCAATGTTCAGATTATATACACATAAAATTTGTATACTAACTTACAGTTCTTGCAAAGCCGTACTGACGAACGGTATAACCGCGAAACGTACGCATACGGATGGCAAGAGAAGATCAAAGTTTTGTAATTTCCAATTTTCCCATGGTGGGTAGCCGAAGAGCGCGAATGCAGTTACTGCAGGAGGCTGTGGCAACGCAAGTTGTCCACTCCTGCAGAAAAATAACTGCAAAACAACGAATACAGGACATGTGGTCTTATTATTATCTCAAAAAAAAAGTAATGCTTTTGAAAATGGATTATAAGAAATATATTCATAACAAAATAGAAACACATTGTATTATTTACTAAATAAATACTTATTAAACATATGTAAGTATTAAAACTAACACAAACATTTAGTTACAGACGGTATTATACACTCCAAAAGGTGCTCGTCGAAATGACGTATGGTTAGGTAATATATTATGCCGCGGCGAAGAAACGGCCCGGCGGAGAATCGGGTGGCGAAGAACTGGCTTGGGAGAAAACCGGCCGCGAAGGAACGGCGGAGGAGAACCGGCGCCGAAGGAACGGCGGAGGAGAAACAGCGGCGCAGAAACGTCCTAGACCCGAATATGTCACCTTAGATAACTCCTATTGAAGCTTTGCAAATGTAAGCACAAGAACCTCCGTTAGAGTTAAGACGAGAGTTCATAGCACAGAGGTACCTCCTTAAACTCAAGGCGCATTGTGGAGACAAGATCAAAATTAAACGCCGACTCATAAACCTAGTTAATAATAATCGTTAGTGGGAAAAAAGCCCTAAAGAAAAGAACAACGTATATTATAATTATTATTAGGTACCAGCCTCAGGAGTCTCTTTGAACTTGCAGTGTCACATTTGCTGTTTATTAGATGAACGTTATATTCATACTCTCGACTAGATCTTTCATTGAAAATTGTTGTTTATGAGATTATAGGGAATTCTCACATTTTATAACGCGAGTACGGTAGCTGAAAGTGCTGATTCCCATTTTTCTGTACAAGTAAATACTCCTTCAATTTTTCTATTTACTAAACATTGAATAGAAAAAATTGCCTGAAGAAAAGATACGTGTCGTCAATGTAAGGGAACAGATCTACAAGAATTGATGTGCTGTGGGTGACCCTTTTCTGGATAATTTATTTCCCCAGTAGGTAGTAAAATAATGCTCCCGAGTTGTAGAGTATAAAGTTTAGTTTGCATCAATAGAATTAGGTAACTATTTAACTAAATAATTGTGTGGTGAGAAGTTTACCGATGTAATATAGTGGCAGCACTAGAATCGACTTAATTACGATAACAGTCAAACTTTCTGTTTTATATCTAAAGTACGGTTACATTGAATAATCATCACGTCGTATTTGCAATGAATTTATTCTAGAGAGGTGACAACCTCGGGTTTCTTAACTCATTATTTTGAATTACGAATGATCTTATGGAATTGTCTATTGGAGTCACTCACATTTGTCAAACTTTTTAGTGACTTAGAAAATTGTTTTCTTAAATTGTAATGTAAATTTTTACTATCTGGAAACCTACGTAAAATATTGTTCGTTATCATATACATATAATATGGAATGAACATCACATTCATGTGCATTACATTTAATTGAAATTTGTATTTGTATTAGATTTACTTTTTAAAAGTAGTTTATATGCACATATACGGTTGTTATTAACTAATGTCGTTGTAACTTTTTACTCATGAAATTAGGTAGAATGACTGTCTTATTTATTATTCATAAACATTAGAATATGTTGGTACGTGAATCATCTGATTAGTAAAAAAGCAAATCCTGTTGAATCATTGCAAGAAATAGACAACTAAATAATTAAGTTACGTAGGAGTTTTATTTTTCGAATGAAAACATTTTAATTGCATAGACATGCATATTACGTTTTTATGATCGTTACGTCAAAATACGCTTAATTGCATTTTTAGTTTCTAATATATATACAGCTTAAATTTCAATTTGGTTATTTGAATACTAAAAATTAAGAGATTGTGTCCGTCACCTATGTATGTATGATGTTAGTGATTACAGCATGCACTTTTCTTCTTTTGCTGGTCTTGATATAAGTGGACGACCCACTTACATGAATTACCAATACAGTTTGCTAAAATGTGAAGCGTTGTTTATTTATTGTCCAATGTGAATATATACAATAGATGGGTGCGCTAAATTTATTGTATTGTTTAGCGTAACATGAAAACATTTAAATTATCTAACTTACGTTCACTCCTATAATTTATTACAACAGTAATTTCTGCAAGTGCTATGATATAAAGATATTCCTTTTAAAACGCGAATTAAATCATATTAAAAACGTTTCGTTTTTTACATGTTTCGCGTCCTTGCTGGGTACTGTATAGAATATAGAGAATCAGAATTTAATCAAAAAACTCCAAGAAATTTTTGGCTATCGTCTGATTGTTTAGCAAGTTTGTTTTTGAAAGACTTTATGAAATTATAACCTTTCCTGTGTTTTAAGGATAGGTGCGCGGCACAATCATTACTCTATCTTATGTACATTCGAGCAGAACTTTAATTGTGTTATATTTGTAAATCGCAAACATGTAATTTCTCTGGTGCTATTTAGCTTTTTGTGGAGTTCATTTACATACGTACATTCTTTATGTATATCTCGAGAATTTGTATTCAATACCTCTGTGGTATGTTATGATACGTCTATTTGTAATCCCTGTATACAATATACTCCCTTTGTTCCATAAGTGAGCCATTGCCGACTTTTATTTTTTCCAAAATAAGCGAGTCATTTTTGTTTAAGATTCTTCGACCAAATTTTGTTTTTTCTCAGAACCTCTAGTGAACAAGGACAATGGTACCAAGATTTGCCAAGTTGAAATTACTCTTAAGGATGGTCATGGTCCACACTTGACAACGGAGCAAAAGGATCAATTGACTGAATTTTTGAGGCAGAATATTTCTGTGTTCGAGAAAAGTAAGGAACTAACACCATATGGAGAGCATTCCATACAGTTGACGGATGACAATCCTGTTTACCAGCCGCCGTATCGTCTTTCACCTTGTAAGAAAGAAATCTTAAAAAGAACTCGATAAATTATTGGATGATGGGATAATCGAGGAATGTGAATCAGCTTATGCCGCTCCAGTAATTTTGGTACCTAAACCTGATGGATCTACTAGGCTTTGCGTTGATTACAGACGCCTAAATGAGATTACCGTTCCAGTTCAGTATTCTTTACCTAGAGTAGATGATTTACTTCATTCCACAGTGAATACTGCCTACATAACTACTTTAGATCTAAGAAGTGGTTATCAGATACCGGTCAAGAAACTAGACCGAGATAAAACTGCTTTTGTAATTCCTTTTAGTACATTCAGGAACAATGCTATGCCTTCTGGGTTACGAACAGCACCTGCAACATTCCAGCGTTTAGCAGATCGCTTTCGCTCTGGCTTACCGCACATTTCCATCTTAACATATTTAGATGATTTGATTATTATGTTTCCAACCTACGAGAGACATCTGAATGATTTGGAGGATGTCTTTAAGAGGCTCCAGTTATTCAAGCTTCATGTAAATCGTGCCAAATGTACTTTCTGTGCCGATAGTGTCAAGTACCTTAGTCACATAGTGAGTAAAGATAGTTTTAGTCCGAATCCGGATAAAATATCCGCCATTGTGAACATGAGAGCCCCTCAAAATGTAAAACAAGTTCTCAGCTTCCTAGAGACCTGTTCATGATTTCGAAGATTAGTTCCAAACTTTGCTGAAATTTCTAGACCATTGAGTAGCCTAATAAGGAAAACTTCTAATTGGAAATGGGGACCCGATCAAGAAAATGCTTTCAATCAACTGAAAAAGTTATTGACTACTGCACCTGTATTGCGTCAAACTGACCCAACGAAACCCTTTATTATTAGAGTGGATGCCAGTTTCTATGCATCGGGAGCAGCTTTGCTCCAGGGGGAGGGAGCCGAGGAAAGAGCCATAGAATATGCCAGTTGTCTGCTGACTCCTGCCCAAAAGAATTACCATAAAACCGAGCGCGAAGCCCTGCCTTTAGTATGGGCATTTTCGAAATTTCGTGGATATATCGAAAGTTCCAAAGTCATAGTGAAGAGTGACCACCAACCCCTTCGATGGCTGATGTCGTTGAAGTCTCCAACAGGACGTCTTGCTCGGTGGGCCCTGGCTTTACAACCTTACGATTTAACGATTGAATATATATCTGGACCTCAGAATGCCCTGGCTGATACGTTAAGTCGCCCTATCTGTCATGATAGCAAACAAGGTGATACTTGTGATGTATGTCTCGTAACCGTCAATCTTCCCGTTGATGACATGAAGACAACACGAGAAAACCAGCTTTCTGATCCCGATCTCGCCTAAATTATCAAATGCTTTGAATCATCAGAACAATGTTCGGTCGAAATTAGAAGATGGAGTGATCGAGGTTCTTTAATGATGAATGGAATTTTGTATCGTTACTCACCAGATCATGATGGTGAGGAAGCACAGCAAGTAGTACCTAAAAGCTTAGTTCAAACAGTGTTGAAAGAAGCACATGATTCTCCACTTGCTGGTTATTATGGTGTGGAATGCACCTTACAGAGAATCATTCCCAGATATTTCTGGACCTGAATGCGTCGCGATGTCACTGCTTACGTGACTCAGTGTATCGACTGCCAACGATATAAATCTCCCAATATGAAACCGTCTGGACTGCTTCAGACGCCCATTCAAGCCCAACGATTTGAGGTTAGATCAATCCATCTGTTTGGGCCCCTTCCAGAGATGCTAACTAATGAAAAGTGGATTTTCATTGTGGAAGATACTTCCACAAGATGGACAGAATTATTTTCCCTGAAAATTGCATCTGCTGAAGCCTGTGCTAGATGCCTAATTGATGAGATCATTCTCCGTTTTGGAACCCTCGGGAAGGTTATTAGTGACAATGGAGTCCAATTCGTGAGCGCAGTAATGCAACATGTAGCCCAACCCGTTGGATTTACTTAGAGCTTAGTTTGATTGTATCATCTTCCTGAAAATCCTGTAGAGAGGAAAAATAGAGATTTGAAGACGCAGTTAGCCATCCTCACAGCGAAGGATCATACCGATTGGAAAGACAAATTGCCTTCTATTCGCTTTACTTTAAATACCTCCGTATGTCAAACTACTGGATATACGCCAGCAGACATCGCCTTTGGTAGAGAATTGCGTACGCCTGATGATGTACGCCGAGATTTCAAGGCCATTATCGACAATGATAATTTTGTCCCGCAAATAACTCCGTATCTCCGCTTACTTGCTAGTACTCTTCATGAAGCGCGAGATAATCATGAACGTCAACAAGACGTCCGTAAGAAATACGCTGATACTAAGAGAAGAGATGTTTCCTCCAAAGTATCCGACTTAGTCCTGGTTAACACTCATATCTTGAATAGAGCTAGAGCTGGGATCACTTAAAAATTTGTACCCCGTAGAGATGGTCCTTACAGAATTTCCCGAGTTGTTAGTCCTACCTCTTACGAAGTTGTGGATCCATTCAACCCATTAGTACCCTGTGGTGTATACCATGTCTCTGCACTGGCTCCGTATAAACCTTCCACATCGGAAATGACTCTGTATGTGCCAATACATCAACTTCGTCCCAGAAGAAGATCCCGAGCGACCCCAGGAGCTGCGCCTGTGCCTCCCTATCGTCCCAGAGGAAGGCCTTGCCGAGCCACTCCGGAATCTTCATCGACGCCTGCATCTGTTTCGGCTTTGAGTGAACCGCGTAGTGTACCACCGCGAAGTACCGTTTCACAAGAACCGTGCGCGATCAACGAACCACGTAGATCCCTCTGGTTAAAATCTCGAATCACTTGAAATAATTTTTTGATCGTGTTGTATCACACCCGGGTCTGTTATGTGATCCAAAGGGGGAGTGTGTAGCAAGAATTATTTCCAAGTGCGGATATATTAACCACCGGTTGTGTGTGGGCAAGTGGACAGACAGACTAACGAGAGAGACAGAGAACAATGGCCGCTGGCCTGTCTCAGTAATGTGTAGTGTGCATTCTTTTCTATTTAGTTTTACCTTAGTTTTGTATATTTTATTAAATAAAGTGATCAACATGTGAATGGCGATTCAGTCCTACACAAGTTAAAATTATGGGAAACAAATAAGAGATTTATTTGCTATAATAACCAAATATCCAGCTGGGTATATTAAAACTAAAGTTTTATATTAATTAGGGCGTTTAAACATGTTTATCATTGACAAACGTGGACAGCCAATTGTAGGCCGCCATTTTCTAAATCTGTTTAATATCGGGTTGTCAGGCCAATTTTCTTTCAAATGAAGCAAAGACATCGTTAGATGGGTATAAAGATGTATTCAATGACAAATTAGGTAAGAAAGGATTAGCTCATATTAAGCTGCAAGATAGTCCCCCACAAAAATTTCGTAGAATTAGGATAATTCCGTATGCATTGCGCGACAAGATAGAAGAGGAAATTAATACATTGCTGTTCTTAGGTATAATTGGTCCAGAGGAATATATTGAATGAGCCACGCCGGTAGTGCGGGTGCTGAAAACAGACAATTTGGTGCGTCTATGTGGGGATTTTAAGGTTACATTAAATCCAGTGATGGTAGTCGATCAGTACCCACTTCCCAAAATTGATGACTTGTTCAGTCGGTGACAGGGTGGAGTCCGATTCACGAATTTGGACCTATCTCAAGCTTGTCAAGTTCACGTAGATAAAGAATCATAGAAATTACTAACGATCAGTTATTTAGATATAATTTTAGATATAATCGTCTTTGCTTTGGTATTGTGTGTGTCCCAGGTGAAAAGATTATGGAATCTTTATTGGGCGGTATTGACGGTGTATTAGTATTTTTGGACGATATCCTAATTACAGACGTGGATACGAATCAACATTTTCCAAGATTGAAATTGGTGTTAAATATTTTAAATTGCAGGGGGCCGACGTTCTTAAAATAAAATCACTCACGGAATGTCTTTATTCTACGTCTACAGAAAATAATAATACATAAGATACCATAACAACTATAGATAAAACACTAACGCCTGTGATAGCGAGCAGACTTGCTTGTCGAAGCGAAGTCAAATGATTAAATGACTGACGTTTTACTACAATTACTACAACTCGGCCGTCCTCACCATAAGCGATTGACCTCAATCAGTATATCAAATATCGTACCACTCGAATACAATGTACACTACAATGATTATACAAGCATCTGTATCACATTCTAATACTAATACATAATACATAAGGTTAACAAATATACACAAACAAGTTCATAAAGAGAAGAAGAAGAATACAAGACGCGATATACATAGTAAAACATAGCTCAACAAAACGAATGTTGCTTTCAGTGAAAGCGTCCCTTGCTCCAGTGCTTCAGATGTGAAACATAAAAAATGCCTTCGAAAGATTTTTGTGTTATTTGGAAACCTTCGATATATGCCACGACATACCTATCGTTAGGAAGCACTCTCTTAAGATAGGCGTCCACCTATCCGCATCGTACGTATCGGACGCATCGCATCAAACGGATTATTTTTTCCAATGCGTTCACAGTAAGGTGGCGTCCACCTATCCGCATCGTACGTATCGGACGCATCGCATCAAACGGATCGTAGTATTCTTTATATAGGAACCTATACAAGCGCGTCCACCTATCCGCATCGTACGGATCGCACGAATCTGCCCGTCGGCAATGCCGACGCCGTTGCTCCGAGAGGCAACTTTTGCGATGCGTGCCGATGACTCACTACGAAAGTCCGATAGTTGCGTTGGCAAATCCAATCGCTGCCGATACTATGAATGAATTGGAAAAAATAATCCGTTTGATGCGATGCGTCCGATACGTACGATGCGGATAGGTGGACGCCTACTCAAACGGATTATTTCTTTCCAATGCATTCACAGTATCGACAGCTATTGGATTTGCCGATGCAACTATCGGACTTTCGTAGTGAGTCTTCGGCACGCATCGCAAAAGTTGCCTCTCGGAGCAACGGCGTCGGCATTGCCGACGGGTAGATCCATGCGATCCGTACGATGCGGATAGGTGGACGCACTTCTATGGCTTCCTATGTAAAGAATACTACGATCCGTTTGATGCGATGCGTCCGATACGTACGATGCGGATAGGTGGACGCCTACCTTTAATCACATAGGGTCCTCTATATTTAGGCAGTAATTTCTTGTTTATAGTCGCGGTAACTTCTGCGTTTAGAACTACAACATAATCACCCATACTATACTGAACAGCCTCTTTGTGTTTCATGTCATAACAACGTTTGTTGTACGCTTGAGTCTTTTCCATATTTAGACTAGCTTCCTCCAATTTGTTTCAGATCATCATTGATCTGACCGATTTGATGTATCCCGAATAATAGTTTAGCAGGCGTATTTCCCGTAGAACGATTCACATTAATGGCAAATTCAACATCTGGTAAAGATTGATTCCATGTTTGGGGAGAATGAGATACTTCGACCAGCATCGGAATCACGCTGCGGTTAAAAATCTCCACTTGTCCATTAGCTCTGGGTATACCTGTAGCAGCTAACACATGTGAAATTCCGTTGTCCCGCATAAAGGTTGAAAAAGCATTAGATGTGAAAGCAGATCCACGGTCTGAAATAATTCTTAGAAGTTTGCTATAATTTGGGAAATAGCTTGTTAGGTGTTTAATTACTTGATTCGAATTCGTTGTTTTACACGCAAATAGTTTAATAAATTTAGTAAATGCGTCCACCACAACAAAAATATATTTATTATTGCTAGTTGACTTTCCTATTGGACCACAATGATCTAAAGGTAAAGTATTGAACGGTAATTTGCCTTTAGGTATATTATGTAAAAACCCACCCTTTTTGCAGGTGTATAATTCATAACTTTGTCGCGCATATCTGGGAACCAATAACTCCTGCGAATAGCTTCTAAACACATCGCTACACCTATATGCCCTAACTCGTCATGACAGATCCTAATAACATTATCTTACATTGACTCTGGCACATAAAACAGTAAAGTATCATTGAGTTTTCTATAAACTACTCCATTCCGCAATTCAAATAATTTACTCTCTGATTTCTCCAAAGACTGTCTTATATCAGAAATTGTCTTTGTCCTGGATTTGTTCTATTGCCAAGTTATTTTCGAACGGCATTTCATGAATTACTGAAACATTATTAAAACATCGGCTTAAAGTATCAACATGCCGCATACGAGAACTTTCCCTACGTTCTACGACGTAGTCGAACTCCTGTAACGTAAGTGACCATCTTAAAATTTTGGGGTTTAAATTTGTTAAAGACTTGAAGACATTAGTTTTAGATTTAAGATATATTTTTGTTTATATATATATGTAATATTGTATGAAACTTTGCCATATATCAAGATTTCTAATTTCTTATATTCAATAATTGTTCCTTTTATTTTTTATTAGTAGATTTTAAAAATTATATTCAATTTTCCTGTTATATATGTTATATGTATCGTATATGTATCACATTTAAAATTATCTTCTGTTTTGACTGTTCTGAGTGCTTATATTGTGTATCAAACGCTAGCGACAATGCGTGCGTATATTCTAACATACGTTCAGACGTCCGAGCATACTCGGTCGGTTAACCGCGCGAAGATGGAAAGTATCGAATATCACCGTTGGTGAATACAAGTCGTCTGAAAAGATCGAGCGACGAATGAATCATCGTAACCCATTGCGTTAGGCCTCTGTTCGAAGGAATCGTCCAATCATCCAAATAAACGTTCTGTGGCTTCGTCGGTTCTATAGGAAGGCAAGCACACAGAGATGAATGCAGGCAAGGAATAAGGGACTGCGAGCTGTGTATCACATCACTCGAACGTCGGTTTGAACTGAACCCGCGTTCCACCGACGTTCGCTGCATTTATCGTGTTTTTTAAAGTACGTTAAGAACTTACACGTACAAATCTCCTAGCGAGACCGAAGAAAATCCGTCCGTCTTTCTTCGTACGGTAAACTACCGCACTCGTACAGGCGACCACCATCCGGCTTAAGGTTGATACACGTTTAGGGGCAAACGTACTTTGAAACGATACGAACTTACGTTATTTCATTTAGAGTTCCAGAGACCACGGCGACCGCCCCGCCGCATAAAATTTTTTGTATAGACCTTTCGGTCGTCAATGAATTTAAACGTTTAAGAGAAACGTGCGTTAACGTCTCCGTCCTAAGAGACATGTATGTTACGGCTTCGCCGTTTTTACCGCGCTTAGGCGCAAAACGTTTGTGGCTGGCGTCTTTAGAACGTTTAGGACAAACGCAAAGACAAAATATTTGAACTGTTTTGGACAAAACGTATTCTAAGACGTTTAGCCACAAATACATTTTAATTTTCTCCGAAGCGAGAACCATCCGATTCTTCGGATCCAAGTAACAGACCGTCGTTCACCGCCCGACTTAAATGCCAGATGCAAGTCAAATGGGCTAAAACATGGTACACGCTAGACGTGATACACATTATAAGCATAAGTTGCGATACATTTTTTTATCAAAAAATTTGACCTTGAAATGATGATTTACGATCGTTTCTTTTATTGTGAGTGTTAAGCATATCTGTGTGTAGAAATGTTATATAGTAAGTGTGTCAATTGTAGCTGTCTGATGAAATGTTCTTTTATTGTAAATGTATTACTAATCATATCTATCAGATAAACCGGCATAAAACAGAAAAGCCTGTTTTAATTTCTATATCCACACGCAAGCGGGTAACCGCATGGTGCTTTCTCCAAAATAGGACACCGTAACAAAATTTTTCTTCTGTAGAGCCAAACTTAGACTATTGCAATCTGTGATAATTTTGAAGTGTAACCCTTTCAAATAGACTCTAAACCTAGATAAACTATTGACAATGGCTAGTAGTTCTAGTTCGAAGCTATGCAATTTCGACTGAGGATCTGTTGTTCGCTGACTGTAATAAAATACGGGGTGAAATCTATTATCAGTCTGTTTCTGTAACAATATCCTCCGAATCCCAAAGAACTCGCATCGCAATGTAATTGAGTCTCCGCAGTGGATAAATACATTGCCAAAAGCGGCTTTGAAATTCTTCTTTAATTTTATTGAAACTTTCCCGTTGCTCTAAACCAAACGTGAATAAAGCATTTTTCTTCAATAAATTATACAATGGTCGAACTGTTAATGAAAAATTGTTGACCCATTTCCTAAAATATGAGGCTAATCGAACAAAACGATGTACTTCTTTAACGTTACGAGGTTCAGGGAAATTTTCTATCGATTTGATATGGTCATCGCTGGGCCTAATATACGAATCGCTAACATGGTATCCTAAATAAATAATTTCTGTGTTTAAAAATCTACATTTGTCTAATCGTAGTTCTAGTTTGTTTTCAACTAAGATATCCAATACTCGTTCTAAGATATTAAGATTTTATTTTACCGTTTTTGTTGCAATCATAAGGTCATCAATATATATATATACAAATCTTATTTGATTCTAGAAGTTCTTTGAACACTAAATTAACAAAACGTATAAATGTTGACGGACTATTTTTCAACGCAAAGGGCATTGTCAGGAACTCATATTGACCCATTGGAGTAACAAATGAAGTGTACTTGACCGAATCTGGGTGAACGCTGACATGAAAGAAAGCACTCCTTAAATTTAAGAACGTGGAATATTTTTTATCTCTCAATTGACTAATTTGGTCTTCGATCAAGGGTAATGGAAAGTTGTTGCGTAATGTAATTTAATTTAATGCTCTACAGTCTCCTGTTTTTTGCGTACTAAAACTATGGGAGAATTGTACTCGGAATTGCTTTCTCGGATAATATTATTTACCAACAGGTCGTCAGTTATTTCACTACAGCATTCTTTTCTGCAAAAGAAGGTCTGCGTGGCTTAAAGTAAAATGGAGCATGATTTTCCGTAACTATTCTCATTTGAAACTTGGTTTTGGCTTCTGCAGACCTAACAGGGTATACATACTGTTTGTTAAAAATATCTAATACCTTAATAGAATCCTTGTATTCAATCTCGGCATTAATGTTCAGCTGAACTTCATCTTTTCCGACATAATTTATATTCATAAGTTTCCCCGCAATTGACGGACTTGCCTGCTCACTAACTGCTACTGGCGGGTTTATGATCATTTTTCCATCCATAAAGTGCACATTAAGTGTGCTCCTAAATAAGACATCTCTACCCAACAGACAGATATGTGGCATGGCAGAATCTGGTACTACATAAAAAGGTAAATTCAACGACTTATTACACACGTTTATAGCAAAATGAATAACACCTAATATTGCTAGTTTGGACTTGTTAATTCTCTCGAATGACATTTCAGGAGAATTGCGACATAAATTAATGTTGCTTACTACACTACTACATATCAATGATATTGGACTGCCAGTATCCAGAATACAATTCAACGACAGTGTATGTGAGTCCTTACATAAGAGAATTGGCACTGTATATGCCTCAAATGGTGCTGCATCAATTAGAAAAGTAGGATTCATTGTATTACCTCCCTCTTGTGTGCAATTCCTTTGGAGATGGTCCCTGAAATCACCATGATAACAGGATTCTCGAATTCTCGGTGGCATCGGACAGTTTCTTGCGATGTGCCCTGGCTTTGCGCAGTTGTAGCGATTATCCTCAGCTCCTATTGGTCTAGTATCGGTTCTCTCGCACTTTATCTCAGGCTGCATCCTGCTTGGAATAGAAGTCGGATTTGGGAACTTGCCTATTGGAACTTCGATCCTTCTTCTTGTCTGTTCTCTGTTTCTATCTTCGCTCCTCTCACACCTTGCTTTATGGACCCTTTCATATGAGGATACATCTTTATACAACTCGTTTTCATCTCTGTGATTTCTCGACATGAGTACATTATTCAGATCACGAGACCATAACCGATCGCCACTTGTTCCTTAGTTTTTTCAAACGATAATCTCAGAACTTTGCAAAGCCCCACCTTATCATGAAAGTAGGTACTCACATTTTCACCCCGCCCTTGAAGCCTGGCATTGCATCTCCTTCCAATACTCTGTGATACTTTTCGTATCGCAGAAAGTTTTCATAAATACTCTCCTAAATTCGCTTCGGTTGGTAATTTGTAGACATCTACCTTGGAACCAGTACTTAGCCGTTTGTAGGAGGAAAGCATCAGGCCATGAGTGAAGTCTAGCTGTACTTTCCACTTGTGCTAAACACGATTCCGTTTCCGCTGGACCTTTTCCTCTGGTGAACGTAGTAGGGTTTGTTTTCTTAGAGAAGAGCACATTACGTCAGCGGCGCAATGAATCAAATTTGGTGTTCTGTATACGTTATCATGGCAACCGGTTAGCGAAAGTCAATGAAACGTCACACTTCGCGCATATTTTCATGACGTAATGTGCTCTTCTCTAAGGAAAGAAACCCTACCCAGTAAACATTTTTTAAATTTCGCGGATAGTTTAAGTCGGTAGTTCCAGTAATAGTGAACATATTCGCAAATTGGCGAAATGTAAAAAATGTTTACTGGGTAGAATCTAAATACTGCCTCTAAACCCGGACAAGTTTCTTAGGCTATTTTGACAGTTTTGGAGCAGTATAAGCCATTTATTTTTAATGTTGTGAATAGTGCTTGTGGACACTCCAAAATCTATTACCTAACGCTCTTACGGACTATTCTTCCCCAAGTAATACAATTATTTGCATTTTCTGAGCAGCACAGTAATAAGATTGGACAAGACTAAATCCAGATTTAAACTGAAATATCCTAATGGTCCGATTTTTTGTTGCCGCAATAGTATGTGTTGTATCGTTACAGTCAAAAGTAAACTGACAAAATATTGGGTTTTGATAAATAATAAAAACCTATAGAAACGCAACTATAATAATAATAATAATAATAATAATAATAATAATAATAATAATAATAATAATAATAATAATAATAATAATATGTATGTTTTGTAATCAAACCATTACAGAAATTTGTCAATTAGTTTTTATCATATAGTACAGTATAGTTGTATACAATAATTGTCACATCAATAACACATGTACATTTAAAAATAAATAAGTCAATAAATAATAAATAAATAAATAAGTTAAAAGTTAAAATGGAGTATATCACAAACAGACAGAGATAAAATACTAACAAAACATAGATACATTAATTAACTAGGAACTCCTCAATGCTGTACCACTCTGTTTCCATCAGCATTTCTTTCACTTTTCTTCTAAAATTGCCATATGCCAATGTTTTGAATTCATTAGGCAATTTGTTGTATAATTTGGATCCCCAGTAATCAACCGCTTTTTGTGAGCTTGTCAGTCGGTGGTAGGGTACCCTCATGTTGTTACGATTTCGTGTGCGGTATTCGTGATGGCATCCATTTTGGGGAAAGTGTCTCTATTCTGGTGTACATAACATACGACCGCCAGAATAAATGCTGATGATAAAGTAAGTATTCTCTCTTTTCTGAAGTAGCCTTTCTAACTTTCCCTATATTAAAGATTGCATAGGAATCTTATTGATCTTTTTGTAGAATAAATATTCTATTTGATTCCGTCGACATTCCCCAGAAGAGTATCCCGTAGCACAGATGAGAGTGGAAATTTGCGAAATACACCGCCTTGGCTGCTTCATGAGTTGCGATATGCACTAGTCTTTTTATAATGAAAAATTCGGAGGATAATTTGTTTGCGAGCCCATTAATATGTTAACTCCAATTTAAATTTGAATCAACGGTGACACCAAGAAATTTTACCGTGGGAGATTGTGCGATGTTTCTAGTCGTAAACAACAGGTTTTGCGTCTTATTTAAGTTTACTTTTAACTTATTTGCAGCAAACCACTTACCTGCCTCAGCCATTGTTCTTTCCGACGTCCGATGGAGTACGTCCAGGTTCGCTGCCTTCGCTAGAAGAGACGTATCGTTTGCATAGAGACATATTTCAGTTGCTCCGATATTCAATGGCAGATCATTTATGTATATAGTGAAGAGCAGAGGACCAAGTATCGATCCCTGCGGTACTCCATGGTCCATGTTCATCGGATTAGACCAACCAAATACTCGGAAAAACAATGGATGTAAACAAGATGCTACGGCGATGACGCGATCATGACGTTATGGTGACACTTACTGGCCAATGCGAGTAGAGAGAGATGACCGATTCTGGACCAGCCTCCCAGCCTCCCGGAAGGTAGGCAACACCCCGAGCGTGTATACTGGAAGGTAGTCGCAACGTCGAGCGCGCGTGTGTGGAAATGGGAGCCACAACCCCGGTTGGAGGAATAAAACTCGTGACAACCCTCCCCGGAAAATTCAAAACTCCCGCCCCTCTGGTCGGTAAGGTAGATAACTGGGCAGTGCCGGTAATACAGGTGACTGTATGTACGCCGCCTTTGACCGGGAGGTGTCGCTGTTCGGTATATGCGGGTAATACAGGTGATTGTATGTAGTGCCGTTTTTGACCGGGAGGTGTCACTATCCGGTAGGGCGCCTATGTAGTGCCGGTAGTACAGGTGGTTGTATGTAGTGTCGTTTTCGACCGGAAGGTGTCGCTGCTGCTCGGAGTACAGGGAGCTGTAGGTGGTAACAGGCCTAATTAGTAAATTGGGTATTTCACCAGAAGATGGGGAGGAACGGGAGACGTTGGCCAGAAGGTTTATAAACTTAGAAGATTACGTAATACAATAACATCACAAACACGTTTCGACGGGAATTTGGCAGGCTAATGAAAAGTGATCCTGGCGATTGGCGACTAAAACATATCACGTTCACCATCGAAGTACTGACCGCGCTCGTCGCTGTTCGACGTCGGTGAAAGGACGAGAGCGGCTGTAGTCAACGTGCTATAACTGTTGCATTTTTAAATACACATACGGTATACCATCCATGTACTGACTGCGCTCGTCGCTGTTTGACTTCGGTGAAAGGACGAGAACGGCTGCAGTCAACGTGCTATAACTGTTGCATTTTTAAATACACATACGGTATACCATCCATGTACTGACTGCGCTCGTCGCTGTTTGACTTCGGTGAAAGGACGAGAACGGCTGTAGTCAACGTGCTATAACTGTTGCATTTTTAAATACACATACGGTATACCATCCATGTACTGACTGCGCTCGTCGCTGTTTGACTTCGGTGAAAGGACGAGAACGGCTGTAGTCAACGTGCTATAACTGTTGCATTCTTAACACACGATACACCATCCAAGTACTGACCGCGGCTGATATTGTTTGACTTAGGTGATCGCATGAGAGCCGCTATTGCCAACGTGCCGATTGTTGCGGATCATTCCTATATTTACGTAATGTTACGCAATACCATTACGTCACAAACACTAAAACAGGAATATGTTAGAACTTCGCTCTTAGTCAGAAGATGTTGATAAAACAGATAATTATGTATAGATCCCTAGTAAGATATTACGTAATACCATAATGGCATAAACGGGGTGGATGTTAGATGAGAAGAGCGTTCTCATCCATGATATCATATAAAATGCAGCGTTCTGATTGGTCGCATCCTATACAATACCACGCTCTAATTGGTTACCAACTCGAAATTCAAAATCCCCGATATGTAGAGGAAGGTAGTTCCCCAACAACTTCCTTAACACTTATCAAGGTGTTTAACGTCAGACAGTAAGTGATGACGTCACTGCGCATGCGCCAGTTAATCCTGGTGAACACTGTATGCCTTCGACCGCTTATCAGTAACGTGAAGAATCGGTTTATACGTTTGAACGTAAAATATACCAAATTAAGGAATCGGGAGATGATCCGAGCTTCATACGATTGACCGACCACTAATCACAGTACGCTACATCATTAGACATCACCAATAGGTTTAGATATTATACTTTAATACGATATTATAAGGAAATGGAACGTAGGTCAATTAGTTAGTAAATTATTAAAACGTATCACATAGACTTATGTTTAACTGAAACGCTTATACCAACAATAATCGATTGTACATCAACAAAGTCAAACATACCAGGCTCGGTCAGGTCGTAAACGGATAGAAGTCAGTATCATTCAGTAAGATATGTGGATTTTCTATAACTATCCCGTATAGTAGGCGGCTAATAAGATTGCGTAATACAGGATTCCTTTGTCTATTGATACGAGCATGTAACGCGACAAACAGGATTCAACTAGAGTTCTGTGTTAAATGTGTAAGTTAATATAAAATCAAATTTAATGAAACCCAGTCCCTTATTTATTAATATATTAAGATACATATTGAAAAACACTTGAAACGTTTGATTGATCGCATGCTGATTGAATATCGATAAATCATATAAAAGCGAGTTCATTTCCGTGCTCTTCACAATTTACCGACAGCTTTCTAACAGCCAGGTCGTGAACTTCAACATCTTTACCTCCAGTATATCGTTTTAGTGTTCATAGTTAGGCGTTGATTTCCTACTGGTTTAGCGTTTTATTATCACTTAGTATTCGTCGTGGTTGGACAGACATATTTTAGGTAAGTTATTTAAATTTCACCGCATACTTTTCCTAATAGACTCTCTCGTACTATCTCTCTATACTACTATACTCTATCTTATACTATATCTCTCGTACTGAAGCAAGGTAAGATTTTAAGACATCTGTATTTTTATGAAAATATTAATGTTTGTATGTTACTACTGTATGTGAACGCCAGTTTATCTGACGATCAATATATTTTTAACAAAATGCAATGTCTGAGTGTTTTTAACCGACTCGAATGAGCCGGGGACAGCAGCGCGTTTGTCATGCGAAACATTAGTAACAGTTACTACTAGTTGAAGTTGATTAACCAAAGAATATCCCTACTGAACACTGGCTTGGATATATGCGTTAAAATGGATGACGACGAGCAAACAAGACGGTATAGGAGCTGTGGCGTCGCGCCAAGACGTTGGATAGTAAGTGCTGACGCCACAGCTCCTATACCGTCTTGTTTGCTCGTCGTCATCGAGAGATATCCTATGTGCCTGTAGATATTTACATTGTCCGTGTTGTTTAACCTGATGATGATAAATCTGGTTGTGAACAAATTCGTGAAACAACAGGTTTCGGTTTGCTTCTGGATAGTAATTGCATTTTTTACCTTAAACTTCTATTTTTTCAGTCTTGATGGCCTTGTTGTACCCTAGGCGTATGTATGTATATCATTAGCCCATTAGTATGGATACACCTCTTATCGTTCAAGCGTGGTAGTGCCAATTTGCTGTACTCCATATTAGATAGATATCGTGGAGAACCGCCCTGAATAGATGCTGCGTTTTATACAGCAAATTGTCGTTAGTCAGATCCCTTCACACGTTTAATTTGTCAGTTATCTACTTGAAGTCCGATCATCTTTGATCGAAAATCGATAAATTCTTCGATTTAAACATTCCCTGCACGACCTTATTTCGTATGAATTATATCGTATTCATAATCAGTTGTGTTGAATGTATGCGAATTTCGATTAATATCGGCATACACGTTCTCAGTTTCAATGTATAGTATGAAGCTATCTGTATTCATATAGCATAATGGTATTTTATTTTAGTACAACCGTTTCAGGTAGTTGTAGTGAAAGTCATATATCAGCAGTTTCGACAACTTCAAGACGATGAAACCGATATATGCAGATTTATTGTAGACGACTTTAAGTATCTTCATTTGAATTACTGTAAAATTATCGCCAAATATATTGATATTTATAAACTTCTGTTTTGCAATCAGAGATCCAGCGTCTCGTCTTCGCCTCAAATCCTTTCAATACGTTAGCAGTTAAACATATACTTGTTTATCGATGTTCTCCTTCGTTTTTCTGTAAACGGAATTGTTCATTAATTTAAAAATTCGTCTAGAAGTCATTCTCGGACTGGTTCCTCAGGAAGGTGTTCTAATGAATGTAATGTTTCAGACATGTAACCTGGTTGAATCGTAGTACTCGATGGGTGAGTGGGAGTTCTAGACCGTTGAATATGGTCTGTTTAAGGTTGCGATGATGTATAATGCAATGCTCTTTGTATTAAATTTTGTATGAATTATGTTTTCGAGAAGGAGCTGATGGTCGTTTCGGGCATCGTTCAATAGTGTTTCATCGTTGTCCGCTATGCTACTAACGTCGAGAATTTGTTATAGGACAGCGATTGAGACATAACTTACCCACATAAATTATTAGCACCTCAGACTACTAGGTAGATGGATGGGGCACTGCTGTCATAGCCGGTTAGGTATTTATTTTTGACTCTTGCATGGTGAAAACTAACTTGAGATAAAACACACTGAATACTCATTACTCGTGAAATTACCAGTTGTTGTTGCAGTGGGTTGGGTTCAAATCGTTTGTGAATCGTGATATACTTATGTATGTTTGTAAAATTTCCAAATACGTCTGCGGACAGCGGGAGATCGGATTTAACACAGATATTCCAATATTACAGTAAGTTGGAAGGAGTGATCGTGTTCTAGACTACTATAATGTATTCGTAGTCTTAATCGCTAACGCCTTTATCTGTCAATGTCGTGGAAGCTGTTCTTGGATAGTAGAGTCGATTAATTTAATTTTCGTACTTGTTGATATTAGTACGTTTCTTTGTTATGAACTTCAACTGTTAGTCGTACGTCTGCACATATTAACATTGATTTTGAGAAAAAATTTCATCCTGTTTCTCAGTAGATACCGCCATAAATCTGAACGAGTTCATAAATCGCATTTTAATATTTATTTTTCGAAATATATCTACCTTATCGACATACTGATCCGATTTAAACTTCTTGATGAAGCTGATGTATTTTTCTTTATTAAGTGGGATAAAGTCGATATCTTCGCTATCGTCGTCCAGCTGGCGTATTTGAAGATGACTGTCATATCCACTTAAATTATAGAAGAAAATCGGAACGAGTGTAGGTGTTTTGCAGTTGAGGTTACAACTGGAATGCGTTACACCCCAGAATGGTTAAGTCAAATGGAAATGCTCTGTTACTTTATGTTCGTCTAATGCCTTTTCGCATATGCATATGTCAGTTTTCGACTTCAGTGTTATGATTTGCGCCCGCTGGCGGTGAGGCGGTTCATGTGTTTGAGGCATTCCATGTGACGGTTGTATAGTTGTTTGATGTATTTC
Source organism: Chrysina gloriosa (assembly GCA_038088585.1). NCBI lineage: Eukaryota > Metazoa > Arthropoda > Insecta > Coleoptera > Scarabaeidae > Chrysina > Chrysina gloriosa. Next base: position 57,117,075 of record CM076093.1, read on the forward strand.
CGTCAATCGTTGCACGAAAACGTTGATGCAGTACGGTCGAGTGTACGTTGTTATGGTTATGCATAATACGCGTTCCACTTGTATTTGCTGTTTGAGACTCGGACTAGTATGATTCTATTGGTTTACACGCAGTCTTTCGTTGGTGATTTAAAAAATTTCATGTCACCCCAACAACCTTGTTTTTTCTTCGTCTCGGTTATCGTCAATACGGTTAACATTGTATTACATCACCTTTGATATGTCTCTGATGTTGATACTGATAATGATTGATGATGATGTATTGATCCTCCCCTTAATAATAGATCGATATGTCTATCCTTTTTCCCCTTGTTAAATACACATCGATCGATACAACTTCCTACATTTTCGTCTTTATGATGAAGTCAAGTTCGTATACATTTACATATTGATAGGTTGTTTTGGGTCTCGATGTGACCAATACCTTTTAATTTCACCATAAACTTAACTCCTCTCAAGATTAGGCGTGTCAGTGTGGATAATTGGTCGTCCTATATATATATATATATATCTATTTTCATGCCGGACGAAAGACTGCAGTACTTCACCATGGGATACACGCTTATTCATCATTTGGAATATTTACATTCGCCTTCGATATATCTATGATGTCAACATCGCCCGAGACAGTTCCGTTATCAGAACATAGTGATGTTTTACCCCTCTTCCACTAATAGCAGATTGATATGTATGTCCTTTTGCGCCCTTGTTAAATACACGATTCATACAACTTCGTGTGTTTTCGTCAGAATGTTGAAGTCGATGAGATCGATATTTCTACTTTCATCAGGAATTCGACTCCTTGCAAGTTTAGGATTGTCGAATAATACTGGTAACATATCATCCTATATTTACGTGACTTCAAGTACAAGGTAAAGAAAGATTGTAATGCATTATTAGATGCACAGCCTGTTCTTTATTTAACTGGTTAGATTGATATATGACTACTTTCTTTCATGGCTTGCAAATTTTATATTTTCCGGTATCATCTAGTTTTTCTTCGTCTTCCATCGTAGACATCATGTTAAATCTCCCATTACATTCACCTTTGGTATGTCCATGATATCGACATCGAACAAGATACTTCCGTTATCATGTTAGAATGAGACTTTTGTTCCTCTTATGTTAACAGTATATAGATATATGTGTCCTTTTCCACCCCTTATTAGATACACGGTTCATACAACTTCCTGGGTTTTTGTTTCTGTATTGAAGTCAAGTCTGTATACGTTTGTATAGAGATGTATTTGATGTGTTCAGTATGATATAATTTCACCAGCAACTCGGCTCCTTGCTTGGGATTGTACATTTGTTTCGTTTGAGAGGTCTGTATAGGTAGATGGATATTTTGTCTAAAATAATCGATGAATACAATCATACGAAACATTGATTCATTCAGGTTAAATCCCGTTTTCTTACATGTTTAAGTAAGGTGGGTAATCCCAACGCATATTTAATTGAAGATGTAAACGAGAAACCGATTCTGGGGTGTTCCTATAAACATGAATTGCAGAAATTCAAATATGAGAATGTATACTCCCTCGAAGGGGTTTTACCTAGAAAATGAGATCGAATCAGTGGGATTTTATAACTTCCACACCAGTTGGATACACATTCTTACGCTGTTTTGCTATACATACTTATTACTAATATTGCATTATTCTAATACTGCATACTTATTATAAATATTGTTCCACCCTTTAAATAAAATTCGTAAAGTTTATGATGATTTCTTTTATTCAGTATAATATATATAAAATTATTTTTATTATCGTTCACTCGCTCCACTGTTACTTGGAAAGCGTCGGTGCGGTTATGTAATTTTTCATGTTGTAGGTTTTATTACATTATGGGGTGCCTGCTTTATCATTATTTTTACATTATTGTTTCGGGTGATTTTTATGATGAACATATCCTCTTCAAGTTTAAGAGAATTATTGTTCAGGTGCGCATGGAAACAAATGTGTCCACTGTGTAATGTGGCCGTCGGTAAGGTTTGGTCGCGGCATCGAAAATCCTGTTCCGACATGCTGTTCGCCGGATGGTTCGTTTTACTTGGTGGCTGCTTCTCTTCTGAAACATCTCGTTTCTTGGTTATGGAATCGATACTATGCGTTTTCTTATGTCGAGACAGACTATCCGATGTCGTAAAGATTTCCTCACATATGGTGCATGTGTAAGATTTATTATTTAAGTAGGGATGTCTGTTCAATCCATCTTTTCTTGCAAACGATTTGTGGCATATCTCACACTGTATCTTAAACTACAATATTGCAGTCTATTAGGAAAAGTATGCGGTAAAATTTAAATAACTTACCTAAAATATGTCTGTCCAACCAAGACGAATACTAAGTGATAATAAAACGCTAAACCAGTAGGAAATCAACGCCTAACTATGAACACTAAAACGATATACTGGAGGTAAAGATGTTGAAGTTCACGACCTGGCTGTTAGAAAGCTGTCGGTAAATTGTGAAGAGCACGGAAATGAACTCGCTTTTATATGATTTATCGATATTCAATCAGCATGCGATCAATCAAACGTTTCAAGTGTTTTTCAATATGTATCTTAATATATTAATAAATAAGGGACTGGGTTTCATTAAATTTGATTTTATATTAACTTACACATTTAACACAGAACTCTAGTTGAATCCTGTTTGTCGCGTTACATGCTCGTATCAATAGACAAAGGAATCCTGTATTACGCAATCTTATTAGCCGCCTACTATACGGGATAGTTATAGAAAATCCACATATCTTACTGAATGATACTGACTTCTATCCGTTTACGACCTGACCGAGCCTGGTATGTTTGACTTTGTTGATTTACAATCGATTATTGTTGGTATAAGCGTTTCAGTTAAACATAAGTCTATGTGATACGTTTTAATAATTTACTAACTAATTGACTTACGTTCCATTTCCTTATAATATCGTATTAAAGTATAATATCTAAACCTATTGGTGATGTCTAATGATGTAGCGTACTGTGACTAGTGGTCGGTCAATCGTATGAAGCTCGGATCATCTCCCGATTCCTTAGTTTGGTATATTTTACGTTCAAACGTATAAACCGATTCTTCACGTTACTGATAAGCGGTCGAAGGTATACAGTGTTCACCAGGATTAACTGGCGCATGCGCAGTGACGTCATCACTTACTGTCTGACGTTAAACACCTTGATAAGTGTTAAGGAAGTTGTTGGGGAACTACCTTCCTCTACATATCGGGGGATTTTGAATTTCGAGTTGGTAACCAATTAGAGCGTGGCATTGTATAGGATGCGACCAATCAGAACGCTGCATTTTATATGATATCATGGATGAGAACGCTCTTCTCATCTAACATCCACCCTGTTTATGCCATTATGGTATTACGTAATATCTTACTAGGGCTCTATACATAATTATCTGTTTTATCAACATCTTCTGACTAAGAGCGAAGACTTATTCCTGTCTTAGTGTTTGTGACGTAATGGTATTGCGTAACATTACGTAAATATAGGAATGATCCGCAACAATCGGCACGTTGGCAATAGCGGCTCTCATGCGATTACCTAAGTCAAACAATATCAGTCGCGGTCACTTGGATGGTATACCGTATGTGTATTTAAAAATGCAACAGTTATAGCACGTTGACTACAGCCGCTCTCGTCCTTTCACCGACGTCAAACAGCGACGAGCGCGGTCAGTACTTCGATGGTGAACGTGATATGTTTTAGTCGCCAATCGCCAGGATCACTTTTCATTAGCCTGCCAAATTCCCGTCGAAACGTGTTTGTGATGTCATTGTATTACGTAATCTTCTTAGTTTATAAACCTTCTGGCCAACGTCTCCCGATCCTCCCCATCTTCTGGTGAAATACCCAATTTCCTAATTAGGCCTGTTACCACCTACAGCTCCCTGTACTCCGAGTAGCAGCGACACCTTCTGGTCGAAAGCGACACTACATACAACCACCTGTACTACCGGCACTATATAGGCGCCCTACCGGACAGCGACACCTCCTGGTCAAAAGCGGCACTACATACAACCACGTGTATTACCGGCTTCTACCGAACAGCGACACCTCCCGGTCAAAGGCGGCGTACATACAGTCACCTGTATTACCGGCACTGCCCAGTTATCTACCTTACCGACCAGAGGGGTGGGAGTTTTTAATTTTCCGGGGAGGGGGTTGTCATGAGTTTTAACCCTCCAACCGGGGTTGTGGCCCCCATTTCCACACACGCGCGCTCGGGGTTGTGACTACCTTCCAGTATACACGCTCGAAGTGTTGCCTACCTTCCGGGAGGCTGAGAGGCTGGTCCAGAATCGGTCATCTCTCTCTGCTAATGCGCATAAATTACGTGTTTGTGGATTCTTACGAGTATATCTTGTGTAGTTGTATGATGAGGGGTGGATTGCGAATTATTTATTATAACACGTTCATTCATAATTTTAAACGTAATATTTTGTATTTTACTAAGAAAATTATAGGAATGTATTGTGTCTTCTGTTGACAATAGTGGATTGTCGAATTTTTAGTTATATAAATATAATGATGTATCATCAGTCTGTCTTTATTTTGGTGTTTTTTATCTCTATTTATTCACTTCGGTTTGGATTGGTTATTGTTCTTCTTCAGGATTTATTTTAGTTATATTCTTTATTTTAACCTATTTATTTACATTTAAGTTAGCATTTATTTTTAGTTTAATTTACAAATCGGGAACGTTATATTAACAGAATAAATATTTAATCGTAGTTTTATTTTTTGTTTGACGTATTTTTTCTTCCTGTCTAATGACTAGATTTAAAATAATATAATTATGTACTTTATTTGCTTGTTGAATCTTTGTTAGAGAGCCTTGTGCAAAATCATTGCAATGTTAAACTCATCTAATTGTAAGACCTTCAACACGTAATAAAGAATAATTAATGTATCCATTTCAGTTTGTAGTCTTAAAAACCTATATTTTTCAACAATATTAAGGATTTTAAAGGATATTTTTGCGTTGAATCGTTTACGAATTTAAGTCTTTGTTGGTTATTCACAATTCATAGCTGGTGGCGGACAGAAAAATAATTTGAACAGATAAATCGAATAATAATAATAATATAATAATAATAATAATATTTATTTCAGATCGGCAAAAGTACAGAAATGAAATAATGTCAGAAAGTTTAATATCTATATACAGTCTAATATCTAGATGATAAGTAATCATTGATACTATAAGGCTCTAAATCTAAAAGAAATTTCTTAAGAGCTAATTTAAAATTAATTATGTTTTTAGAAATTTTAATAGCATCTGGTAATTGATTATAAAATCTAATACAATTGTAATAGGGGCTTCTCTCCGTTAACATCAATCTATGTTTGGGGTAATTAAGGTGAGGCGCCCTTGTGTTGTAGCTATGTTGACCCTGCATTTGGAATTCATTTTTATGTAAGAAACAGACAGATTAGACTTTCATAAATGTACAAAGCGTACACTGTCATAATCTCCAATGATTTGAATACCCCTCGACAAGTCTGGTTGTGTGACATTCTATTCATAATCCTTATTGTTCTTTTTTGAATAACAAATATATTTTGTGTTCCACTGCTACTTCCCCAAAAAATTATACCGTATCTTAGTAACGACATGAAATTAGCAGGATAAAGGATTTTTAGAGATTCGATATTCATATATTTTGTGATTGTTCGAAAGCTGTAGCATACTCTATTTAACTTCGCACAGAGATATTCTGTGTGAGGCAGCCAGTTACAGTATTCATCCAGAAACATGCCAAGCACCTTAACGTTCTCAGAAAAAGCGATTGGGATGTCGTTTACAAGAATTTCTTCAGGCATATCAAAGTTGCTCTGTCTAGTTCTAAAGATCATTGCCTGAGTTTTTGCATTATTCAGAACTAAATTGTTAGATGACAACCATTCACCAATCTTGAGATAATTTTCATTTGCTTGCATGTTTATGCTTTCGACATTAGGTCCTGAGGTCAGAAAGCTTATGTCATCGGCATACAAAACCATTGTAGCATCTATCAGTGTATTAATGTCATTTATGTATATAACAAACAGAATCGGTCCCAGCACACTACCCTGAAGTATTCCCCAACTGCTATATGCTGACTTCGATCGGTAAGTGTAGTTGTTTCTGTTTAATCTCTACCACTTGTGGTCTGTTTTCCAAGTAGGATTTTATCCATCTATTAGCCATCCCTCGTATACCGTAATTATCTAGTTTTTTTATTAATAGGTTATGATCTAAAGAATCGTATGCTTTCGACAAGTCCAGGAAAATACCTAATGAAATATAGCGATTTTCCAGGCTATCCAATATTTTCTGTGTGAACTCGTAAATAGCAGTTGTGGTAGACTTACGCACCCTTACGTTAACCTTCATATATCCATGTTGCGAATCACATAGTATGTTATTTTGACTCATAAAATTCAAAAGACGTGTACTCATTACTAATTCAAATAGCTTTGAAAAGCTTGACAGTGCACTGATTGGTCTGTAATTACTTAGATCCGAGTAAGATCCATTTTTGTGGATCGGTGTTACAATGGAAAATTTAAGTTGCTCCGGAAACAAACCATATTTTAAAGAGTTGTTGAATATGTAACAGAGTACTTCTTGTACATCTGGTACACATCCTTTTAACAGACTAGTCGGAACTTCATCATGGGCTGAGCTATGCTTTTTCTTTTAAGCTTTCTTGACATACTTCTTAATTCGTCACCGGTGATAGGATATAGAAACATGGAAACGTTATTATACGGAATGCTTTCGGGGTTGACACAGCATGTATGTCGCAGGTGTCTGAGTAGTTCTGGAACTGCATTAAGGATATATTCGTTATATTTTTCAGCAAAGTTATGAAGATTTCCATCTATTTGATTTTCGGATTTTTTGTTCTTACCTGTGATCTCGTTAGATATTGACCACATCGTTTTGTTTTTATTATCAGACTGTCTGATTCTGTCTTCATATATTTTTCGACGTCTTTCAATTAGGAAATGATCATACGTTTTCTTCAAGACAGTATATTGCTCTTTGTACGCAACATTAAAATTACACAGAATGTATAACACGTCAAGTGACGTTTACATTTAGTTATCTCTTCGTCAGTAGGGTGCATTTTGTGTTTATTTCGGGTGTATACCTTCCTAGAGGGAAAGTTTTCGTCCAACATATGCAAAAAGTATACTAAGAAAGTATTCCATTGACTGTTTACATCATTTGCAGGCAATTTATATACACGGGCCCAATTTTCTTGTCTCAGATTATCCCTAAATTTGTTTATAGCCTCCTCAGTAAAGAACCGACTAAAACTAAACTTACCTTCTACATAATTACCTACTGAGAATCTTATTATTTGACCTAAATGGTCAGACGTATGTGCGTTTATCGTTTGACTTTCATATGAGTTACAATTTGTAAATATATTATCTATACAACTTTTAGTGTTCGATGTTACACGCGTGTATTCAAAAATTGTCTGATCTAAATTAAAGGAGTTCATTAACGATAAAAGTTTGGTTCTATTAGCGTTTTCATTCAGCATCTCAATATTGAAATCCCCTACAACAAATATAAGGTCTTTACCTTAAAAAATGTTGATCAAAAATGTCTCAAGTCTATCAAAGATCACATCGATTCTACCGTCAGGTGGTCTGTAAATAGTTCCAACCGATATACTGTAGTTATTTATGTTACAGTTTATTGCCGCGCACTCAAAATCACCTTTCACCGAAAGAACACTGAAACATTTTCTGTTTGTGCACTTGATATTTTTCTTCGCATATATTGCCACTCCTTCGTGTTCTCCTGCGTTACGACAGTAGCTCGCAACCATTTTGATGTTTTGAATTTGCAGTATTTCCAGCTGCTGCTGTGATTTCCAGTGCTCTGTCAAACAGAGAAACAGACAACGCGGATTGAGTTGCATTATTCTCGTGATCTTTTCTACACTATTTCCCAAAGATTGTACGTTTTGATGGATTAATTCGGTGTTATATTTATTTTGCTTGATTTTCAATGAGTCTTCCTTATTTATTGCGATTTGTTTGTGGCTTTCGCCGCAATCCGCTCTAAAAAACGATTAATACATACTCCCGATGGCCAGATATCTGGATTTTTTACTTTATCTAACAATTCCCGTGGTATAGATACTTTGTAAGAAGCATATTGTTCCGGATACTTTGATCGTAGTTATTCACAGATTATGCTGTTAAAACCATGACCCTTTAAGTGCTTTTCAATTTCATTTGCCGAGGTATCAGGGTGTAAGCCATAAACATGCAAGTGAGCGTAACGTACAGCCACCTTTAATTCAATGTTCGTTCCTGTTCCGTAAGTAGTTTTGAGTGCCTGGCTCCGTCTCCTACGTACCTTAACAGTAACAAAGTTATTTTCGTCTTCTTTTTCTCTGCTTGCGCTACTTGTTTATCTTTGTTAGTTCGGTTTATAACTTCGAGATCGATGTTTTCTTGTATTGGTTTTTTTGTTTGTTCCGCGAAGGTCAATGTATTTTCTTTGACAACGTTAACATTCTTATTTTTTACAGCGTTTTTGCCGTCTTTTCCATTTGTATTTTGAATTTGAAGAGTTTTATTTTTCTGTGGGATATCCTTCGCCGTGTTAGAGGTAGAATTCTGTATTTTTATTACTTCCTTTAGTTCAGCTATTTGCCTAGAGAGTCGTTTGTTTTCGTTGATAACTTTATCAATCTCTACTTGAAAGGTAGTAATTACCGTGTTAGTAATATTTTCATGGCATCATCCAGTTTAGAAGCAAAACATTGTTGAATATTATTGAATAAATTCATACCCTCCACAGGGGCGTTCTCTATATTTGCATTCAAAGCGTGGGTTGACGTTAGTACCATCGAGCAATCCGGACATACCCAATCCTTGATTGTACCGTCACCCTTCATCCGCACGTACTCCTCCACTGATAAAGACACATACGCGATGTGATAATTACAATTACACTTTTTCTTACAGCAGATATTTCGTCATACCTGCCCATATTCGCAGAACAACACGCGCACGTAATTGCCATGTTGAATAGGGCTAGGTTGAATAGGATGGATAACAAAAAAATTAGAAGATTCTAACACAATGGAAGGATTTGATATGTATACTGCAACGTAAACATACAGGTGTATAATTCATTAACCTGTTGGTTTGGTATATACATGAACTGCTGGACAAAATTAACGCACCACTTTATTTAATGTAATAATTACATAAATGATACTTAAATTAAGCATATTGAATCATAAATGTAATGTGAAATTAGTTATTTTAAAAACAAACTAGAGAACATAGTCTTATTTTGACTAACTTTCTACTTAAAAATTTGTTTTTTTGATCGAAGACACGTAAAACATGGAAACGGAAATCAAATTAAATTAACCTTAAAAAGCCAAATTAGTAGCTCCAATGCAATATTAAGTATATCCAGCTCTACTCCCAATTACTGCATTCATATGTCTTGGCATGCTAGAGATTAAATTACGAATAATTTCTTGAGGAATATTCTCCCATTCTTCAACTACGTCTTTTACTAGTTGATTGTGATTGATCTGTGAAGGCGTATGGTTGCGGACCTTTTCCTAAGAAAATTCCTTATGTGCTCAATCGGATTAATGTCTGGAATATTAGGTGGCTACTCAAAAATCAGAATATTAACATTATTTAAGTAGTCAACAACTTGTATAGTCACGTGAAGACAAGCATTACCTTGCATGAATAGAACATTAGGTCCTATAATTGGAATTACAAGCCCAAACGATGTTTTCTATGTAATAAACCACATTCATTGACCTTTGACCTTGTCTGTATAAGGACCAACTCTGTACAGGTGTCGAAACAAATTCCTCCCCAAACCATTACAGAAACGCCTACAAAATGGATTCTTGGAGAAATTTTGCAGCTTATAAATCGTTCTCCTGGTATTTTCCACACACGCTCACCTCCATCAGGAGATTTTAAACTAGCCATCGTCTCATCAAATAATAAAACCTTCCAATCGTCAATAGCCCAGTGTCCATGATTTATGGAAAGCCGCAATCCTTGAATTTTGTACTACCTTCTACTATGTAATGCAGCCTCCCTTACACATCTTCTTACAGGTTGAGATGATACGGCAACATTGTGAACAGCTAGTAATTCATTCCCTAACATAGTAACTCTCCTGTCTCTTAGAGTTTATTGGCTAAGAAAACGAACATCCCATGGATTTGTTCAGAGTTTTTTCCTTTGAGGGTAAAATCCTGTTTCGTTAAATCTTCTGATCAATTGACTTATGCTGGAAGGCGATCTCCCTAACATATGAGTATTATGACATGAGTGGCATGACACATGGTGAATCCCTCTTCCAGAAAAGTGGTTGTCCGTACTGCCTCTTGTACCGTATAAAGTTCCTTTCATGATACATTTTCTACTTCTTAAAACATGCCAATTACTGTAACAATAATGATGTAGAAAATGTGATATCGAAAAAGCTTAATGGCTAATGTAAAGTGAAACTAAATCGCTTTGAGTAAAAAGTATTTATATATAATTAAAAATTGCCACTTTAAAACAAACAACACCTTGACAACAATTAAATTGAATGTTAGAAGAGATCCAAAGCATACTTGTAACGATATTAGGAATATCACAACTACCACTCCCTCTAATTTAAACAAAAATACAATAGTAGTGCGTTAATTTTGTCCAGGAGTTTATTATATTATAGTGTTATTAAATGATAATTACCATAACATAACCTTTAATGATGTCTGTGTGAGGCTAGGCGAAATGTACCCAATACGCACCAAATACGAATATACGAATTTCTTTTCAAAAATTCAAACAATTGGTTATATTATAAATCAAATATTGGTCGCCTGCTTTCATTCATAAATTCAACTATATTTTATACACACTAGATGACAGCACGTACCAGAGATTATATCAAACTTGGCTGATTAACTATAATATATATAAACATGGACTATACTTAACACATTATCTACAACTTGTTATAGCGAAACGAAGCCGCTTTTACAAAATGGAATCGGCTGTTCTGGTTTTATACCTTAATAAAGTCTGCGAGAAAATTAAATGTATTTGTTACCATTTCTGGTAAATTTACGCTATTTAGGTTGACATAAACATTTGTCTGGTTCTGGTTTAAAATATAAATAAATGGCAAAATATTAGGGTGCGGACAATAGAAGCTTTTATTAACCTGAGAATGGAACGATTGGCAGCAGTTTGTAGTTATTTGCTGAAGTAATTGAGACGCTCACCCAAATCATGGGTGGCAAACAAGCATTTTCCTGTACATAATTTTCTGTTAGGTAATCTAGGAATGTTGTCAGTCGGTTATTATTAACACTTTCTGATAAAAATCAAATACAAAGCAGTCACCCACACTCTCTGGGTTTAAAAATGTTAGACCGAAAATCGAAATAAAAAACTGTCCTATTTTTAGGTTTCGATCCATATATTCAGAAATTAGTCCCATTTTTTGTTTTCCGAATTCAAGATTGAAATAAATGTAATCTGTACATAATTATTTTCCCATTTCAAAATCAAAAACTACTTCGTGTGGTTTCAAATTTACACAAAGTATTTTTTTTTAAATTTTTCTTTAATTATGCTAAATGTTTTCGAATACGACTCTTCACTTTTTTTTGGTAAGAAACAAAGAAGGAAGGTACATAATGATTTTTTACGCCATGTATGGTAAAAATTTACACAAACGTTTACGAGCGTAATCAAAAGTGCCATCCATATACTTGTACAGCGTCCAGCATGAACTTAACAAAATAATTTCTTGCTTAGATGTATGCGGATTGAGTGTGTCCAGTGTTCTTTGCGTTAGAGAAATGCATGCTGGTAATTTTGGAAACTTACATCTACGTTTACAGTATAAACACTTGCGAACAGTTTTGGTGGCATAGACGACATAGCTAGTCCTTGATTCACAATTTTAGTGATTTTTCACAAATGTCTTCGATGGCTTTTCTCTTCACAGTATTTAGAAACGCTCGAATTTGTTGTGATTAATTTGTTGGTTTGTAGCAAGATATTTTGATTTAACACTTATACAAAATTAATACTGCTAATAACAAAATGCGTACCTAAAATCAGGTTCACTGCTTCTTCCGTAGACAATTTGGATTGACATTTTTTATTTGTACAATTCCACTTCACACCATTTTCGGTATTTGCACAACTCTGGAATTTAAAATTTTCGAAAATCACAAGTATCTTGCTACGTTTATTCAACATATTCTCTATTGTAGCATTATAATATAGTCATTTGGACATTTTTGAACGAAACTAATAAATTTAGTTAAAATGCTCAACTACCCCCACCTTAATTTGCAAACGGGTATCTACCTAATTGTCCGCCTCGTTAAGGTGATTTCCTTGACTACCGCTGCAATCGTTACCAGGCAGTTTGCAGACACTGGATTATAGTAGGTACTATCAGCGCAATCGTCCCCTGCCCTCAAATATACGATTCGGCCCTAAACTTGAAAATTTAAGGTAATAATTAATTAATATGTATAGCGATTTATAGTTTTACTGCTTCAATTATGTTACATGAACCTACATTTAACCTACTTAATCGATGTGATTCTGGTATTATAAATGGAAATAAGATCTTTCGATAAAGCTTCTGTATTATAAACCAGCTGACCACGGGCGTAGCTAGGGATTTTTCCTAGGTGGGGCAATAATAATAATAAATGTCTTTATTGCAGCAGAAACAGAGAAAAAAAAAAAGAAAAATACAGTGTAGATTTGAAAATAAAAATATATATGTAATGCACAAAATTACTTAAATATTTAGAATTAAATTAAATTAATGCCATAATCACAGGGCGAGATTCAGTGCGTGAGTGCAAGTCCCACCACTGCTCTACCATCCAAACCTTGGCAAATAAATACAAACTAATGAATGAATGAAAGAAGAACGGAGAAAAAATCCACGATGCGCCCGCCACACATGATATGTAAGCAAGAAGTTCAACGTAATCTGTATAATTATGATTGACTTCCAAATAGGCGCTCACGCTATATTCTCTTAAAAGTAGATGGGATTAAAGTCTATGTATATATACATATATATATGTATATATGTACATACGTATATACAGGCTGACATAGAATAAACTGCAATGCATAGCACCACGCGATAGAGGACCAAAAAATAATAGAAAAACTTTTAAACACTAATGTCCGATTGCTTTTTGTTTTCAAGTTACAGTCTGTTAAGTTTTTTATTAATTGAAAAGGCTTTCATTTAAGAAAACAACATTAAAAATATAAGGTATTTAGCTCTACATAAGGTGTTCAATTTGGTGACCTTCTTCTTGAATACACATTTCCAGTCTTTGTACTAATGATTGACGGCATCTTTGAAATATGTTCGGATTATTACGAAATGTATCAGCAGACTCCACAATTCTGTTTCATATTTGCTCTTCAGTATTTATTTCTACGGCATGCACTTCATTTTTCATAAACCCCCAAAATTAAAAATCGAGGGGATTAAGATCGGGACTACGGGCTGGCCATGGTATAGGTCCCCCATTACCAATCCACCTGTTTCCAAATCTTGTTTGAAGAAATTCACTTGCCCTTCGAGAATAGTGAGCTGGTGCACCGTCATGCATGTAGTGCATTTTTCTTATAATATCCAATAGGACATCTTCTAATAAAGTGTTCAGTTCTGGGCAATCGACCTGGATCAATTAGATAATTATCGATTGTACCTGCCCACACATTAATGGAAAACCCATACTGGTGATTCCGTATACGGTATGATGAGGGTTTTCATCGGTCCAATAATGCATATTGTGCATGTTCAAAACACCATCCTGGCCGGTCGCGTGTGCGTATGCTGTTGAACCGCTAACGGCCGGTAAAGTGTTAAAAACTTCAACAGCCTGTAACGTGAAAACAAAAAGCGATCGGACATTAGTGTAAAGGAATTTTCTTATTATTTTTGGGTCCTTTATCGCGTGATGCTATGCATTGCAGTTTATTCTGTCACCCGGTATATATGTATATATATATGTACATACGTATATATATATATATATACGTTACAGGATTTTTCTAGGGTGGGCAATGCCCACCCTAAAATTGGCAAATTGGTTGGAATCAGTGGTATTCTTGGAATCAAAACATCCTCGCCTTTGAACTTTCGTACGACTATCGTTGCTTCAATCACGTTGTTTGTCAGCTTCCTAACAGCGAAGCTTGTTCCATTACATAGTTTCAGATTGGTTCAGATTGCATAACATAATTATCACCGAGCCGACCTTGAGCTGCAAATTGTGTGGCGGCATTCCTGGCAAATCCAATAAATTCAGAAATTCAAATGGATAATTGACGATGTCATCTGGATCGGTAATGGAAGCGATTTACTTAAATGAGTGCAATTGGCCAGCGATTTGACTTTGAATTTGTATGTTCAAATCGTTTAGGTCCTTATTTATCACTGCCAAAATAGCTCGTTCGCTCGACCGTACACGGTTTTCTTCTTAATTGATATTGCGAAACTTCATCGTTGGCATCAGAAGATGCAATACCAAATACAGCCATGTCCTTTCCTTTTGTGACGTACTTGCAAACATATTTGATGGATTTCATAGAATTGCAGTGCGCTTTGAATGTTTTGGAAAGCAGCGGCGAATACGGCGAATCCAGTTGTTGTCGACTACAATGTCCTTAGTCTTGACTTTCAACGTTATCATTCTACCGTTATCCTATCCTGCATAGCGACGACAATACAGGGGGTAACCGTCATTACCTGTGATTGTCTGAACCAACAAAGCACGCGGATAACGTTTGGAGCATTTGTTTTCCATCATACACAGTGATTTCCGGTTGTGATTGCCACATGGTATATGAATCCTATTTTTCGTCATAATTTCATACAACTGTGGATCTGTTTCCTGATGTGGAATTTCTGCGCAAATGGCGTTAATTTCATCCAGCCTTATTTTCCCGACCATCCACATGAGAAGATGCGTATGAAGCAGTCCTTTTTTCTTACATTCTACAAAGTACACCGTACATCTGACATCGTCTCCAAATACATCATTCTTCACAATGAAGTTCTTGAGCGCATTAAGTTTCTGTTTGAATATTCGTGCTGTAATGTCGTGACGATCGTTGGATGATTGACCGAGTAGTAACAGCTGTGTGATTTCGATACATTTTGGGTTGGAAGTGAAAGTGATGAAAAAGTCTGGTCGACCGTATTGGCGCAATTAGGTTATTGCATCTTGTGCGTATGCGTGCATATTGTAGTATAATAATACACAAATGGTTAATTACCATTAGAAATTCATTTATTTTAATTTAAGTTATCAAAATCACAGTTAAGGTTGGGAATCTGGTATTCATTTGACATTCGATGTAGCTTTGGGGTTCTATT
Organism: Chrysina gloriosa; assembly: GCA_038088585.1. Taxonomy (NCBI): domain Eukaryota; kingdom Metazoa; phylum Arthropoda; class Insecta; order Coleoptera; family Scarabaeidae; genus Chrysina; species Chrysina gloriosa. The sequence goes on from CM076093.1 coordinate 57,132,545, forward strand.
TATACCTTTTCGACGCCACGCCCACCACCTCTTAAGCATCGTTTTCCCCTACGGGAGTTATCCCAATAATTTAACTCCAGCCAGAGACGTTTAATGGGAGAAGTAAATGTCACCAGAAAGGAAATTTTGTTAAATATTTTATAAAAGCATGATTTAATGTATAAAAAGGATTTGTTAACATTTTAACACACATTTCGGCAACAATTACACATTACAAGAATTCACATAAATTTACTGGAAATAAACAAGGATACATCGACGTACAGTACAGGTTTCTATAGCAGCAATGTATTTGGATGGACTGATGTCAAGGTGAATTTAAGTTTCGTTTCGGGGACAACGGAGAATTCCAACGGCGTCGTCCGGGTTTCGAGAGAAATAAAAGTTTGTTTAGAACGACGAAAATTGACAATCTTAAAAAGATTATAAAAAGTCTGAAATATATTTTCAAAAGAAAAAAGGGTTTTAAGAAGAAATATTAGTAAGGAGAAGAAGTACCAGTGAATAAAAGAACCTCACCATACAGAAAAAGCTGCGTCGAGAAATAAAGGGGAAAGAAGAGATACAGGAAGGACCGTCAACGGAAATACACTTACACTTTCACACAGTCTAAAAAATAGGTAAAAATTTTCTTTCGATTTTTATGTTCAATATTTAAAAAGGATTATAAATATAAAGTGTTAATAATTTATGCTTTTATATTTTATCTACGTGCTAGACCGGTGCAACTTTACTATAAAAATAAAATTTTAACTAAATTCTCAGTACAATATACCTTAGACTTCCAACATACGTCGCTGGCAAAATGGTAAGTCGGCCGACATTGTTTGCATTTCTATCTACATTCATGGCATCATGCAGATGGATGTATTCCTCCGAACGCATTTTGACATTGTACGTACATAGCAACGACGAACTGATGAAACAGTATGCGGCATTTCAATATGTGATTGTACAAAATTTCCGACTTTTCCATAGATTTTCCAAAATTTTTTTTTTTCATACAAATCTTGTCCTGACAATTACAAACACAACAAAAAAAAATCAACCAAATCGGTCGAGCCGTTCTCAAGTGATGCTCCGTCATACATGTTGCAATTGATCTTTATTTAAATAGATAAATTCCTATTAGACCAAGGTGAGCAGCCTCTTCCTCTAATTTCTGGAAATTTTAGCTTTAATCGATTTATGACTCTAAAATGTTATTTAAACAGGAAAAATTATATTAAACAATATATAACTTACAAGAAAATTACTTTATGGAAATATTGCGAGGTCATTATGTGTTTCGTAACTTACCAGACTTACATGACTTACAATATTGTAAAATCGTTAGGTTAAATATAATAGCGCCGCGCTGTATATATAAATACAGTTAGAACAGTAAAACTACACTGATTTACCCTTTCCGTTACAACTGCTTTACTATTATACAGAGCAACAATCAAACACAGAACTGCGGTGAAATTTCAACTTGTCAAGAAAAAATTCTAGATCACTTTTATTATGTATTTAATTTATCCGCACATAAACAGACCATGTTATTTATATTTTTTTGTTGAAAACATGGTTAACGCAAAAGCACTTCCAGCACACTTCTTCCGTAATCTTGCAACAGACACGTGAAAATGATCATTTATATCTCTATTAAAAGTAGATTATAGAGATTTGGCAAAGAGACGGTATATGAAAATGATCCTGAATTTGTTTAGCTTTAAACAGAACAAAAAACGACAACTGGAAGAATCAAAATAAAATAAAATAACGGCACAGTTATAAAAGCAACATCCCAAAAACACAAAATAAGGACACCAACAGGCACACTAGAAGATAACTCAAATGAAAGCGCAGTTGAAATAACAAATAAAACAATATACAACATATTTCAAAATATTGAAAAGATCATAAAATTCCTGTCGGACAAATTGGAGGAAAAAATGTCACAGATTAAAAAAGAATTAAAAAAGATATTAAATAAAAATAAGACAGAAGAAAAAAATAAAGGAATGGACAAAACGTTTAGAAAGTGCGATAGGAGAGGGGAGGAAAGAAAAATAGAAAATAACAATTAACGATATAGAGGAACAGAAAGAAGGAGCAAATATAAAAGATGTCAGAAACAAAGTAATGTCAAAACTTGAAACATCAACAGAACTTATAATGAAATATTACAGAAAAAATCAAAATAACAACAGTGCGATAATAGTTCAAAAGAAAACAAAATAAGTATATTGAAAGCAAGAAAAGAAACTAAAATAACTAGCCACATAGGATTGCTAACAAAGATTGAAACCAACAAAAGAAATACAATATACAAAAGTAAACAACTCACAAGAATAAAAATCAAATTATTCAGGCAAGAGAAATTAGTAAATAAACTAAAATCAACTATTTGTGGAAATACATATGCCACAAAGGATGAAACACGACAAAATCAAAACAAAAAAGAACGAAGATATATCGAGACTACATTAAATTAACCATAACAAAAGAAGGCAATTGAATCTGTCGTCAATATCTAACGTCAGAGGCATTAGAAATAAATTTGAAGAAATGGAAATTATACCAAAGAACGTAGAAACATTCCATAATAGCCATCATAGAAATTTGGTCACATCCTTCACAGCAACATCTTTATAAAATTCCAAACTAGAGTAACAAATACAACTCTGAAGATATACAAGGCGGTGGAGCAGTAATTTACATCGAAGAAGATATTAATTACAAACTGCTCAATTTCAATATAAACATATTCAAATTCAACAGAGGATAAAAAACTATATAAATCTAAAAGTATAAAAAGAACTACATCACCAAACTATAAAAAATACGAAAACTTCACGAAAGAGTCCGAACGGAAATCACAGTATCCTGGGTCATATAATCACAAATCAATATCAATAATATTTAAAATAGATATATTCGATTATAATGGAATAGTGGCAACAACAAAATACTAAGAAAAATGCGAAATGAAATATAAATATCGTTATATATATATATATATATATATATAGAGGTGGCCCACGACTAGCGCCTCGGATTGTAGCTCCCAAATTAATAATTTTTTAAAATCTTTTTGATAAGATGGTGTACGTTTATAATGGCCATAATTACAAAATATTGTCATTTATACAGGATGCCCTAACAAAGCGCTAAGTATCAAAGTTATATTTTTTTAAATGGAACAATATATATTTTTTGCTTTTTTAGAATTGTATAGAAAAATAAAGGTGAGTTACTTCAATGTTCCATATACCTATTCTTAGCCGTTTTCGAAGTATTTGAGGATTTTCGAAAAAGTAAAATGTTTTGAAAATGGACATAACAGACAAACATTTTCTTTTATACATATTCTAACTCTCTCCTTAAACTCTTTTTAACATTTCCGGGGAAATAGTGGCAAATGCATTTGGTATTCTCATTTTCATATCGTTCGGTGTAGTTGGTGTCGAATTGTAAACAATATTTTCTACATATCCCCACAAAAAAATCTACGCATGTTAAATCGGGTGACCTGGGTGGCTATTTACAGCGTACTTGCATTCTAATCCATTTATTTAGGAACATTAATTTTAAATCGTTTCTAACAGCTACGTGAAAATCTGCAGGAGCCCAGTCTAACTGCAGCTACATTTTGCCTCTTATAAATAAGGGAACATCTTCTAAAAGAGACCAGAAATCTCCTTGTAAAAATTGTAAAAAACGGAGCCCATTCAATCGTTCTTCGAAAAACTAAGGTCCAATAACATAATCACCAATGATTTTCACCTAGATATTTAAACTGCAGCGATTTTGGTGATCAACGGCCTCAGAAATGTGTGGATTTTCTGTATTACTGAAAATTCTGTCTACATACCAATCCATTTTGTGGAAGGTAGGTTCATCAGTGAATAAAATATATTAGGAAAAATCCTCGTCTTCTCCAACACGATCCAGAGCCCACAAGCAAACTTCCAATCGATGGTCAAAGTTTATCTCATATAAATGTTAGTGTATTTGGATATGATACGTTTAGAGTAGGAAGTATTAGTACACTTTCCGTGTAAGGGTCGGTAAATCCGTCAAGTCAGCCCCTTACACCGCGACGGCGGGTGTTCCTCAAGGCTCACTGCTAGCTCTAGGTTTGTTCAACTTTTTTACTTACGACATCCCAAGAACACCAGGGACGGAGCTAGCAGTCTGCGCGGATGACAACGCTTTCTATACGACGTCCAAAGCCGAGAATCTTATAGATCACCGATTGCAGACAGCTACCGAACAATTGGAGGATTGGACCTCCAAGTGGAGGATGATCATCAACTCGGATAAATGCGTCGCGATGCGTTTTACAAACAGGCGTCACACAGCCCACGAAACCATCTCTGTTGGCGGAAGAAGAATCCCTTGGAGCCCAACCACAAAGTACATCCGGGTGACGCTAGATCGACGTCTGACATGCGTCCTCGAGATTTCTCGCGGCGAGGAATACCCTCTATCCCCTTCTGTGCCGGGGAAGCTACCACTGAGAGCGAAAAGGACGCTATACACCTCGATGCTGCGACTGATCCTTACGTAAGCGGCCCTCGCTGAACGACGGCTGCCCCTTCGCACGTCGCCACTCTCTCGAGACTACAGAATAAAACACTCCAGATGATAGTCCACGCCCCATGGAGATTTTACCTCTTAAAGAGTACCTACGAGCCTTGGCGGTGTCGACGTGGAGAAGAGCGGCGCGTTCTGACCACCGTATAGTCATAGTCAGAGAGTTAGCGACCTTGGATCCGGACCGACAGCCGCCTTCTTTGAGGATCCGACGCATCGCACAGGTTTTGGAGGAAGAGCTGCGGGCTAATCCTTAGGATTACATCAGTAACCGTGATGACTTCAGCCTTGCCCTGTGACCGGACCTCCCTACACCATATTTCTTTCCATCATTATCTAAGCGGCGAGATCGTGGCCGTCATCTAAAGAAGAAGCGAGCTTTGGGAGCTGAAAGCTCTTAGCTCCAGTAAAATACGTTGGCTTTAGAGAAGTATTACGTATCTCTCGAAACCTTGCCAAAAGCTTTTTAAAAGCCCGCGTTTCAGGATACTTTTGCACATAAGCTCTGGCAGCCGTGGTATTCACTTACGCTCAAAATCATATCCACTCGTCCTTGGATAGACAAATCCGTCATTGTAACAATATCTCAAATAAAAAAAAAAACACAACACTTCGACTGTTTCACAATTTTTTTTACATTTCTCTAATAGTAATGTACCGTTATCAAAAAATAAAATATACTAAAGTAAAGTAGAATTGTGCTGATACTTATAAGGTATGTCATTATGACAATTTAATTGATGTATCTAGTATTGGGATGTTTTTTAACTATGTTCCGACGAACGCAAAACTTACTCGATGTAAAAATCCTTTTCACCTCAAAACGTACGAATGCCTTACAATTAATCAAGAATACAATACATAGAGTAAAATGGCGATCATGTAGAACATCTATTATAATACTTGTCATTTAAAGGCATATGTGTTTCATTAGCAACTTTTTCAGAAATCACAAGAGATAGGTATAACGAAACATAATACAGTTTGGGTACGAATTGAAAAATCTTTCTCCGAGTCTAAAAATATACAGGGCGATTCATTTAAAAAAGCATAACTTTGATACTTATCGCTTTGTTGGGGCATCCTGTATAAATGACAATATTTTCTAATTATGGCCATTATAAACGTACACCATCTTATCAAAAAAGATTTAAAAAATTATTCATTTGGGAGCTACAGTCCGAGGCGCTAGTCGTGGGTCACCTGTATATACACGAGGTACGTCCAGAAAGTAAGTTTCGTTTCAATTTAACTCCGCTGCAGCGCAGCGATCGCAGTTCCGCACATGCACGGTAGACGCTCTGTATCAAGGAGAAGAAACGTGCGCCATTTTGAGATCGCTGTCAGCCACGTACGCTTTGTTGTGCTTGTTTACAATGTCGGTGTTGATTGAAAATCCCGCCGCTTGCGAAATCAGATCTGTGATTCGTTTTCTGAATGCTAGGGAAGTGAAACCAATTGAAATTTATCGGCAAATTTGCGAAGCTCACGGACAAAATGCGATGAGTGATTCAATGGTGAGAAGATGGGTCCGACAGTTCAATGAAGGACGTAGTGAAGTGCACGATGAAGAACGAACTGGGCGTCCATCTTTGGTTACAGAAGAACTGGTTCACGCGATTGATGACAAGATCCAGGAAAACCGCAAAATTACAGTTAGTGCTCTCACTATGGAATTTCCCCAAATCTCACGATCACTAATTCATGAAATTGTTAGCGAAAAACTGAAATTTCGTAAACTTTGCTCACGTTGGGTACGAAAGATTCCTACTGAACAACACAAAATAAAACGGATGGGTAGTGCACTTCAGTTTTGACCCGTTATGATGAAGGGGCGAAGAATTTCTGAAACAGATAGTCGCAGGAGATGAAACTTGGGTTTCTTACGACACCCCTGAAAGGAAGCGGCAATCAATGGAATGGAGTCACACTTCATCCCCAGCAAAGGTTAAGCCGAAACAAATCTTGACACCTCGAAAAATGATGTGCACAGTGTTCTGGGACTGGAAAGTCATGGTACTCATTGATTTCTTACCGCGTGGTCAAACAATCAAAGTAGATGTTTATTGCGAGACACTTAGGAAATTGCGCCGCGCAATACAGAATAAGCGCCGAGGATTGCTGTCAAAAGGTGTTGTTTTTCTTCACGACAACGCACGACCACACACTGTAAATGTGACGAAAAACCTCCTACAGGGATTTGGCTGGGACGTGCTTGACCATCCTTCGTACAGCCCTGACCTCGCTCCTAGCGACTTTCATCTGTTCTTACATCTCAAGTCTTTCCTTGGCGGTCAACACTTCAACAATGACGAAGAGCTGAAAGAAAATGTTTCCAACTGGTTGAAGACACAGGCGGAAAACTTCTATGAAGAAGGTATACAAAAACTTGTGCCACTCTATGACAAATGTCTGCAAAATTTCGGCAGTTATGTGGAAAGGCAGTTTAAGAGTTGTAGAATTTTGTGCAATAAATAATTTTTCTGTATCTGTACACAATTTAATTTTATTACCAAACGGAACTTACTTTCTGGACGTACCTCGTATATATATATATATAGGAAGTAAGAAGAGGATTAATCGGGTCAACGGTCTGTAGTGGACCACTACAGACAGCTGACGCGATTAATTCTCTTCGTACTTCCTAACTGGTACGGTCGATGTATTTCCTTTAAAATTATATATATGTATATATACAAGAAACACAAAGAACCACCAACGTAAAAAGAAAGGAAGAGGAAAGGATGTATATACCTAGTGTAGATAATATTATAATTTAGTTTGTTTTCAGTTTGTTTCAATATTAACCAATGCCAATTCTTTGTTTCCTTTATCGTTTGGTTTCAGCTGTTGTAAAAATTGCGTTTAGGATTAGTAATTGACAGTTAAGGCCACTTGGTCAGTTATGTAAACTATTTCATTTAGTTGAAATAATTATTTATTAGGGCGTTGAGCCGTCTGCAACAATGAGTTATTAAGCTAGCTGATTTAAAGGACAGAGTAATTGACCAACTATTACTGTAGAAAGCACAAGTAGCGTGCAAATGCACCATTACTGATTGTGATTTCAATTTCGAAGGGTAATTACACTTAATTAATTACAGTGCACGACTAAAACATTTTCGCTAATCTGCGAAAACTAGCTACTCGGGATGGGGAACCCTGAAGGGAGTAGTAAGCGTTTCTTTTCTTTAGTATATCTTTCTTATCCCTTGGTACATTTTTGTACAAAAGAAGTTGACAGCTACATACATCCACAGATGACCAACTCAATGCTAACATGTTATTTGACGAGGTGATAGATAGATATATATCTATCTCACACAGCAAAATTGGCCAAAATTGAACGGCTCATTACTTGCTTACAGGCAAGGTGGTAAGAACTTCTCTGGATCCAAAATCTTTCTTTTTTCTTGAACACGTTTACCTACGATGAAGCTTCTTGCTGGAGTCGTACATGGAGGAATCAAAATGGTCTAAAAAGGTGATTTTTAAATAATTCACTGATTCAATTACATATATTGATCAACATATTTATTTTCATTAACTATATCTTCTATTTTATTATTGTTTTGTAAACTCTACAATCTAGAATTTTGATTGTTCATAAATTTTATTAGAGAAAAATAATTTTAGAACTATTTCTTTCACTTAAGATTATGTATATAAATTAATACGTACCACTCAAAATTCCTCGGAACGCAGCATATCCTTGCAACCTCAACGGAGATCTTCGCACACAAAACACATTTGTCCCTCATGTCGGCAATGAAGTAGTGAATTCCCACCGTGGTTTACTAAGTGTATCACAGATAACCTTAAACTAAAGAGATATTACCATCGAAGGTGGAAATCCACTAACCTGGTGAAATTCTATAATGAATTTTCTCGATTAAGAAGATCAGATCAGTGTTCCTATAAAAGTTTCTCTAGTAGGGCCGAATCTGATTTGCGACGTGATCCACGAAAAATTTGGGAGTTTGTTCATCTCAAACAGGGGACTACGCGTATTCCACGGGTGATGCATTGTGAAGGGTTAATTTGCGACAACCCTGAGGACATAGTTGGTGGCTGCGCCACTGTGTTTTCCCAACCATATTCTTCTGTTGTGCGATCTGATATATGCGAGCAATTTGGTGTTGGGTCCTGCGTTACCGATACACTTAACATTTCCTATGTAACTGAGAGTCAGCTCTTGTGGAGCATTAATAAACTTAGTTCCAATCTGAATGCAGGCGATGACTAAACTCCGGCTCTACTTATCAGGGACTGTCGTATGGTATTCGTCAATCCACTTATCCATCAAAATGGAAAATTACTCGAATTTGTCCAATTTCTAAGAAAGGTGACAGAACTGACTTAAAGAATTATAGACCAACATCACTATTATGCAACTTTTCTAAGATATTGGAGCAGATACTCAACAGTCTCACTTACGCGCATGTTAAATCAAAATTGTCACCTGTTCAACATGGTTTCACACCTTGCAGATCGACCGTAACTAATTTAATATGCCTTACCCAGGAAATTAGCTCCGCTCTCGATGTCTGTGGTCAGTTGGATGTGATATACACAGACTTTGCTAAAGCTTTTGATAGCATCGATCACCGTTTGTTTGGGTAAACGTAATTGCTTTGGGATCAGTGATCGCTTACTTTCCCTATTCCGTTCACATTTGACTAATAGGTATAATTATGTCCAGTATAATGACTTTAGATCATCTGAATTTCTGGCTACATCCGGGGTCCCTCAGGGATCGAACTTGGGCCCGTTACTATTTCTTTTATTTATTAATGACCTCTTCAACTTATTAACGTGTTCGGCATTAGCTTACGCTGACGATTTGAAGATATTTTGTCGTGTTGAAAGCCTTGAGGATACATATGTAGTTCAGGAAAATCTCGAGATTGTATGGGACTGGTGTTAGAGGAATCACATAACACTGAATATTGAGAAGTGCAGCGTAGTCAGATACACTCGTAAGAGAACTACAATGAATTTTGGATACAATGTAAATGGTCAAACATTATCGACGAAGCAACCTATCAGAGATCTTGGAGTGTTATTTGATAGCCAACTCAGTTTTGTCTAACACGTTGGTAACGCGACTGCGAAATTAAAACGAACGTACTATGTATTTCTTACTTTTAAGCCGATTCCGTATGATTTCGATGGAGTTCAGGTGAAGCTCCGGGCCAACTTGAAAAAGGTATACGGTTCTCTTAAAAAAACTTTTAATTTTTCTTACCACATGGTATGGGGCACTATTCTGCATAAATAAGCATTCTATTGGTATGGAACGTGTTTGCTGAAGGTATGGCATTTATGTATTTCTCTCTATAAAATATAAAAAGCAAGGTCTGCCACCGTTAATCACGCTACAAACTATTACCTATGGCGAATGTTTTATATAACCATGAAACGTTTGTTAGTGTGTTTGCAGGCAAATTACGATGGCTGCTCTAACACAGACCGAACTAGCTAAAGAATACCTATTAAATTATGCAAATATTAATTTAATACAAATTCTTATTACTAGTTAAGTACCTTTTTCCAATCCTCGCCTGTAACATCCTGTTATTCTCTTTCAAAATTACGACGAACCTATTTCATTTCTGCCGTTAAATTCCAGTTTTTAATAGGTCTTCGCTGCATTAGGCGATTTTGGTATACTCGACGTTTGGTAGTGCTGCGCTGTTTTCTTTGACAGCCTTTGTAATTGTTTTTACTGTAGAAAATCTATTACTTACAACATAGCAAATGATTTCGTGGTCAGATCTCTGATCTGAAGTTTTTTTACGAACACATTTTCCCTGCTTTATGTAGAAGTGCTATCCCCTTCATTTCATGGTTTCGCTAACCCAAATAGAAAACTAGGAGCTACCTCTTGTAATTTTGCAATTTTCCGTTGTAAAGCTTACTTGGGTCTAAAAGAGCTGGTATAACAGCTTATTGATTCTGGATTCAATCCTTCAAATCCTTCAAATTTTTGCTAATGGTAAATAATTACACGAGAAAAAGGAACTAAAATAATAATTTACGTTTTCAATGGCGAATTACTAGCACAAAACTATAAGCAATACTACACAGTCTAGTTTTTATGGGATTATAAGGAAATCCTTTTAAAATATCTATGCACCCTCTAAACCAGGGGTTCCCTAACTTATTCATGACGCGCTTTCTTTCTAAAGCGCCGGGGGAAGGGGAGGGGTGGCAACACTTTGAGAACCACTGATCTAAACTATAAACTGGTTAAATGTTGGACAACCAAGCAACATTATGAATTTACATCCTTCTCAATATTATTCTTGGTGTAATATTTTGTTGAAATAATAATATAATTGCTTAGGAATAGATTGTACTCAAAACTTTAAATATCTTTGTAAGATATATATATGTACATAATTTAATGAGCTGTGGAATTTTCAGGTAAAGAACGAGGTGTTCCAAATAATTTGGGCAAGGACTGTACGCTCGTATGAAACGTTGGAACGTAGTGGAAGGTTTTCAATAAAAACATTAAATAGTTGTTAATTGTTTTCGGCACTCAAGGATAAGGTGACTAGTAATTTAAAATGCTACAATATTATACAACATTGTTACTCAATCCACATAGGAAGTGTTTAATTAATAGTTTGATATCGTCTCGATCTCTAGTTGACAAATGCCTTGTGTATGTACAATGGAACTTTAACGAAACAATATTTATTCTCGAATTTGCAATGATCGGCTTGCATACCTCATTTGCACTTTGTTTACTTCTTTATAAGTTAAATGAAGGTCGCCAATCATTTAAGCTGATTATTACGCTCATTAGAACTATTGGAAAAAGACCATTCCTAGAATTTTAATTCTGACGTGCGTTTCTTTTGTACGTTTTAAAATGGTAAACACAAATTTCATTGCTACTCTTGTAAGCAATTCTTGCTACTGTCTCGTTTGAAAGTAGTAAAGACAATTTTATAGTAGATAAATATGATACGATGCTACAGCTATTTAATTGTAGACTATAGTATGTACTTAGAATGTGATTTCGTATCTACAGCAATCAATTTCAGTTATATGTGAAATTGTGACATTAACTTTTGACTAAATCATCACGTACTTGCTTGTTTCCTCCGCGAAAAGTCTCCGAAGGCGAAAAGGAAAAAGCGGACGGCACAAAGAAACACGGATTGAACAAAACGGAAAGAGAGGTAAAATATTTAAGAAATGAATGAACTGGCAAGGGACATGATATGAGTACTGGAGTAGCTCTCCTGGTTTGGAAATATTAGTAAGCGTTGTCTCACTTGGCACAAAAATCATAAAACAGGTTTTTGTTGTATGCCAGTGCACTAATAGAAAATTGAGAACACATCTGGACATAAATATATAAAACAAGGGTAAGACGCATCCAGCGTATGTAATATGAAATAAAACTGCTCGCAGCCAAGTCCACAAACATCAAATATCTTTTATTATTAGGCATCAGACATCTTAATTCTTTTACAAGTAGATATACTGATCAAAATTCTTTCTATACCGACCTTTATTGAAATCTCTATCCTTGTCTATCATATGGAAACCGCATCTTTCTTTCCAACACTCTGCGCACATCAACTTAAATTGATTGAAAGACATATCGGTCCCCACCTGGTCATCGTATATGTGTCTCAAATTCATACCGTCCGGCTTGAAAAGTATTAAAAATTATCTCGCATCAGATGCTTCGGTATTCGCGTATAAGTCTGACATAAATAAAAGCTGTCGATGGCTTTGTGACGTTCCATCGAGAAATACATACGAATTTTATCCTACTTGTCGCAGGTCACGTCGTCGAATATATCCTTCCTATACTCACGTCGAAATGAAAGACGTATACTATACTATATAAATCGGTCTCACAGACCGTATACGTGAGTATAGGAAGGATATACACGGAATTTTGTCGAGCGTCTGAGGGGTATATAACAGCTTCGTTATCATTAAAAGTATAGTACTTGATTTCAGGCACGGGTTTCATAATATTCTCCAGGAACTGATATTTCGGCTGATAAAAAGACTTCGAGTATACGTACACCTTATAGAACTTGAGACCGTTTTCGTCAATCAACAAACTTAGCATAATGTTTGTCTTCCCACAATTTGAGGGGCCGCTAATAATGCAACACACCGTATCGGGGAGCAACTAGCCATGTCTTTGAGGACGAGAATCCTCACAATCTAAATCAATCACCCGCAGGTGATGCTTTTGTTTGACGAGTTTCATGCCGACTGCGGTGTTATCATTCTCGTTCTCCTATAAATAGCAATCCTCCAATTATCACAATCATTAGAGTAAAGATTTAGAATGCAGACACCGGTCGTATAAAGTACTTCAAGAACGTGCGTGGGCCAGAGTGAAATCCAGCGACGCTAGTTTTGGTGTAAAATCGGCGGCTTGGGCGGTAACTAACATCATGAAAGCGAAAAGGAGATTGGGGGCGCGGTTAAAGTTGAAAAAGAAATTATTACCGACATTGAAACCGTTTGGTGAGATTATGAGAAGGTAAGATGTACTGAAACGACGTAAAGGTATAAATAGTAGTAAAGCACTCTTGGACGCCTCCACAGCAGCCGTGAAAGAAGCTGGTGGCTGTGAGAATATACGCATTCCTCGCATCATACCCATACCGAAAACGGGCGGTATACTACCCCTTATACCTATCCTAGCCGGCTCGTCGGTATCGGAAGTCTGGCTTGTGGTGCGGTAGGTGTCGCGAATGCGGTATACAAAACCAAGCAGGCGCACAAAAACTCGGAAGAGGCGCACAGGTATAACAGAACAATGGAATCCATCGCATTAGGCACTACGATGCACGTCCATCGCACACGCTGTACGAATTCTTACCTCAGGTGGAACTCCTTGATAGTCCGAGCCTTTTTGAAAATTTAAAATTTTTCGCGGGCCACAATTAAATACGTATTTAAAAGGTATGCAAAGAAGGTATTAAAAATTTTTTTACAGAAATTATATTTATTGAAAACATATAAATAAAAGTACAAAATATGTGTATTGAATTTAAATATTAAAAATTAAACACATTTATTTTACTTCTCTTGATAATTCTTTAAAATTTGGTGAATAATTGGTGACAGCACTTCTCAGTAAGTCGTTCGCTGGTTAGTTAATACCGATCGGTGTTTGGATTTCAGGAATTTTAAAGTGCAATAAAATGATTCACATAAGAGCAATGTTAACTGTCCGTTACAATGAAAGTTTACAAATTCAAAATCGGCACATAACCTGCCACTTTGATAATTTAACAAAAAAGAGAAAAAGTAAAATATAAAATAATGCCACAAATACACACTTGCATAGTGTGTTCTTTCCCTTTTTCTTTTTGCCGTTCGCAGTAATCTAAGCATCATCGGAAAAGCGGATTGCCAGACTGCAAAGAAAGATTACTGCGCTTCCCAACACGGACGATTACGCCACTGTTTATGTTCGTTCGCGCAGTTTTCGATGAGTCATATCATTCTTAACTTGGACGGAAATGAAATTTGTTACAACATTGCACTTAGTTTTTCATATTTGTTGTCATTTAAAAGACATTTTGAAACACATACGGAATGATAATAATTTTTTAAAATATAATAACACAAAAATGAAAAGGGAACTCGGGTACATTTATCGAGAACCACAAATAATCCTTCAAAGAGCCGCAGGTGGCTCGCGAGCCGCAGGTTGCCTCTCCCTCCCCGGCATATACATCAAACCGTAGCATGTCATTTATCTACTGGTGAATAAAACGAGTATAGACAACGTAACCTTAACCTTGTTAGATCAGAACGGTGACTCCGTGGATTTCCGAGAAGAGCAAATCGTGAGTTGAGTTTGGTAGTGGCTCCTGCCGCCGGACGGGAAGATGACGGTTCTGAAGGGGCCGTAGAAGCCTCATGACCGCTGGAAGCGGCCATTTTGGCAAAAAGCGGCGTACTAGAATAAATTCTACACTGTACAGTGCGGCGAACTGCGTCGCTTCAAAAGAAGCAATGCGGCACAATACGCGAACACTGCACAGCAGAAAATACGCAGAACAATGCACAGTAAACACAAACGCACACGAGACACAGCGCGAACACTAAATCACATGCACGAATTAATAAATCTGTACTTATCTGGCGAACGGGTTTATAGAGGCCGTAAACACGTCCTATCGCTACGAAGGCTAGAGGCGTACTGGCCTTTAATCAAGCCGCGGGTGCTGAGAGGGTGATCCGTGCAGAACCATCTCGGTTCATTCCACGAAGCCGTCCACCGCAGCTTGGAGGCGATGACACAAAATCCGTTCATCGCCGCACGTGGCAGAGACCGCCGTGTCGTTAGTGTACATGGCCAGGTTGAATACGGGCTGATGCGGGAAGTCGGGCATATATATGTCGAAAAGCCCCGGGCCTAGAAGAGACCCTTGGGGAATACCTGTCACCATGGGCTTTGTGGGCCAAGTGTGGTTTTAATCCGTACGGAGAAGGACCGATCCCCTAGGTAGGACTTTACGATCCTGGCCAACTGGGTGTTAAAGCCTGCACGTCTCATTTTGAGCAGCAGTCCGTCGTGCCAAACTGAATCGAACGCGTTGGCCAGGTCGGAGAACACCGCCCCAGTTGTTTCCCGTCTCTGAAGGGCATCTCTTGCGGCCTCTGTTAGACGGAATAGCTGGAAATCCACCGAGAGGCCCACCCTGAAGCCGTACTGCTCGGCAGGCAGGATTTTAAGAAACAGCAGGAAAGAATAACCTTCTCTGCTATTTTAGAGAGCGTAGATAGCAGGCTTATGGGGCAGCAATTCTGTGGGAAGAGTTTGTCCTTCCCCGGTTTTGGAACCATTACCACTTTAGATGTTTTTCACACGTTCGGGAGGTAGCCCACGGTGAGTATCGCGTTGATGATAAGCAATAGTTTCCCTATTATGTTCTTCGGGAGCCTCTTGACGGCCTCGTTAGTGATGCCGTCGTGGTCCAAAGCCTTCAGACCCTTGATGTGGGCAGCAATCTCCCTCTCGGTGGCCAACGGAATCGCTGCCACACGCTGAGGATTACCTCGTTGGCGAGTTCAGCTTTCTCTTCGATATCCTGGTCCGAATCGTGCTCCTGCGGCCCTTCAAAGATGTGTTGAAAGTGATCCGCCATAAGTTCCGACTTTCCAGCGTCATCTAACTCTAGTTTCGCTGGTCCCTGAAGAGGGGTGCTGGTGTTAGCCTGGCTCGCATTCCTCTTCAGGGCATTAGAAAGTCGCCATAACGATCCGTCAGCCACGACCAGAGACGCCACCCGGTCCGACCACTGGTCCGTTCAATAGGTCCTTAGTTCCTCCCTGGGGCGCATTGCGATATGGTTAGCAACGCGCGCGTCCGCCGGATCCAAAGTACGCTGCGCGGTCTTCCTTGCCTTTCGCTTTTACAGCTTTAACAGCGCCCGCAGGTGCGGAGTTATCCATAGGCGACGGCCAACCGCCTGACTGAAGGTCGCGTCGGCAATGGAGGTCCTTACAACGTCAGTCAGATCAGCAGCAGCTCTCTCGATGGAAACGGGGCCACCGACATCGCCAATGTCATCCGCGCGGGCGCTTGCGATGTCAGCAAATCACGCCCAGTCAGCGCTCGCCCGGAGCAGGGAATAGAAATGGGATTGTGATCCGAGGAGAGTTCAGGGATGGATTTGACGGTAACACCACCCGTAATGTCGCGACTGATGGCGACGTCCAACATGTCCGGTCTTGTGCCGGTCCTGTAATAAGTCGGTCCGTCTGGCGGATGCACAATAACATCATTGGCGGAGACGTAATCGAACAGCCTCCTACCAGACGTGTTAGTAATACGGCATCCCCAAAACGCGTGAAAGGGCACCTCATCACGCAGGGGAATATTCTGATCCCGTCCGAGATGGTCTGAACTTTCGTAAACTTGTACCTCTTCTTGATTTCGGCTGATAGTGCCACCCAACGCGTCCTGTCACGGAGGACCACAGAAGGAATTTTACTACCTTCAGAGGCGGCTGCTCGTTACACTGACAGATCGCCACTTCCGGGGGAGCCACCCACTTCGTAATCTTCGATTTATCGGCACCAGCTTGAGTGCGCACTCGTCCAGAAAGCTCATCACCGACAACGTCCATTCTGTCAAGGTTTTGTTGGTATTTCTTGATTCGCTTGACTATCAGCGTTGCCGGAAAGCGAGTGTAGAGGACTCGCCTCCAGCATGACGTTTATCCTCCGCTGTAGGTGAGTCGCCAGAAGTATCGGAATCTGCTGGAAGAGAACTATTGTTCTGCGAGTCCAGCTTGTTGGAAGTGGTACCGAACAAACTTCTGGTTACGGGTGGTGAATCAGGTTTCCGGCTCTTTAAGATGTTGTTAAGGCCGGAAGTCAGCAATAGAATATTTTCTGAAGGGAGAGAATCCGTCGTCGGGGGCCTGAACGGTAGGCAGGCGTGAGGGTAATGAAATTGTCCTCCATAGAAACATCAGGACGACCGTTCCCAGGTGAAGGCGGCAACGACACGTCTGAGAAAGACACAACTCGCTTAGGCGGAGATCGCAACATTCCAACGGTTCTTGTGTATAATTAACAAATGAGTAGGGGCTGTGAGAGGAGAGCGTGAAACGGACCGGCAGTGGGTGTAAAAAGCCCACTCCCTTTTCCCTTTTAATATTCGTTTCTTTTTTAATGTTCTTTTCTATTTCATTTTCTTTTAATCACTTTCTTCCTTTTTCCTTTCTTGAATTCTCCACTTTCTCTAAAAGTAAGCTGGTCGTGACCAGTAGTCTAAAAATAGACTGGTCGCCCCCGTCCAAAAACTTCCTGAATTCAGGAACTGTCAATTTTGCAAATTTCGCTTTAGCGGCGACCGTCTATATATATGTCGGGCGGCCAGGCAATAAAAGGCGAGGTTATTCAAGGTAGTCAACCTGAGCGATGTGGAGAAGCAGCAGTAGCGCGCGCACGCCGTGAGTAGGGAAGCTACTGTATTCAGGAGCGTGACGAGCAACTGGCAGCAACTTCGAGATCGGTAATCTCCCGAACCAAGCGTGCTACCAACACCAGAAAAACTGCGTCAAAAAGCAACTGACCTGCTCTTTCGTGTGATGCTGCTTCTCCCACTATTAACTAGATATAACTTTTCCCGAACGTAAACCCTCCAACTCAGCCAAACAACGTCGGGCGCGGTCAGTACTTCGATGAGTGCGATTGTCTGGTGAACGTGGTATTTTATTTGTAATCGCGTTTCATTAGCCTGCATCCAAAATTCTCGTCAAAACCTGTTTGTGACTTCATGGTATTGCGTAATATGACCACCCTCTAAACACGCGTGCTCGGGGCGTTGACTACCTTGCAGTACACACGCTCGGGGTATTGCCTACCTCCCTACTACTGTCGTCCATTGTAACTACCCTGGATGTAGAATATATAAGAAAAATATGTACAATGTTAGGCGTAAGATTTTTCCGCCCATGCCGATAAGTTTCAATGAATTACATCGTGTTTTATCTAATTTAGACGTAAAACAGACAAAGGAGAACAATTTTTGTACATAAATGAAAGTTGGGCAGAAAATTCTGCATCTATCACACGTACCAGTAATGCATGCAAATTATTTTATCATAGTATTAATGATTCCATGTACAAAACGCATCCGAATTTGTTCGTATTTTTAGAAAAAATTAAAGAATTTGAAGCCAGTACGTTGTTACGTATTGCTGATTCCAATTTCGGAATCGGCTGGCGTTGTCACGAAAAGAAAGCCGAAATACGAGAGCAAAAATAAAAAAAAATAACAAAAAGAAAACAAAAGTACAATCACTTGTCTCTTGGCGTATTATCCAAAATTACCTCGGTCCGAATACGTCTCCGGATAAAGTTCGTGCTCCACCTGCGGGAGACCGTTAGCTCCCGGTGCTGTGGGTGCGGGTTCAATCAAACCTTCTGGTGAATAAAAAGAGACGACGCCACCTGCTCAAAATTTATCTCCCTTCGGAGCGTTCGGTAAGCAGGAACCTGGTTGACCGGAAAAGGGAGGTATCGGAACCGAGAGGTTCTTCAAATAACCCCAACACACTGGTACGAGACGAGAATACGTATATTAACAAATAGATAAAGTGAAATGTTTACAGGATTTAAATTTAAAAAAAGTGATATTCAATTTTCTAAAATACTGATCTGAACACTTCTAGCGTTTAGACGCCGAGAATGTTGCGTCGCGAACCAAAAGAAAAAAATATTATTGAGCTACTTACGTCGGACGAATGGCACCACGCTGCCGAACGCGAAATAGTTCTCAAAAAGTAAAACTCAAATTTAAAAAAATTAATAGGGCGGGAACAGACTTCGGGTCTTTACAAAAAACAAGGAAAATCTAAATATTTGATATCTGTAAGATCTATAAAAAATTATCTCGTTATAGAAAATGACGTGTAATTACACCCAAGAGAGGGGTGTCACGTAGTTACGCATAAGAGATCTAAAGATTAATACAATGACAACCTCGGTACACACAAGTAAATAAACCATAGAAATAAAAAAACAACAAGTTCGTACTGACTTGAATTACGCCCTCTTGAATTACGTCTAATTTTCCCAGAATTCCCTACGCTCCGGGTTTGCTTCTGCGCATGTCCTCAATTCCAATATGGCGTTCCCTCGTGCTTCCGGTGGGAAAAATGTGTCTTAGTAAGGAGGTAACCACAAAAAAGGAGAAAGCACCAGAAATCTACCTCTCAGCGGGAAATCCACGTAAATCGACGTATCTCCAATAAAACTCTCAAGTGTTTGTCGACACCCACCTTCCTGCTACTGAACCTTAAAAGACGATCTTACCAACTCAACTGCACAATCGGACTGACTGATAAGCGACTATCAAATGTTCGCGCATGGGCTTCACGAAAATTCGTAAGAAGAAAAAAAGAACGTTCGATTGCTAGCATATGCGTTTAACATATAAAGCTCGCTAAAATGGAAATATACAGGGATCAGAATATACAGGGATCAAAAAAAAAACGTAACAACTCCCTCCTTACCTGAAGTAGAAGTTTTTTCCCCGGAAAAATTTCGAAAGGAGCAAAGCTCAAAACTATTTTCCAAGAGTTCTGAAATCCCAAAACCTCTATAGCTTTTCCAAGCAAAACCCAATGACAACCCAAGCGAAAACCCAAATCTCAAACATTAAAGCACAAGTACACCAACTATACCCGCACACATAACGGCTTGATCCAACTACCACGGGATCCTTCGGCAACTCGGCCGGCAAACGAGGAAAATTAAGGAATCAAAGGAGAACAAAAGTGAAATGGGATAAGGGAATTAATTCAGAGGATACAAGGGATAGGACACGGATAAAAATAATAAGGAAGGTTAATTGCCAGTGACAGTGTACAAATGCACCTAATCCACCAGACTCCAAATGAAGAGAAAAGGTAGGATACCCACCCATAAAACAAAAAAAAAACGCGAACTGTATAAACTGTGGCCAAACAAAACGAAAGAGTGACAAGGTTTATAGTCCAGGGTGGCCCACTACTAGACTGAAAAGCTGAAGGCTAAGGCAAAAACAAACACCAATGAATATCGAATCGTACATCCGGAACAAAAAGTAACGCGAGTCAGAACGGGTAATGCCGGATTCAGAACCTTGAAGACCCTAAGTGAAGCAGAACAGGCCTTGTTGGACTGCATTACGGCCTTCTAAAAACGCCAAAATCGGTATAAATATCGAAGTCAAAATCGAGAACGATGAACGAAAGTCAACATCAGAAACGATAGCCAAAAGGCAAATTCTCAATACGATAGCGAAAAGTCAACATCGGTATACGATAACGGAAGTTCAAAACCTGAAAAGCTAATGGAAAATCAAAATCGTTAAACAATAGCGGAAACTCAATTCCTCAAAACAATAGCGAAAAGTAAGAAAAAATCGATAGATTACGAAAAGTCGAAATCGAAAATTCAACAGCAAGAGATGTGAAGAGTACTTCCGTTCCGAGAATTTGGGGGAAGCAAATGTCCCGGTGAACAACACTGAGTGATTCAAATGGTTGATGGTGAGCGTTCACAAAAGTTCTTCTGGCGTACTATAGCCCCAACCAGGTGGGCAAAAGCCGAAAATCAATGCAAACAACTAAGATCTACATATGACAGTATGAACTAAGACAAAATAGACTAGACTCCAATCCAACTAGACAACCAAAGGGTTTGATGTCCTGCAAAGTAATGATCCGTTTAGGGGCCTTCTACGCCACGCCGGTTATACGGAGGGATAATTCTATAACGGTTCCACCTTCAGGCTGTAAAATAGCTAAAGTCCATTAATCCTCGGATGGCTGCGATGTCAGATGAGTAATATGCCAAGTTCCTGGCAATACGGCACCCGATAGATCCTTGAGTTCATAACAACTTCGACCAATACGTTTGTGAATCCCAAAGGGTCCTACAAATGTATCTGCCAATTTAGCCGAGAAATTCTTAGTAGCGTCCGAAAGAACAAAATTCTTCCTCCAGACCAATTGATCATGCAATAAATCTTCTGTGCGCCTACGAAGATCATAACGACATTTAGGTTTCTCATAAGAACGTTGCAATCGTGCTTGAGTATCCTTATATACTCGCATGAGTGCTTCCGAGCGGTGCACAACAGTGTCTTTATCCACCGATTTTACCGGTATCGACTTGTCTGCATCAAAGTTCAATCCATGTTCCTTGCCTGAAAGAATCATTTCTCGACCAAAGTTTATGAAGTATGGGGTAAGACCAGTGACTTTGTGTTTCGCCGTGCGAACAGCACAACCTAATTTAGACAAGGTACAATCCCAAAGGTTTTGGTTATTAGACACATACGCGATAAACATTGTTTTCAGTACCCGATTCACGCGTTCGGTAGGATTGGCTTGAGGCCAATAATATGACGTATACGATCCGCGAACTGAATAAGTCTCCAACAATTTACGATATTCTTTGGACCTAAATTGTACACCATTATCTATAATAAGCACTTCGGGAACTCCATACTGAAGAAAAACATCATTCTCGAGGTGTTTAACAATAGAAACCGCAGTAGCCTTACGTAACGGAAAGAATAAAGAGAATTTACTACTAACTAACAATCAGTGACCACAAGTATAAGCTGATTTCCATGCGACGTTCTCGGCAGGGGACCGACAACATCTGCACTCAAAATTGCCAAGGTTTATCCACCAAGAAATGACCATCCATCTTACCTACTGGAGTCTTTTGTAAAGGTTTAGACCTCATACAGGTCCCACAATTCCTTAAGTACTTTGCCACATCCGCTTTAAGACCTGGCCAATAATACTTCTCCATCACACGACCCGTAGTTTTATAAATACCTAGATGACCAGAAAGAGGTTCGTCGTGAGACTGTCGAATAATGTCTTTACGCTCTTCCTTAGGAACAATACGTTTCCATTCCGAAGTATATTCCGCTACTTCGGGATACGAACTATGAATATGCTTATGAAGCTCTCCGTTAATTAAGCAAAAATCGCGATATTTTGTTACGTGCACAAATTTCATTTAGTTCAGTTTCCGTATTTCATTTAACTTATTAGAAATTAGGTTCAAATTTTACTCCTTTCACATAATACTTATTTCCGAATATCGCGTAACGATATTACCGTTGAACACACCCCATCGCAGCGTGTTAGTTGTCTTTGAGTTTTTCGAATTCGTCCAATCACGAGAAGCGAAGCGAATGTTAGTTTTCAGATAGTATCTAAGTTTTGGAAGAGAAGGAAGGTATCAAGCGGTCGACTTGAACGGTTCGGTGACGATATCGGAGAAGCTTATGGCTGATAAAATTTAAGTGCGTGTAGCGTTTATCGTATTTTCGTGGAAAATAGTAATTACCGTGTACTAGGGGATTCATCAGCGTAGCCTCTAAGGTATTATTACAGTACATCTCCCTTTCACGGAGGAGAAGGAAACCCGAGATCGAACCAACCACCCACGTCGTACCTAATCGAACCAGATTCTATCTTTACCTCACCATCAAGGTTTGTTAACGAAGGAAAATTGATCATCTAACCCATCGGATAATTCCGAACGACCCCCTTTTTCAACACTCGAGACAGACAACTATTAGACCTCCATGTGATGACATCACCCGGAAGCCATGACACTTAACAGCTAAGCAATTTTATTCTATATGTTGTAAACCGTTCTTTTTATTTTCAATAGTTCATATTTCGCATTATTCTTTTCCGCTAAATTTAACGTTATTATTATTCAAGCTTGTAAAATCATTAATTTCTAGATTGCCGTATTACTTCTTAAATTCATTGATATTCAAATATATATAGAAATTCATACCCGACCTGTATCGCCTTTTGCATAACTTACAGTAACAATCAATCTCACGTATTTTTGTATTCTATATTGTGAAGTTTGAGCTAAAACATTTTAGATTGACTTACGGTTACCGCACTGTTTGCATTATTTAGTTAATTTAATCTCAAATTTTATGTAGTTTTTCAATGTTTTTAACGAAATCTAACGAAAGTCTAAATACACAAGTTTTGAATAGTCGTGTGTAGTTTTCATGTAGCATTTTTATTGTTTTCCATAACAGCTTTTGAACATATAGAATCAACGTGCAGTTACCAGCTGATCTTGGTCACTCCGGACGTCAAACAGTTTTCGATCTTTATACAGGTACCGATTATTTAACCATGGAAATAGATCTGGTAAGTTCGTATGACCCTTGAGCAAATTTCATGGTTGGCGCCCATATTATCTTTTTCCCTGACAAGACCTTTTGTATTCAACGACCGTTATTTAGATATTGAAAAAGAACCGACACGACCTCCCACTGAGCTGAGCACGGCATTGGCTAGCCTGTTGCGACAAGCGTATGTACCGCTTCTTGTTTTGTTCTTGTCGTCTCGGGCATTCTAGCCAATTGTTCCCCTAAGTTATTACTATCTCGGAGAGATAGTAGTTTTGGGGGTAACAATTTCTTAGGTGATTTTCTAAGGTTTTCTACCATTCGGAGGTACCATTTGTCAGTAATCGGAACTGGAGTATTCAAGGAACCTAGAATCGGTACGGAAAGCGACAATGCATCAGGGACTATGTGTTCGTTACCTTTACCATATACTATAGTGAAGTTATATTGCTGCAGACTAGGTATGGGTAACCTTTGACATGTTGTGGGCCAAACTTTAGTGTGCAAATACGTTCGCGGGCCGCGTTTAAAAGTAGTACATTTTAAAGTAGTGTTGTAGTGTTCATGATTTTTTGATCAGACATGAAATAATACGACAATGTTATTATAATATCAATTTATGAAAATAACAAAATGGAATAATAACATTATAATTAAATCGTTAAATTTGGAATTGTTACAAACTACGAAAGTTAAATAGCGTTACCGAAATCAATGAGACACTTGAGCTTGAACTTGGGAAACTAATCCATCGATGTTTGGATTAATTCCACTAATACAAAGACGTAAAGAATTTTCCAAATTATCGTCAGTCAGCCTTGTACGATATTTCGATTTATTAACTTTCATCAGTGAAAGGAATTGTTCGCATTTATAAGTACTGCCAAACGCACAAATCAATCTTCTTGCGAATTTTCTAAGCTGCGGAAAATGGTCTTCTTCGAGGTATTTTTTGTAGAAATCACACAACTCCACGTTTTCAAATTTAGATTTTAGGAGTGAGTTTTCTTGAATCTTGATCAACTCTATTTGCAAGCGTATTGGAGCATTTTGTACATGACTTTTTGTTGGAGTAGCAAATAAATTGAAACAGTCTTCCATGTTTCTGAAATCGCTAAATCTGTTCGAAAATTGCTCCGATAGTACCTTGAGTTCTTCAGCATATTGAGCATAAGCAATATTCTCATACGCAGAGAGCGTGGTGAAATGGTAACTGTTTCCAGACAGCATCTGTGCCTCCCACAAGCGGATTTTATTCTGAAACGCTTTCAAATGGCTGTACAAATCATTAACTAACTGTCCTTGTTTTTGAAGTTTCAAATTTAAATCATTCAAATAGCCAGTAAGGTCGACCAGAAATGCTAAGTCACATATCCATTTTGGGTCACTCAATTCAGATAGTGGTTTATCTTTTATTTGCATAAAGTCTTTTATCTCATTTATAAGCTCGTAAAACCGTTTACCGTTAACCGTAAACCGTTAACCCCTCAGTGGCTGAGTGGTAAAACTCGCGCTTCACAGTGCGAAGGGCCGGCGTTCGAGACCCGGTAGCGGCAGAGCGTTGAAAAATGGATGAAAAATGGATCTGGACCTCTAATAAGCTGCGAAAATGAAGGAAATGCCACTGGGTGGGCCAGGAGCGGTACGATATATGCGTCTACATATACGGCTCGGTGGCTCCGAACCCCTACACCGAAAGGTAGAAAGGGTAAAAGATTAAGAAGAAGAAGAAAACCGTTTCAACATTTTCCCTTTGCTTAGCCATCTGATTTCATCCAAAAACGCCTTGAATTGATGATAGTTAAGCCCTCGGGATCGAATAAAATTTATGGTTTTTACTACCACATTCATAACATTCTGGAGTCGAATGGACTTAGAACACAAGTTCTGTTGGTGGATAATGCAGTGAAGGAATATCAAATCATCTTTTTGCACATTTAATTCAAATTTTCGTTCAAAATTCCGATGAAACCTTTACGTAAGCCGACCATAGAAGGTGCACCATCTGTGCATACTCCAACTAATTTTGACAATGGCAAGACAAAACTTGTAAATATCTTTTGAACTTCATTAAAAATGTCCTCTCCTGTAGTGGTTCCTTTTAGCGGCTGTAAAGCAAGCAATTCCTCAGTAACAGTGAACTCCTTATCAACACCTCGAATAAATATAGCCAGTTGAGCTGTGTCCGACAAATCGGTGCTCTCGTCTAATGCTATGGAAAATGATTCAAAACCAGCCATACGGTCAGTCAATGTTGTTTTTATATCATTAGCCATCATTTCTATACGTCGGACAACAGTTCGTCTTGACAAACTAATTTTTTCAAACTCATTTTTCTTTTCAGGACACAAAACACTGCAAACTTCTAACATACACTCCTTGATAAGTTCCCCTTCGGAAAATGGTTTTAATGACTTTGCCAATTTTGAACTAACTATAAAACTAGCTTTCACAACATTATCAAGTAGTGTTCTTTGTTTATGAAACATTTGCTGCTGCTTTTCCAAATTTGCAGTAAGCTTCTGGATTTTGTCTTTTCTTATTTGTCCTGTCAGTGAGTGTAGCGTAGGATGCTTAGTTGAGCAATGCCTCTTTATATTGAATTCTTTCATCACTGGAAATGGATTCATTACACAGCAAACAAATAGGCTTACCATTGTGCAAGATAAAAAAATTCTTCAGTTCATTTTTCTTGAAACTGGCGACCCTCTGCATCTACTTTTCGTTTCTTTCCACCAGACATCATTTTCGTATACAAAATATAATTAGAAAGCACCCAAGATGCACACAAAGTCACAAAGCTAATTGACGGCACTAGCAGTTCGCTAGGATATCGCTCGTCGAAGTTATCACCTCGGTAGCTCAAGTAGAACTGAACTAAAGTTCGGGCCATCCACCCGCTTATATAGGCAAAATGAAGGAATGATCTAGAATCGTCTAGTGTAGAACAGTTGAGATGAAATAATCTTTTGTTGCGCCACCAGTGAGGCGGCGAACATCGAAGGCTTTGATGTTTGCCGCCTCACTCTTCGATGATCGCCGACACTCGGCTTGCTCGCTTACTTGATTCCGTGAGTTTAAGCAAGTAGTGTAATTTTAATTTTTTTTTTTAAATTAGGTTTTTCAAAATGTCTCGCGGGCCGGATCAAATCATACAGCGGGCTGGTCCCCACCGTGGCTGTAGACGAAGAGCCCAACGAGCTAATCTGCCTGAAGGGTTTTGTAAATTATTCAGCCAAAGAAGTGAGTAATGATCTGTCACTACCGTGAAATGAGTACCTGCAACAAACGGACGAAGTTTTTCTATTGCAAAAAGGACCGAAAGACACTCGCTCTCTGTTGTACTGAAATTCCGCTCTTGGCGTGTTAACGAACGACTAATGTACGCGATAGCCTTTTCTCCGTCGTCAAAGTTCTGCGTTAAAACCGCACCAATGCCAAAAAAGCGTTGGTCTGAATAGTAAATTCTTTTTCAAAATCAGGCATCGCCAACACTGGAGCAGTAACCAAACGTTCTTTTAATTCTGCCCAAACGCTACTGCATTCATCGGACCAAACAAACCGTTTATTCTTTCTCAAAAGATCAGTTAGCGGAGCAATTAATGAACTATGATTCTTAATAAAGCGACGATACCAACTACAAACTCCTAACATACATACGTCTGACTTCAGTAACGTTCTTAAGGGGAGGAATATTTAATATTGCCTGGATCTTATCAGGATCAACATCTAGACCAGTACGATTAACTACGCTATTCATCGCGACAAAACTGAGATTTCGTACGATTCAGAGTCAATCCCGCCTTCTGCAAACGGTTAATCACATCCGCAAGAATTTTGAGATGTCGTTCGAAGGAAGAAGTTACAATGATTATGTCGTCCAAATATGCAAATACGTGTGGTTCAAGATCAGCGCCAAGGACTCGATCAATAAAACGTTGCCACGTCGCGGGTGAATTATGCAGCCCAAACGGCATGCGTTTAAACTGGAATAACCCACGATTTGGACCAGTCAAAGCCGTAAAAGGCTTACTAGACTCAGCCATCGGAATTTCCCTATACGCAGATTTAATATCTACAGACGATAGGTATCTAGCATCGCGAAGTTTAGTTCACGTTTAGTTACTCGATTGAGTTTTCGATAGTTTACACAAAATCTATAGGTCCCGTCACGTTTTGGTATCAACAAAATTGGTGATGACCACGGACTATTCGAACGTTCTACTGTGCCTTGCTCTATCATCTTATCTAATTCAGAATTAACAATCTTTTGCATAGCTGGAGATATAGGGTAATACCGTTGCTTAATAGGAGCACTATCAGTATCAATGATATGCTCAACCATCGTGCTACAACCGATTTGATCTGGATTCGAATCAGCAAAAATATTATCGATCAGCTCATTCAACTGCCCATGCTGTCTATCGTCCAAGAAGTTACCTTCGACCGAACTAACGTTAACCTCTGGCTCCCGAGAAAAACACCATTCCCCGCGCCTAAGATCAGGAACAATTCCCATAGCACGCCAAAAGTCTGTGCCCAAAATTAAGGTTGATGCAACATCGGGAACTACTAAAATCTCTAGAAGTTTTTCCACTTCTCTAAGTTTGACAATTACTGTTACATAATCCAAACATTCACAAGATCTACCGTCCGCAAGCTTAACCGAAGTAGGCTCACCACGCAATGGCACACCCAAACGTGTAAGTTTTGCCCAACCCAATGAACCTGCTATGGTGCGCGATGCACCCGAATCTAACAATCCCAAAAATTTGCTACCCAAAATATCCACCACCAAATAGGGACGCTCATTGCCTTGAGCATGTGACAGCACGAAGTCTAAAAGTATTTGTTGTTCAAATGTGACCGGCTTTGTACAACGGTTCGAGGACCCTGGATGCACAGACTGACCATTCAACGCACCCTCGGAGAGTTTAAATTACAACTCGGACAATTCCTAACCGTAACCCCGGGTTTACTGCACTTGTAACAACGTAGTTTTCGAGGCTGTCTACAACGTGCCGCAATATGTCCATCTTGACCGCAATTCCAACATTTAATAGCACGCGGAGGGCTAGAAGAAGTAGCAATGGAGGATACTGAAGAAGACACAGCACAGGCTAAATCTGGCTCTAAGGATTGATTACGTCTAGGAGGGGGTACATAAGCGCCAGCAAAAGCTTTGCGTGTTTCTAGTCGCTTACATTTAGATTTCAAATCCTCCAATGATTTAACATCTGTTAAACCGAGATGGGTTCGGTAGAACGGAGTCAAATTTCTAAGTATTATCCTTAACCGATTATGTTCAGGAATACCAATCGTTAATCGTGAAAATAGATTCGACATGACTCCAATATACAAACCAATCGACTCGTTCGGACCTTGAGTACGACGCCTAATTTCATCAAACAATTTTTCGTCATAATTCGGTGACTGAAACTTTTCACGTAGCGCAACAACAAGTTCGTCCCAACCGGACAAGGTTTTCCGTATCGCCCGATACCAAATTAGTGCTTTACCCGAAAATAAATCTAACGCCGACTTAAATAATTGCTCTTTTGTGACGTTACGCGCCATCATTAATTCATCTATTCGCTATAAAAATGCGTTTAGCGACAGTGTCTGATTTTCTCCTGAATATTTCACATTCCAATGCATCACTGGAACCGACTTTAGCGGGACATTACTAACGATAGGGGGAGCTATTTCATCTTCGGATTCACTAATGCATTCGTCCTCCGAAGCACCCATGGTAGGAGGAACTAACGCTGCTGGAGATCCCTCCATAACCGAAGTATCAGATACCGAACCACGAGAGCTACGCTTGGCTTTGGATTCAATCTTAGAAGAAAGCTAAACCAAAGCTACTAAAAGTCTAGATTACTTGGCGCGTTGCGCATCTGTGGTTGGTTTGCACCTATTTACACGACCCATCGCATGGAATAGTTTCGTAGAAACTTTAAGATATTCAGGTGAGGTGAGGCCTCCGGAAAAATCTTGTACTAACCTGGATAAAACCTGACATTTACCATCTATAGCTGTTTCATCCTCCTCAAATTCACACGGATAACTGGGCCAAATAAATTTACCCGCCCTCTCTAATTTCATAAGTTGCCTAAGCGCTTTTCGCATTTTTACACCAGTACTAGTTAAAGAAGCTCCACGAATTTTCAACTGGTATGCCAGCTCATCCTGGTTAAGTCGATTAACGTCCATTTTGAACGCCATTCAATAAAAATTAATATATATGTATGTATATATAAATATTAGGAATACAGGAGGGGAATAAATACCACAAACAAATCAATATGTCTCCCCAAACGCCGCCAAGAATTCCAAAAAGGACGTTAAAGTCTAGACAAGATACCCAACAAAAAGTAGAAATATGACTGAAGATGATCGTCCAACGGTCGAACAGGGGGATTCCAAAATTGACACAACGAAAAGCAGTTTCAGCTAATTTTAAGGCTAAGTGAAGTCCAAACCTAGAACACACAATACTTCAAAGCCAATCCCTACGGCTAGACGACTACACCTTCCAGCCTTTAGAGCAGCAGGCACCACTTTCCAGCCCTTAGGGCCTCACGTTGCGGGCGCCAGAAATAGTTACGTATTGCTGATTTCAATTTCGGAATCGGCTGGCGTTGTCACGAAAAGAAAGCCGAAATACGAGAGCAACAAAAAAATAACAAAAGAAAACAAAAGTACAATCACTTGTCTCTTGGCGTATTACCCAAAATTACCTCGGTCCGAATACGTCTCCGGATAAAGTTCGTGCTCCACCTGCGGGAGGCCGTTAGGTCGCGGTGCTGTGGGTGCGGGTTCAATCAAACCTTCTGGTGAATAAAAAGAGACGACGCCACCTGCTCAAAATTTATGTCCCTTCGGAGCGTTCGGTAAGCAGGAACCTGGTTGACCGGTAAGGGGAGGTATCGGAACCGAGAGGTTCTTCAAATAACCCCAATGAGAACACACAGGTACGAGACGAGAATACGTATATTAACAAATAGATAAAGTGAAATGTTTACAGGATTTAAATTAAAATAAAAGTGATATTCAATTTTCTAAAATACTGATCTGAACACTTCTAGCGTTTAGACGCCGAGAATGTTGCGTCGCGAACCAAAAGGAAAAAATATTATTGAGCTACTTACGTCGGACGAATGGCACCACGCGGCCGAACGCGAAATAGTTCTCAAAAGGTAAAACTCAAATTTAAAAAAATTAATGAGGCGCGAACAGACTTCGGGTCTTTACAAAAACAAGGAAAATCTAAAATTTGATCTCTGTAAGAACTATAAAAAATTATTTTGTTATTGAAAATGACGTGTAATTACACCCAAGAGAGGGGTGCCACGTAGTTACGCATAAGAGATCTAAAGATTAATACAATGACAAACTCGGTACACACAAGTAAATAAACCATAGAAATAAAAAAACAAGTTCGTACTGACTTGAATTACGCCCTCTTGAATTACGTGTAATTTTCCCAGAATTCCTTTCCCTCGTGCTTCCGGTGGGAAAAACGTGTGTCTTAGTAAGGAGGTAACCACAAAAAAGAGAAAGCACCAAAAATCTACCTCTCAGCGGGAAATCCACGTAAATCGACGTATCTCCAATAAAACTCTCAAGTGTTTCCAGAAAAAAAAATTACGTGATCCAAAAAAAATTACGTGTATCCAGAAAAAAATTACGGGTATCCAGAAATTCTAAAATACAAAAGAAACAAAACTGAATAGGGAAAAGTGCAAATCGAACTTTACTTTACCATGCGTTCAACATGAGTTCCATTCAATATAACGGTCGAACGTAGAGGATAGCTATGAATCCGCAATATGCGTATAGCGAAACGACGTACTTCCAAACTACTCTAACGGACCAAAATTCCAACGAAAGTCGGTTACGATAGGTCAACTTAGACTTGCGAATCCGCCGAGACGACGTAATTAAAATCCAAAATCAATTCAAGTCTTGTCGACACCCACCTTCCTGCTACTGGAACTTAAAAGAAGATCTTACCAACTCAACTGCACAATCGGACTGACTGATAAGCGACTATCAAATTTTTGCGCATGGGCTTCACGAAAATTCGTAAGAAGAAAAAAAACATTCGATTGCTAGCATATGCGTTTAACAAACAAAGCTCGCTAAAATGGAAATACACTGGGATCAGAATATACAGGGATCAAAAAAACGTAACAACGTATATAAAAAGTTTGCATTTGAAAGCCAAAATACACAACAAACAGGTAAATAATAAACAAATCAGTAGGTCACATTTTCTAAAATGTATTTCTTTTCGTACAATCCTAGTATTTTATGTTTACATGATGTGCAATTTAATTTTTTGTGTTTTCAATACATAATACTTATTTACTTACTTAAGCCTGAAACCCGTTTGACCGTGAAGTGTCGGGTTGTGTGGAGTTGATTTTCCTGGCTCCCTCTTCCATATTTGTCTCCACTCTTCCCTCTCCCTGCATCTTGCTCGCATGTCCTCCCATTTCTCTCCCCTTGCCTCGTATGCACTTTGTACTTCTTGCTCCCATGTCTTCTTTGGTTTTCCTCTTCTCCTTTTTCCTATTTCTTTTGATTCGTATATTTGTCTTGTCAACCTTTCTTCGCCCATTCTTATAACATGGCCACGCCATCTTAATTGCGCTTGATGTATTGTTATTTCGATTGGCTCTATCTTGAGCTCCTCTCTGTATACTGCGTTTTTTATCCTATACAACTTAGTTTCATTTTTTATTCGTCTTAGAAACCTCATTTCTACGCTGTTCATTCTGCTTCTTTGTCTCTCGTTTGTAGTCCACTCGCATGAGTGTGTCAGTACTGGTTTCACTACTCTGTGGATCACTTCTGCCTTTACTATTTCTGGTATTTCTTTTTGTTTAAGAATGGTGTTTTCATCATGTAAAGTTTTGCAGTTTTTGATATTCTTTCATTTATTTCATCTTCTAAGGACCTCTCACTGTTAATAATCTCTCCCAGGTATTTGAACACCCTAGTTTGGTCTATTCTATGTCCCTCTATTTTTATATTATGTGTTAGACTTTCTTTGCTTATTGCCATTTTTTTGTTTTGTCTATATTAACTTTCATGTTTATTTCTTTTAATTGTTCATTAATTATTTCAATACATAATTACTCAGTCTAAAATTTATAGTTTTATTTTTATTATATATTATTAAAAGTTGTTACAGATGTGGGTAGGTAGAAATAGATCAGCAGGCAGAAATTGTTATCTATACGTACAGTGGCCAAAATAACGGTGGGATTAACGGGTGTTTCAAAAACAGTGGCGAAATTATCAACATCCATCCAATATGTATACAATAAAATTGTTTCCGGGATTCGACTGCGTCGTGATAGAACGAAAATGATGTAATATGAAAATAATGCACTTCTCACTTTTTCTGAGATGTTAAAAGGTATGACTTTCTAAATGACATTTGACTGGTAGCAACCAGCACCAACATAAATAGAGGTATATTTATATAATTCTTCTTATTCTTCTTCGAAGCGGTCCATTATTTAAGTTAAACGTTGGTTAAACGATTGCTCCGTGCAAGTCGTTGGAGGATACAAAAAAGATCGAAGCGCCAGTAGTGGCTACAAGTTGCAAAAACTTTATTTGTATCTGCTATCAAGTAGAATAATTGTATATACGATAAGCCGACAATGTTGTTTAAAAATTTGTAAAAATAATAATAAAAATAATAAATGCAAGTTCTATACATTTCCTGTTACGAAATATAAACAGCAACAACGAGATAAATAGATTCAGTTTGCGATGGAAGTAAAGTAAATGATATAACCTCATTTTGAATGATGTAATTATTAACTATTAATGATTTTATGTAAGTGGATCAACATGGAAACCGAAAGTACAGTCATATGTTCGGATCATTTCTGTGGAAGAGAAAAGTTCAACGAAGAAGCAAGTCCTAGTTATGCTCCTACTATAACTTCTCTGATATCAAGTGTGTTTCATGACATTTCAGCATTAAGCAGGTAGTAGTACTATACAATATGATAAACTATGTGTAATGCTTAAATTAAATTGATACATTAATGGAAATGCTACTTTTTATTTATAGACATACTCGTTCCATAAACAGGAGATTCACCAAAATTAACTATGAGAAAAAGAAAACTCAAGACTGTTATGAAAATGAAAGAATCAATCTGGAAAATCATGATGGTACATCTGATAGTAATATTAATATGGATATACAGTTTGGTAGTAGCAGTTTGGTTGAATCTATGGATAAGGAGTGCCAAGTTGACTTCTCTGATGATTCGAGGGAAGAAGAAAAAACATTTACCTGTAATAAATATACTTACAATAATCGTTGCAGTAATGTAGAAATACAAACAGATATAGTGATTAATAAATGTCAGAAGAAGAATATTGTTGTGTTAAATGTGAAGAATAAAAAGTGTGGTACTCCACCCAAAAATTTTAAAGATGTATCTGTTGCAACAAATACTACAAATGAGGAAGACAGTGATTATTTTCGTGGAATGCCATCAATTAAAAATAGTGAACAATTATTAGATCTTGCTGGTGTTGGAATGAACAATTTTCAGTTTTTACTAAAAAGAATGGACAATATAGCTGAAAATTCAAAGATATCTAAGGAGAACAAACTTTTGATTTTTCTAATTAAAATTAAAACTGGACTTACTTATGCAGCAATAAGTGTTTTATTTTGTGTACATAGAACTGCGATTGCACAAATATTTCTTGAAAAAACTATGTAGTGCTACTCAAAATTTAGTTTTTGGTCTAGTAGAGACATTGTTCAAGGAACAATGCCACAATGCTTTCTTCCAGAGTACAAAGATACACGAGTCGTCATAGATTGCACAGAATTCAGAATAGAAGTTCCTGCAAGTGTTGATAACCGTGTATTTACCTATTCTCACTCTAAAAAGGTTTCACCGCAAAACTAATACTCCTTCAGGCTTTATTAGTTTTAAATCAAAAGTTGCTGCTGGGAGGAAAAGCGATTCTCAGATGACTATCGAATCTGGATTGATAGATTTGTTGGAAGGTGGAGATATTGTTCTTGCAGATAAAGGATTTCCAGATATTCGTCGTATCATTGGCGAAAAAGAAAACAAGTAGTACTTGCCATGTCACCTTTCCTGGAGAAAAAGTGAATTCACCAGAGAAGAAACCTTGGAAACTTATAACATAGCTAAAGTAAGGATTCATGTAGAAAGGATCGTGCAGAGGCTACGAACTCATCAAATTCTTAGCAAGATACCTGAAAATTTGTTTCGTTATATTGATGATATTATACATATATGTTGTGTTTTGGTCAATTTACAACCGCCTAATCATGTTCCTATCTACCTTTCGGTGTAAGGCTTGGATGGGGTCAAGTTTCCTATTTTCCATATAATTCTCTCCACCGTTTTTTGCCTCCGGCCTGATCCTTTATTTCCTCCCACTCAATTCCCCTCTCCGCCGCGGCTCCCTGATATCGTCATTCCATCTTCTTCTTGGCCTTTCTTTTTTGTTTTTCCTATCACTTGTGTCTCATACACTCTCTTTGTCAGTCTATCAGTCATAGTTTCATTCTTTCATTAATTTCTTGTTCCATTTTTCCGTCCCATTGAATTATTGTTCCTAAATATTTGTAGTTATTCACCTGTTCTATTGTCCTCCCTTCGATTTTGATGTTATGTCTTTTCCTTTCTCCTGCTATTATCATTGATTTGGTGTTTTCGATGTTTATTTTCATGTTTATATTCTTTATTTCCTTATTTAGGATTTCAAGGTTCCTTTGTAGCGCCTCTTCTGATTCAGCCAGAATTACCATATCATCCGCAAACATCAGTTCACACAAGTTAGTCTCCTTCATTTTCCAGTGACCCATTCTTAGTGGTTTCATTTGTTTTTTAGCACTTTTTATGGCCTCATCTAGTACCATAGAAAACAGCAGTAGACTAAGCACACAGCCCTGCTTTACCCCAGTCTTTGTTTTA